>JASVEL010006984.1:0-121561 GCA_032618575.1 Nicotiana noctiflora
CAGCAGTAACAACAGTAATAACAGCAACAGTAGTGAAATCACAATTTCCTTGGTAATTTCAAACTACCAGACATTCCCGAACTACACTAACCTAATTCCTCTATAGCCCATGATATGTAGGCAACCTCTGAAGCAGGGTGCGGTCAAAGCTTTTAAAAAATGCTTTATACGAAATATGCAAGTAGGCAAAAATCCCTCATTACTGCTCACTTGTCTTTGCACTGAAACTCTTCGTGTTCCTAAGCAAAGAGGGGCAGCTGTGAGCACGTGACTTTTTCCCCAAGCAATTGAATACCAAAATATAAAATACAAAAAAATAAATTTTTGGTTTGCAAATTGTTTTGAATTGTGTGTTTGTTAATTGCTAATAATAATGTAAGGCCCCGTAAAATTTTTGTGCATAAAATCTAGTAGCTGTGGTGTCATGGTCCGAATAATGTGTTAGGAATGCGTAGAATTCTTCGCGGCGAGCATGCTCGCCGCGGTTCGGACCCTTGGTAGTGATTTAAGTGTCAAAAATGTAGAGAATAAAGTTTTCCAGAAAAGTGTCAAATATGCGGTCAAGAATGCGACCGCAAACCTGTTATGTGGACCGCATTCTTGCCGCAAAACTTTCCCAGAAGCCTCCCAAAAATCATGTTGAAAATGCGGTCGATATGCGATCGCATAGTGAATCTGCGGTGCACTTTGCGACCGCGGATCAAGCATGCGGACCGCATATTGGTCGCATTCTGTAACAGAACTTGTGTAATTTTGAGGCCATTCTGCGGTCACTATGCGGACCGCATGTTGATTCTGCGGTCGCAAAGTGCACCGCATATTTGCCCCGGTCCAGATTCTTGTAACATTTTGACCCGATCTCTTCTTTAATATAACACCTTTCTTCTTCATTTTATCATATCATCTTACCAAAATTAGAGAGAGAAGAGAGGGTTTTTAGAGAGAGAAATCTTTCATCTTCAAAGATTGTTCCAACCATCTTAGTTCAAAGGATTCTAGGGCAAAGATTCAACTTCCCCAAATCATTTCAAGGTAAAATCCCTAACTATTTTCTCTAATTTTCAGATTTAAATTGGGTAAAGAGAGGTTTGCATATAATAGCTTTTGAAAATAGAATTTTACACTCATGCATGATTATTGAACTTGATTTCTAGTAAAAAGAAGTGAGTAGAAGTAAGAGTCTTCAAGAACAAGGTTGGCAAGAGTAGGATATCTTGGGTAAGCATAAAGTAGAAAGTTAACGGAAGAAAACTCATCACCAGGTATGTATGGCTAATTTTGATTCTTGTGAAATCGCCTATATGTGTGAAATTTGTTTGGTTAGTGTTAATTTGACAAATTGTGTGAAATTCTCAAAGTTGTTGTTGAAATATGAGTGATGTGGTATAGAATATGAACCGAAAATTAAATGAGAGTCGAAATGGGTAAAGAATTGTGAATAATGATTATGATGGCCTATATGGCACCTTGTGTAAAACAAACGAAACGCTTGAGAATTTGTTTATTGTGGAAAGAGATGAAACACTTGAATTGTGGAAATATTGTAACATGGTTGTGATATTGATTTGAAAAATAATTGAGAACATGAAACAATGTGCAAGTTGCTTATTTGAACTTGTTGAAATTGTGTGTAGTACATTATCTGCTGTTTGAAATTGTTGTGTTTTAAACTGTAAGGCGGGGTCGTGTTGCGCGCCGCAACATGAGGAAATAAGGTGTGGGTTGGGGTGATAAGGGTGGCCGAGGTAATAAGGGTGGTCGGGGGCAATAAGGATGGAAAGCGATCGAAATCGCTATTGAAAATTGATACAAAAATCAATGATGTGAAATTGTGAAAGGAGACAGCAGGAGAGTTTGCAACCTGTGGGGCACCGATTGCCCCTTTGTTTGACTACTTGTGCTTTACGTGATTGATTGGTTATTGTTAAATTGGTTGATCGTAGAAAGTGCTTTGTGTTGAGAATTATTTGAAATGAGGAAAATGTGGAAACATGGTTGGGTGGCTTAATTAATTGTTGATGTAATTCAATGGCTTGAGTTTACTTGGGACAAAGTTTGTCCATACATGCCGGTACAATTCAAGTGTACTGACGTCCCTTTTGCCGGGGACGCTACATTCGTGTTATGATTGTAGGTGGATCAGTAGCAGGCACTTCAGCTCATCGGCGGTAGTATCCTTCTCCTTCCACTGCCCGTTTTGGTGAGCCCCTTTCTTCCTTAGTGCCCTGTGTGGTTCATGCCACTCGGTTTAGATTTCATTTTGGTTTTGTAAGGTATAGCCGGAGCCTTGTTACCGGCAAGTATTGTATTTCCCTTTTTGTATCCTAGAGGCTCTGTAGACATGTAAGCTGTGGGACTCCAGTATTATGTATACATTATGTTATGTCGGGCGTTGTAAAAACCGCAAACTTGTTAATGAATCACTCGTATGGTTTTATTTGTTTAATGTGAAATCATTCATGGTTAGTAAGATATTTGGTTAATGAGAAACAATCAACACAGGGGTAACGCGTGGGAATGAAAGGCACCCCAGGTCCGCTTGACTGGGGCAACCCGGTCAGGCGCCGGTCATGTTCCCCGATTTGGGGCGTGACAAACTTGGTATCAGAGCCTATGGTTTTAAAGTGTCCTAGGATGTCTCGGAGCCGTGTCTAGTAGTGCCCTTCTTATAGGTGTGTTGTCGACCACATCATATAAGTAGGGGGCTACACGGGCATTTAGGAATTTACCTATTTCTTTGTTAATCTATATCGTGCGGTAAAGTGCAATGTGGAAATATCTGTGTCTAATTCGCGCCTTGTTCCCAAATTTTCAGAATATGGCACCTAAGAAGAAGGCTAGACTCGGCCTTAGGGCCAATGCGGGCCCAAGTGCAGCTGTTAATCATGTACCCGATGCCGTGGGAGAGAATGACCCACCGGTCCCGAATTTGCATGGCCCATCTGTTCAAAACCCAAGTGTCCCTATTCCAGCCGCGGCAGAGGATGCCACCATTCCTCCTGCCGGTGTTCCTGACTCAGATACAGTTCCCGCTTCGGGCTCTGGTATCTCTAATGAAGATCTTAGGGGAGCCATTCATATGTTAACACGGTTAGTGGCCGCCCAGGCCCAGAGATCCCATGATGCCCCTGCATCCTCCAGCGGACAGGGAGATTCCTTTGGCTCCAGAGTCCATCAATTCTTGCGATTGGCCCCTCCAGAATTTTCAGGCACCGATCCAGAGGCTGATCCACAGGAATTCCTTGATGAGATATACAAGACCCTCAGAGTGATGAAGGCTACAGATATAGAGGGGGTAGAGTTGGCCTCTTACAGGCTGAAGGGAGCGGCACGTTCATGGTTCGAAATGTGGGAGGATTCCCGTGAGGAAGGGAGCCCTCCGGCCGGATGGGATGAGTTCGTGGATGCATTTATGGACCACTTCTTACCTGCTGAGGCAATGGCAGCCCATGCCACTGAGTTCGAGGTTCTCAAACAGGGCAGTATGAGTGTTTGGGAGTATCACATGGAGTTCGTAAGGTTGTCCAAGTACGCTCCTCATTTAGTGTCGACCATGGATGCCCGGGTTCGACGGTTTGTTCAGGGCCTTAGCCCTTTGGTAGTAAATGAGGCCGCCACAGCAGCTTTGCACTCAGATATGAACTATGGGAGGATCGTGGGGTTTGCTCGGGCCACAGAGGCCAGGAAATTGAAGATTCGTGCAGAAAGAGAAAGTAGCAGCAGGGCCCGGTCAATGGGTCATTCGGGGAGATCACTTCCAGGGAAAGGGTCATCAGGGCCATCCCAGTCATATGCTCAGTCCTCCGCGAGTGCACCGCCATCCGTGCACAGTCATCAGCAGGGCAGTTACTCGAGACCTGGTTCAGACAGCAGGAGGTCTCGTCAGTCTGGTCGTCCTGGGGTGAGATCCCAGCAGCAGGGGAGACCTACATGCCCCAAGTGTGGGAGATTTCATACAGAGACTTGCTACCTTGACCTTCCAGTGTGCTTCGGGTGCGGGGTGAGAGGTCACGTTCAACGGGACTGCTGTGCACCCCGCCAGGGTATAGGTAGGGGATCTGCTCAGTCATCCGGTTCTTCGGCTGATACATCATCAGCGCGTACTCCAGCATCAGCAGGGCGTGGTGCAGCTAGGGGTGGAGCTCATGGTAGGGGTGGACCTAGCCGATTCTATGCATTGAGTGGCCGCCAAAATGCTGAGGCTTCTCCAGATATTGTTACAGGTATCCTGTCTGTTCGGACTATTGATTGCTATGCCCTTATTGATCCGGGGTCCTCCTTGTCTTATGTTACTCCATTCATTGCTTCAAGTTTTGGGATAGAACCCGAACAGCTTCGTGAGCAGTTCTCTGTGTCGACTCCAATTGGTGATTCTATTACAGCCTCACGAGTCTATAGGAATTGTGTTGTTACGGTGGGTGGTCGTGATACCACGGCCGATCTTATTGAGCTTGGGATGGTAGATTTTGATGTAATTATGGGGATGGATTGGCTCTATTCGTGCTTTGCCAAACTTGGACTGTCGAACGAGAGTTATGAGGCTCGAGTTCCCTAACGAGCCAATTATTGAATGGAGAGGAAATGGTGTAGTGCCAAGGGGTAGGTTTATTTCCTACCTTAAGGCTTCGAAGATGATTAAGAAAGGGTGTATCTATCACCTGGTTCGGGTAACGGACACCACCTCAGATGTGCCTACCCTCGAGTCCGTGCCAATTGTGAATGAATTTCCTGAAGTGTTTCCAGATGAGCTTCCAGGCATCCCGCCGGATAGGGAGATTGATTTCGGGATCGATGTAATGCCGGATACTCAGCCAATATCCATTCCACCATACAGAATGGCGCCAGCAGAGTTAAGGGAGTTAAAGGAGCAGCTGAAGGATTTATTAGAGAAAGGGTTCATACGACCGAGTGTGTCGCCGTGGGGTGCTCCGGTTCTCTTTGTCAGAAAGAAGGATGGGTCACTTCGAATGTGTATTGATTATCGGCAGCTCAACAAAGTCACCATCAAGAATAAATATCCTTTGCCTCGAGTGGATGATCTGTTTGACCAATTGCAGGGAGCGAAGTTCTTCTCAAAGATTGATTTACGGTCTGGGTACCACCAGTTAAAAATCAGGGAGGAGGATATTCCTAAGACCGCCTTCAGAACTCGTTATGGTCACTTCGAGTTTTTGGTCATGTCTTTTGGGCTAACCAATGCCCCGGCAGCTTTCATGGACCTTATGAATCGTGTTTTCAAGCCATTCCTAGATTCCTTTGTGATTGTATTCATTGACGACATCCTCATCTACTCTCGGAGCAGAGAAGATCATGCCGTTCACCTCAGAGCAGCATTGCAGACCCTTCTTCAGCATCAATTGTATGCCAAGTTCTCAAAATGTGAGTTTTGGTTGAAGTCCGTAGCCTTTCTAGGGCATGTTATTTCCGGTGAGGGAATTCAGGTGGATCCTCAAAAGATTACGGCAGTGAAAGATTGGCCTAGACCCACGACCCCGACAGAGATACGTAGCTTCTTGGGTTTGGCAGGGTACTATCGGAGGTTTGTAGAGGGATTCTCAACCCTCGCTTCCCCATTGACAAAGCTGACGCAGAAGGCAGTTAAGTTCTAGTGGTCCGAAGCATGTGAGAAAAGTTTCCAGGAATTGAAGTCAAGATTGACCTCGGCACCAGTATTGGCCTTGCCAGAAGGCACAGAGGGATTTGTGGTTTATTGTGATGCCTCCGGGGTTGGTTTGGGATGTGTATTGATGCAGCACGGGAAAGTCATATCTTACGCTTCCAGGCAACTCAAGAATCACGAGAAGAATTATCCGACGCATGATTTGGAGCTTGCAGCTGTTGTGTTTGCTTTGAAAATATGGCGGCACTATCTTTATGGAGTTCATGTAGATGTGTTTTCAGACCACAAGAGCCTCCAGTATTTGTTCAAGCAGAAGGAGCTAAATCTGAGACAGCGGCGGTGGTTAGAATTGCTCAAGGACTATGATATGAACATATTGTACCATCCGGGAAAGGCAAATGTGGTAGCCGACGCTCTTAGTCGAAAATCCATGGGTAGTTTGGCTCATTTGGGTGTGGATCAGAGACCCCTGGCTCGAGAGGTTTACCAATTAGCCAGTTTGGGGGTTTGTATCTCGGCGTCAGACGAGAGGGATATTTTGGTGCATAATGGAGCAGAATCATCATTGGTCGCGGAAATCAAGGAAAAACAGTTCATGGATCCAGCATTGGTTCGGGTAAAGGAAGCAGTCATGAATAACAAGACTTCAGCATTTGTACTCAGCAGCGAAGATGGTGTATTGCGGTGTCAAGATAGGCTATGTGTTCCGGATGTGGACGAGCTTCGGGAAAGGGTAATGGCAGAGGCTCATATTTCCAAGTATTCGGTACACCCAGGTTCCACGAAAATGTATCATGACCTTAAGGAGATTTATTGGTGGAACGGTATGAAAAGGGATGTAGCAAGCTTTGTAGCTAAATGTCCGAACTGTCAACAAGTGAAGGCCGAGCATCAACGACCCGGTGGATTAACTCAGCTTATAGAAATACCAAGGTGGAAATGGGAGATGATCAATATGGATTTCGTGGTAGGGTTACCTCGCACTCGGCGTAAGTTTGACTCAATATGGGTGATAGTGGATCGACTCACCAAATCAGCTCACTTCCTGCCTGTCAAGTCCACTGATACTGCGGAGCAATATGCAAGATTGTACATCAAGGAGATAGTAAGACTTCATGGCACTCCACTTTCTATTATCTCGGATCGCGGGGCTCGGTTCACAGCTAACTTTTGGAAGAAGTTTCAGCAAGGTTTGGGAACTCAGGTGAATCTCAGCACAGCTTTCCATCCGCAGACCGACGGTCAGGCCGAGCGGACCATTCAAACGCTTGAAGATATGTTACGGGCTTGTGTCTTAGATTTTAAAGGTAATTGGGATGAACACTTGCCACTGGTAGAATTTGCTTACAATAATAGCTATCATGCTAGCATTCAGATGGCCCCGTTTGAGGCATTGTACGGGAGAAGATGTAGGTCGCCAATCGGGTGGTTTGAGGTAGGTGAAGCGGAATTGCTAGGGCCAGATATGGTGTACCAAGCTATGGAAAAGGTCAAGGTTATTCAGGAGAGAATGAAAACAGCACAGAGTCGTCAAAAATCCTATGCAGACGTTCGCCGAAGGGATTTTGGAGTTTCAAGTCGATGATTGGGTGTTCTTGAGGGTATCTCCTATGAAGGGAGTCATGCGATTTGGAAAGAAAGGGAAATTGAGTCCTAGGTATGTCGGGCCATATCGGATCGTTCAAAGGATTGGTCAAGTTGCTTATAGGCTAGAGTTGCCTCCTGAGATGTCATCGGTGCACCCGGTATTCCATGTGTCCATGTTGAAGAAAGTGATTGGAGATCCATCCACCATCATGCCAGTCGAAGCTATAGAGGTTAATGAAGATTTGTCATATGAAGAAGTTCCGGTTGCCATTCTTGATAGGCAAGTCCGTAAGTTGAGAAATAAGGAAGTTGCCTCTGTTAAAGTATTGTGGCGAAGTCAACAAGTTGAGGAGGCCACATGAGAAGCGGAAAAAGAGATGAAGGAAAAGTACCCCCATTTGTTCGATCAAGCCTAGAAGAAATTAAGTGACCCTTCTACTCCTAGTAACTGTCATCTTGTCTAAGTTGTTTCCCTCTTAGTATTAGTAAAGTCTCCTTCATTTTGTAATGAGTTAAATGTGTTGTTGCCTTGGGTCACTTGAACCTTTCTTGATAAATGAAAGCCTTATAAAGATTTACGTGTTAAATAAACAACTAATAGTAAGTGTAGATTGGTAATGGTTTGTTAAGTGTACATGGTGAGTTAAAATGGTTAAATAAGGTAAGAATTCATTGAAGTGACTAGTTTATGTGCAATTGTAACAATGTGATAGAATATGTGCATTCGTTGAGGTAAGAAAGTGTATATCAGTTGTGAAAAGTATTGTATTTGTGTATTGTTGTTTGGTAACGTGTTTCGGGGGCCCTCTGACAGGTGGATATGTCCATAATACAAAGGAAACTCTGGAGAAATTTTTCTAAAATATAAGAGTTAGTCAAAATTTTGATAGTTTGCATAGCATGTCTTTCAAAGCCAACTCATTCTCAAATCCTCATTCGAGGACGAATGATCTTAAGGGGGGAGGATGTAAGGCCCCGTAAAATTTTTGTGCATAAAATCTAGTAGCTGTGGTGTCATGCTCCGAATAATGTGTTAGGAATGCGTAGAAAGCTCGACGCGGTTCCGACCCTTGGTAGTGATTTAAGTGTCAAAAATGTAGAGAATAAAGTTTTCCATAAAAGTGTCAAATATGCGGTCAAGAATGCGACCGCAAACCTGTTATGCGGACCGCATTCTTGCCGCAAAGCTTAAGAGAAGCCTCCCAAAAATCATGTTGAAAATGCGGTCGATATGCGATCGCATAGTGAATCTGCGGTGCACTTTGCGACCGCAGATCAAGAATGCGGACCGCATATTGGTCGCATTCTGTAACAGAACTTGTGTAATTTTGAGGCCATTCTGCGGTCACTATGCGGACCGCATGTTGATTCTGCGGTCGCAAAGTGCACCGCAGAATTGACCCCGGCCCAAATTTTTGTAACATTTTGACCCGATCTCTTCTTTAATATAACACCTTTCTTCTTCATTTTATCATATCATCTTACCAAAATTAGAGAGAGAAGAGAGGGTTTTTAGAGAGAGAAATCTTTCATCTTCAAAGATTGTTCCAACCATCTTAGTTCAAAGGATTCTAGGGCAAAGATTCAACTTCCCCAAATCATTTCAAGGTAAAATCCCCAACTATTTTCTCTAATTTTCAGATTTAAATTGGGTAAAGAGAGGTTTGCATATAATAGCTTTTGAAAATAGAATTTTACACTCATGCATGATTATTGAACTTGATTTCTAGTAAAAGAAGTGAGTAGAAGTAAGAGTCTTCAAGAACAAGGTTGGCAAGAGTAGGATATCTTGGGTAAGCATAAAGTAGAAAGTTAACGGAAGAAAACTCATCACCAGGTATGTATGGCTAATTTTGATTCTTGTGAAATCGCCTATATGTGTGAAATTTGTTTGGTTAGTGTTAATTTGACAAATTGTGTGAAATTCTCAAAGTTGTTGTTGAAATATGAGTGATGTGGTATAGAATATGAACCGAAAATTAAATGAGAGTCGAAATGGGTAAAGAATTGTGAATAATGATTATGATGGCTTATATGGCACCTTGTGTAAAACAAACGAAACGCTTGAGAATTTGTTTATTGTGGAAAGAGATGAAACACTTGAATTGTGGAAATATTGTAACATGGTTGAGATATTGATTTGAAAAATAATTGAGAACATGAAACAATGTGCAAGTTGCTTATTTGAACTTGTTGAAATTGTGTGTAGTACCTTATCTGCTGTTTGAAATTGTTGTGTTTTAAACTGTAAGACGGGGTCGTGTTGCGCGCCGCAACGTGAGGAAATAAGGTGTGGGTTGGGGTGATAAGGGTGGCCGAGGTAATAAGGGTGGTCGGGGGCAATAAGGATGGAAAGCGATCGAAATCGCTATTGAAAATTGATACAAAAATCAATAATGTGAAATTGTGAAAGGAGACAGCAAGAGAGTTTGCAACCTGTGGGGCACTGATTGCCCCTTTGTTTGAATACTTGTGTTTTACGTGATTGATTGGTTATTGTTAAATTGGTTGATCGTAGAAAGTGCTTTGTGTTGAGAATTATTTGAAATGAGGAAAATGTGGAAACATGGTTGGCTGGCTTAATTAATTGTTGATGTAATTCAATGGCTTGAGTTTACTTGGGACAAAGTTTGTCCATACATGCCGGTACAATTCAAGTGTACTGACGTCCCTTTTGCCGGGGACGCTACATTCGTGTTATGATTGTAGGTGGATCAGTAGCAGGCACTTTAGCTCATCGGCAGTAGTATCCTTCTCCTTCCATTGCTCGTTTTGGTGAGCCCTTTCTTCCTCGGGGCCTTGTGTGGTTCATGCCACTTCGGTTTAGATTTCATTTTGGTTTTGTAAGGTATAGCCGGAGCCTTGTTACCGGCAAGTATTGTATTTCCCTTTTTGTATCCTAGAGGCTCCGTAGACATGTAAACTGTGGGACTCCAGTATTATGTATACATTATGTTATGTCGGGCGTTGTAAAAACCGCAAACTTGTTAATGAATCACTCGTATGGTTTTATTTGTTTAATGTGAAATCATTCATGGTTAGTAAGATATTTGGTTAATGAGAAACAATCAACACGGGGGTAACGCGTGGGAATGAAAGGCACCCAGGTCCGCTTGACTGGGGCAACCCGGTCAGGCGCCGGTCATGTTCCCCGATTTGGGGCGTGACAAATAAATTCTTAAATGAAAATACAAAAGGAAATTAATTAGAAGAATATCACAAAAATTATAGAATAAATAGTAGGAAATTGGAAAATTAAGCAAAAATACAAAAAAAAAAAAAATCGAAAAATCAATGAAAAATACAAAAATGGGAAAATAAAGGAAAATACATCAGTACAAAGGAAAAGTACAGAATAAAAAAAGAAAATACAAGAAAATTAAATAAAATACAAGTCAAAAATAACAAGATACAAAAAATACAATATATATCATTAATTTGGGCCAAATACACGAAATACACAACCCAAACACGTTGCCCAGACTAGGCCCAAGTCATTTTGGCCAGTCTGCCCAACCACTGAACCAAACAACACCACATAAGTGATTAGGCCTAGGCCATTGATACGAATGATCAACGGACCAAGTAAGGCGGTGCCTTCCTTAATGAAACGACGTCGTCTAGGGGATCAATCTCAACCGTCCATTATACCTAATCAAACGCACGAGGCTGATGAACCATTTAAATAAAATGACGTAGTCTGGGTAATTGATCTCAGCCGTTCAAGCACTTAATCTAACGGACCAAAGGAAGCATTTCATTAAACTAAACGATGGCGTTTAAGATCCAAAGGATCCTGGCCGTTTATCTAAGCCAATCCAAAGGGCAAGGATAAACAACACATAATTAATATATATATCAATACTCCCCCATTCATCTCTTCATTATACACACCCTCTCCCCATATCACAACCCTAGCCGCCTTAGTTCTCTTCCTCCTCCCCCCCATCTCTCATGGAGACTACCGGAACCCTACCGGTGGTAAGCCACAACCTTCTTCCCCGGCTCAGGCCAACTTCCAAACACCCCTCCCCACCTTGAAACAACCCTTAACCCCATTATCCCCGTCCAAAGGCCTACCAGTTACCCTAGTCTTTTAATTTTGATCGCCAAAACCCTTGCCGGCGACACCCAAAGTATGAATCAGACTCCCTCCTTAACACCACATGATCGTCTTTAGACGATCTATAACCCCACCAAAAGCATTTGTCTCGAATCTTACCCCAACTCTTCGAATATTAGAAAAAGCCTAGCCAGAACCCTACTCTGGCAAGCACCCAAAAACAATACCACTTCAAAGACCTTACCCCAAGTCCGCAAACACCCCTCAGACACTCAAATCAAACCTCAAGGGCCTGTTTGGGAGATCTGATATTCAGGAGACCAAGAGTCTCTAAAACTCTGGAAAAATCAAAAAATAAAAGAACTAAGAGAAAAAGAAGAAAGAAAGAAAGAAAAGGAAAAAGCCCTAAAAAGCTAAGTACCTTACCATGTTTTTGTTCAGTGGCTTTTATGTTTTCACTTGTTCTGAAACTTGATTCTTTTATGTGCTTATCTGTTTAGAACTTAGAGAATTACTATGCATGTCTAAAAGCATGAATCTATCTCTGTTCTATATCTTGATTCATACTTGTTCATATTAGCCATGAATTTTATTTCATATGTGCCTGAAATCATCTAAGTGTTCTTAGGCTCAGATATTAGCTACTTGTAAATCATATGCTATTTACTATTTTCATGTGATTGTTCAGTAGATCCTATTTTGATTAGGGTTTTAATTAGTTAGAATTCAACCATTACCAAATTGTCCCTCTAAGTTCTGATTAATTTGAAGTTAAGTTGTGATTAGGGTTACTTGTGCAAAAAATCATGAATCTAGATATATTTGCAATTTGATTTGTATTTTAGTTTCTTCTGAACTTTTGAATGCTTATAAGTACTTAGGTTATATGTGTAAATGCTTTGTGGCTATGACTGCAAACACAGTATGAGTTCTGATAGTGGCTATCTTTGTAAAAGTGGCTAATATTGAAAAGGTCTATAGTCTGAGATTGGTTAAGTTTTAAGACAAGTCTTAAGGGGCTAGTTGTTAAATACAAGTCTTGAAAGACCTATTGTAGGTCGGGTAATTATAATAAAATGCAAGGGTTAAAAAGAGAAAGGAATATGGTATTTTTGTAGGTTAAATAGAGCCTATAGGGATATAAATGACTTTAGTGCTTCGTTTTTCTAAAAATACTTGAATAATAAGGGGTATACTAGGAAGAGCTAAAAAGTAATTGTGTAATAAACCTTAGCAAGTGGTGGTAACTAGGTAAAACCTGCCCAATAGAACACAAAAGTATAGCCCAGAACCTTCTAGCGGGGGTTCAAGGGCATTTCGTTACAATTTTGCTAGACATTAATGTATTTAATTGAAAAAAGTAGGGGAGGAAAATAGAAATAATTAATTTGAAATTCCCCCCAAAATAACTCTATAAATAGGCTGTTACAAGCCTAAAAAAGGGGCTGGACAATTCTTAAGGGTTCACAAATTCTTAGAGGAATTCTAGTTCACGTCTAGCTGGAATTTAACAATTAAGAGAGTTCGAATTTGATTCAAGTTTTAAGAGTTCAAAACTTCACATATATTGTTCTTACGCTTAGCCTTTGAGTCGAGTAATGTTTTTGGGATCTTTGCTGGTGTTTTCTCGGCTGTGTTCATCTCAACTAGCTTGGATTTGTGTTATCTCTCAAGTCGATTACTGGTTATCTATTGGGTTTGGGAGTTGCTGTGTTATTTCCTGCTCCTATTTGCTGTTGATACTCTACTGCTGCCATTGCTGACTTCTCTTGTCCTTCATCTCCTTAGAACTCATCAGTTTGTTTACGTTTGATCAGGTACACTACTCTTTCTCAAAGATGTAATTGAAAACTTGATGAATGAATGAGATATTGGACTGGTTTTTCGCTGAAGCTATCTCTATTTTCTTATTGTTTGTAGTTGTAACTCGTATATCCTTTGTGATTCATTATGATTGCTTGTAATAAATAATAGACTACGTGAGTTAGATTAGAGTAAAGTAGTAGTAGATAATAATATAGTTAAACGTGTTTATCACCTTATTCAAAAAATTAAACAGGCCAATACACTTAGATAAATAAGTATGATTCTAAAACAGGACTTATAAACTGGCACTTATCTATTTTGTTAGTTAAATCCTGAATTAGAACCGTTAATCCAAAGAGTATAAATAGATCAGCTTGTAATACTGATTATATCTACTGAATATGAGTTGTCTACGAATTCGTTTTTTAGACTTCTGTGATTGTTAGTAATAGTAGTTCAAGCAAGCTTAGTTGAATTTACAACATTGTTTTCCTTTAATTTTAAAAAAAAGTGACAAAATAAGTTTTGTAACTAGTATCACAATAATTACCTGAACATCTGAACCTGCCATATAGAATAACAACATTGATACAAATTACTGTTTTAGAATATTTAATTAGATGTTAAATATTAAAATTAGTAGTGGCTGAAAAGTGTAACTTGGCATCGTTTGAAATGAATAATTAGTAATGTTGAATAATATTTTCTCAAATACTGTTGTTGAAATGTTAGCTTGTTTTCGCTTATATAGTCTGGGCCTAGTCATGTATACAGGCCCAGATATGGTTAACATGGCACCTGTGTTCTCGAGTAAAGCACTGGTATATATTGAGCTCCGGAAGTCTAATTGTATTCAATATTGGACTGTTGAGCAGTCTGAAGTCCAGGCCCAATAATGAATAATGGCCTGGAATCCAAGATTATACTTTAAAAATAACACAAAAATAGATATGAATTAGGAAGAAAAAAAATAAATAGAAAATATAGTATATGAATAGGATTGGACCTTAAAATAAGGGAAGAGCCTCGTTACAAATAATGAAAACACACGGGGTCCCCAAATAGATTTCAACATAAAATTCTAGAAGTAGAAGGACCGTTTAACGAACTTCATGGTGTTTCCCAAAGTTAATAAAGACGTAGACATTATAGGCGCGATTAATGAAATTACATTCCTAATACGGGTGCATATTTATGTGACCCAAATCTCAAATCCCGGCAAAGTTGAAATGCACAAAAGTCACAGGTGTACTGGCTACGGTGTGAATCAAAATGTGTTTTCGTGACATCGCAAGTCTTTAAAAATAACAAAGCAGGACATATCAGATAAAAACAATTATGGCAGTTGAGCGACCGTGGTAGAACCACGGAATCTAGGAGTGCCTAACACCTTCTCCCGGGTTAACAGAATTCCTTATCCGTATTTCTAATTTCGTAGACTGTTAAACATAGTCATAATTTCATCGGTTCGGGATTTAACCAGTGACTTGGGACACTATTATTTTCCCAAGTGGCGAATCTGAAAAATAATAAATAAATCTCGTTTCGAATATCCTTTAACTAGAAAAACTCCTTCCCTATTATTATTATATCCATTACCGGGGTGTAGTAGTAATTAGTGGCACATACCTTTGTGTAAGTAGTGTGAAAAAAAAGGAGGTGTGACAGGCACGGATGGAAAAGCAAGCAGATAAGCTCCTGGACCAAATCACCGGAATCGCTCAGATATTGGGGACTAAGAATCAACAGATAGAGCAACTGCTAAGGGAAAAGGATATAATCTGGGGTAGAATCGAAGAAAATGTGCACTACATTACCATGAGATGCCTAAGATGCAAACAAAAAGCCCGTGCTACCCTTTTTGCCTCCGTTATGAGATATGTCTACCAAATCATGGCATAGATAAGAAGTATGCAAAGGGATCTTACGCCAAAATCTACAGCAAGGCTGAGCAACGCCTCACGGACCCAAAAGTTAAAAGCTCTAGAGCATGCTTAGTGGAGTCTGTATCTTCTTTTAGAGTCTGTTGTCCGTTTAAAATTTGTATTTCCCTTTTTGCATCAAAAATATCTAATTTTCACTTTCACAAATGTTTTAAGCTTTGTAAGCAGAATATTTTGGCAAAGAAATGAGATATCTTTTACTTTTACGATACTCGAATTATGCTTGGTCTGATTCATGCGGGGACATAGTACGTAGGCAATCCACATAAGATTCGACCACCACTAGAAGAAAATAAAAAGGGGGATAAAGCCTATGGTGGAATGATTCATTGCAACCGATTCCATACATGTACAAATCCACTTAACTGTATAAGTGCATCACACCCCAACGTGAGATTACTTATCTGTTATTTGTTGCGAACGAACCGTTTGCTGGCTGCAATCCAAGTTTTATAGAAAGGTGTTTGGTTTTGTGGTAGTCTGACCTTGCATTCATACTTCACGAGGTCAAAGGGAAGCGTCCAACCATCCGCCGCAAAATCGAGGAGAAGTGTTCACACTCACTTCACTAGATCTAAAGGAAGCATAGAAATGTCTTCAAAAATCACTCCACCAATGATCGCTCTCTCAGAAAAGAGTTCAATCACAATCATCCCAACTTCCGAATCAGCCACAACTGAGGAGAATAGGATCTTGCGTCTCCACATATTGGAATTCTGGGACGCCTGGAACAGCGGAAGAGAAATGCCAACCATAATCCCTGGATTCCCCGAACTGTTTCCTAGAACTGGCGGAACCTCCAATGTTCCTATCAGTTACCCACCTACTCCATTTGGGTACCATACCATGCCATCTCATATTGCCGGATCACCTTCTGAGCCACACCCCTAGGTGTCAGCCACAGGCACAACCTCTAACACATTCACCGCACCACCTTACCCAACTGCGGCACAACCCACTTTGTACAGGCCTAACTATGACTCATCCTCGTTCACCTTCCAGGCACCATCTTTATCATTGGAACCTACTCGGTTTACTACCAATACATACCCTCAACATCCTCAATATGAGTTTGTACCTGGAAAAAACCAAAACCCCAGGGCGTCCGAAAAGGATGAGATGGCCAAGAGAATGAGAAGCTCGAGCAAAGTTTGAAGAACATACAAGGTTTGAGTGGACAGAAGAGTGTCTCATAAGCTTATCTATGTATGTTCCCACAGGTCCATTTACCATCAGGTTTTAAAACACCTATGTTCGAGAAGTATGACATGCATGATGACTCTATCACTCATTTAAAGAGGTATTGCAACCAATTGCGAGAAGCCGGTGGCAGGGAAGAGTTACTAATGCCATAATTTGGAGAAAGCCTGATCGTTATCGCTTCAGAATGGTTCATGGACCAAGACATCTCCCGCTGGCACATATGGGATGATCTTGCCTAGGATATTATTCGGCAGTTCCAGTACAACATTGACATTGCGACAGATAGGAATTCTTTGGCAAATAACAAGAAGAAGTCCTCAGAGAATTTTATGGATGAAATAGAAATGGTCACCGTCTTCTTACAGGCCTAGGAGCGTAATTATTTCCAAAACATGATATGAGCAATATGAAAGCCTTTCGTAGAGGCAATCAAAATCAGGGAAATGGTAGAGAACGATTTGAAAAAAGGAAGGATTTTGAGTCAGGCAGCCATAAGAGCAACCTCCCAAGCCATTCAGGGTGGGTCTGGAGGGAGAGCAAGAGGGAAGAAGAAAGAAGAAACATCGATGGCAGTATCGGGGGCGAGGGAATATAGTAACCCTAGGCCCCATATTTCAGAAAGAGCCCCGTAACACTATTACCCTCATCAAGATGTGGCCTACCAGCCCCAGTAATACATGGTTATCAATGCTCAACCCTATGGCCAACCACAATAGCAGATCAATCGGCACCAAGCTCCACCTCCTAGAAATCAGCCTCCTTACCGAAACCACTACAATCTCCAACCACCCCGAAATAACTTTCGTCCCCAGGAACTTCATAGGAGACAAACCTTCACCCCCATCGGTGAGCCATATTCTGAATTGATCCCTAAACTTGTCCAAATGGGCCTCCTATAGCCCATGCCTCCAAATAGGCAAAACCCGGGATCACCATCATATCAACGGGATATCCGATGCGCCTATCATTTAGATACAGAAGGGCACGACACCAACAATTGCTGGTCTCTGAAAAGAGCAGTTGAGGATTTGATAGAATAGAGAAAGATAGTGGTAAAGGATGAGAAGGCCCAAAGGTGACCAATAATCCTTTGCCCACTCACAATAATGGTCCACTGATCAGGATGATATGTGAAGACAAGGAATTTGATCCCGCTTTGAAAACCATAATTGCCATTGTTGACACGGAGAGAAAGCCTACAGCAACCCCGAAGCAAGAAAAAGGGGAAAAAACGATTGAGACTACCAAGGCTCAGCTTGGAAAGAAGATTGAAACCAAAATGGAGACGAGGGTGCTCCCGAAAAGTAAAGTTCTCTGTGTTCCACGAGGTCGCCCAGAGAAGCCGCAAAGGCTTGAATTAAAAAGAAGAGTACCAATGTATGTATCGAAAGGGACCTATGTGGTCCGGGGAACAGTTAAACCACCTCGTCTGAGTGAACCGTTGGTTATCGGATGCACACTGCAAAACCCGATAACGGACCCATCCACAGTGCCTTGGAACTATCAATGAACGTCGACTACCTACAAAGGCAATGAAGTCACAGGGGAGCTATCGGGAAATACATCTGCTGAGAAGTATTGGGACATACAGGAAGTGCAAAATGCTACACGGAAACTTCCCACCCAAGAAGCCTATGAACGCCGAAGAAGCGGAGGTTTTCTTCGACAAGATGCCCAACTTTGAGGTGGTAGATCAGTTACGCAAGCACCCTGATCAAGTGTCCGTGCTATCCTTTCTCATGAGTTCACTCGAGCCTCAGAAGGTCCTGCTAAAAACCTTGAATGAAGCGCATGTACCGGTTGAGACCTCTGTAGAGTAAATGGAAATAATGGAAGAACGGTTCTTTGCTGTCAACCAAATCTCCTACAGTAAGAATGTTTTGCCCCCAGAAGGAGCTGCACATAGCAAAGCCCTGCACCTAACAGTCAAATGTGTAAGGTACTACAGGAAAAGGGTCATGGTGGATGGAAGTTTGGGGATAGACATATGTTCGCTCTCAACTTTACAACGCATAGAAATTGGGACCAAAAGAATTTGACCCAACAATATTTGTGTACGGGCGTTTGATGGTATGCAAAGGGACACGGTTGGAGAAATCGATTTGATTCTGACTATTGGACCGCTGAACTTTGAAATCACTTTCAAAGTCCTGGACATGGACACGTCCTACAATTTTCTTTTGGGGAGGCCCTGGATACATCCGGCCGCAGCTATACCATCTACCCTTCACCAAATGGTAAAATTTGAGAATGAGGGCCAAGAGATCGTGGTCCACATGGAAGATAAGCAATCGATCTATCGAGACCCTTCAGTCCCGCACCTTGAAGCAAGAGAGGGAGGCGAACACATAGTTTATTAGGCTTTTGAAATTGTGCTCGCCAACCAATATGAAGAAGGAGACCCTTGTCCCTAACCCTTCCTTTCTAATGCATCGGTCATGGTGGCTAAAGAGATGATCCGACGTGTTTTCAAACCAGGAAAAGGGCTTGAGAAAGCATTACAAGGAATAGCAGAACCCATTACCCTGCCTTCGAATGAGACGTTCTTCGGGATAGGTTTCTACCATACCCTAGAGGATGTGAGATGGGAAAATAAGAGGAGCAATGAGGGATGGAAGTTGGCTTGGCCATTGCCACAATTGTGCGAAACTTTTGTCAGAACAAAATACGTTGAAGAAGAGGATGATGAGGTTTTCACGGCCGAATAAATAGAAGATATTTGTTGGGCTATAAGGGAAATGCTTCATGAGACTCACATGGTCGAGCCAGGGGAAGGGACTAGCATCGCTGAGGTACTTTACATGGGACCAGGCGCCAAGCTGCAAAATTGGAAGGCTACTCCATTTCCAACCAGGAGGGAGTCCAGGTAAATTTGTCCTACCACTTTTTCTGTATCTCGAGTTATCCAGGGTGTAACTCGGATGTTTTCTTTAGTTTTTGGTCTTTAAATTTTGAAATGTAAACCCTTGTTATCTTCAAATTCCAAGAAATGAAATCAAATTTCATCGTTCACTTTCCTTTAATCTTTCTAATTTTTGCTATTTTTCTTTTTCTCTCATTCAGTTCTAATAATGTGGCTTTAAATAACATGACATGCTTGCAGACTTCATGCCCACATCCAAATATGTTGTCTAACTGTGAAATAATGAACCAAGAATCGAAATATTATGAAGAAGAGGCTTTTTGGAAATAAATTGAGAAATGAAAAACTTCGAGAATAAACCAAAGCCAAATTTCAATGACATAGAACCGATTAATTTGGGAACTTTCGAAGATGTCCGAGAGACCAAAATAAGCATTCACACGGATGAGAAAACACATGATGCAATAATTCAACTTTTTTTTTTGAATTTAAAGATGTGTTTGCTTGGTCATACGATGACATTCCAGGATTAGGTATTGATCTAGTGGTGCATAAATTGCCAACCTACCCTAATGGTCCCCCAGTTCAACAGAAGCAGAGGAAATTCGAGACTAACATCAGTGATAAAATCAAAGAAGAGATCACAAAACAGTTGAAAACAGGGGTAATCCGTGTAGTCCAATATACTGCGTGGCTGGCTAATATAGTTTTGGTACCAAAGAAAGATGGGAAAACTCGTGTGTATATGGATTACCGAGATTTGAATAGGGCAAGTCGCAAAGATAAATTCCCCTTGCCCAACATCCACATCCTTGTTGATAATTCTGCCAAACATGAGATACAGTCATTCGTGGACTATTATGCGGGATATCACCAGGTGTTGATGGATGAGGAAGATGCCGATAAAACCGATTTCACTACACCTTGGGGTACATATTGTTATAGGGTCATGCCATTTGGTTTGAAGAATGCTGGGGCGATCTACATGAGGGCCATGACCGCTATTTTGCATGAGATGATGCACCGGGGGATAGAGGTATACGTGGATGACGTAATCGTCAAGTCCAGAATCCATGATGATCATGTTGAAGATTTGAGGAAATTCTTTGAATGATTGCGCAAGTATGATTTGAAATTGAATCCGGCTAAATGTGCCTATGGGGTACCATCTGGTAAACTTTTGGGCTTTATAGTTTTCAAGAGAGGTATCGAGTTAGACCCAACAAAAATAAAGTCTATCAAGGATTTGCCTCCTCCAAGAACCAAGAAAGATGTAATGAGTCTCTTGGGCAGATTAAACTACATCAGCCGTTACATCGCTCAATTGACCTCCACATGTGAGCCCATATTCAAGTTGCTAAAGAAGGATGCCGCGATCAAATAGACAGTTGAGTGTCAAGAGGATTTCAAAAAAATTAAAGAATATCTGCCGAATCCCCCGATTTTGGTCCCATCGAAATAAGAGAGGCCTCTATTTTTATATTTCACAATCTTAGAAAACTCTTTTGGCTGTGTCCTCGAGCAGCATGATGCAACGAGGAAGAAAGAGCAGGCGATCTACTACTTGAGCAAGAAGTTCACTAGTTATGAAGTCAAATACACTTTGTTGGAAATGACATACTGTGCTTTGACATGGGCCACTCAAAAGTTGAGACACCATCTCCACGCTCACACCACTCACCTCATTACCAGGTTGGATCCTTTGAAGTACATATTCCAAAAACCAATGCCCACCGGAAGATTGGCAAAATGGCAAACTTGCTTACTGAATTCGACATAGTCTATGTCACCTACACGGCAATGAAAGCCCAAGCATAGGCGGATCACTTGGCCGAAAAGTCGATTGATGAGGACTACCAACCATTGAATACCTACTTTCCATATGATGAGGTAAATACAATAGAAGTAGTCCCTGAAGACGCCCATGCTTGGAAAATGTTCTTCAATGGAGCAGTAAATGCCAAAGGTGTAGAGATTGGGGCAATTTTGGTCTTTCCCACCGGTCAACACTACCTAGCTACGGATAGGCTCTGTTTCTTTTGCACAAACAATACTGCTGAGTATGAGGCCTGCATCATGGGCATGAATATGGCAATTGACCAAGATGTCAAAGACTTACTGATCATGAGAGATTCTGACTTGATTATCAGACAAGCCCAAGGTGAATGGGAGATCCAAGACGTCAAGCTCATTCCTTATAGACAACAAGTGGAGGATCTCAGCAAGTGGTTTACATCAATAGAGTTCAAGTATATCCCGTGGTGTCACAATGAATTAGCTGACACACTTGCCTCATTATCTTCGATGCTACCATATCTAGGAAACGCCCATGTCAATCCTTTGGAAATCAAAATCAAGGAAAGACACGGTTACTGCAATGTGATCGAGGAAGCACAAAATATTGTCACGACCCGGATTTTTCCCCCAACATCGGGATCGTGATGGCGCCTACTCGTGGTAGCTAGGCAAGCCACGATATTCATACTATCCTGTTTTTAACACAATTTTTAATTAAATAAATGCGAAATACTTTATCGAAATAGAGATAACTAATTACAAGATGAAAATCATACTGAAATCCTCTACCCAAGACGTGGAGTCACCAACTCACGAACTACTAATGAATACTACACATAAAAGTTTGAAAGAAATATAACATAATTTTGTTTGTCTCGGAACAAAGAGACTACAACTAGTAACATAAATAAAGAGAGAGACGCCGGGCCTGCGGACGTCTGCAAGCTACCTCGGTCTCAAATGTGATCAACTTCCACGCAATCGATTTACTGCTGCTGCTCCTGATCGTAACCTGGACCTGTGCAAAAACGCACAGAAGTGTAGTATCAGCACAACCGACCCCATGTGTTGGTAAGTGCCCGGCCTATCCCGGCGAAGTAGTGACAAGCCTAGGACCAGACACCCACATAAACCTGTGCAATTCAATATATATGTATACCACAGAATAACAAGAAATAACCAGGTAATAACACAATAAGGAATATCTCAAAGAATTCAACAATTAACAACGGTTAATAAATTCACAAGGAAAAACAAAGTATAATGGAAACACAAGTAATATCAAGTCAAGGAATAGCAAGCAGTTGCACGGTATCACCCTTCGTGCTTTTACTCTCATCCTCACCAAATAAGCAAATAAAGTACACAGCATCACCCTTCGTGCTTTTACTCTCATCCTCACATCCATAGTACGGCATGATCCTTCGTACATGGTGCAATAACAGGGCACGACATGATCCTTCGTGCATAATCAATAAAACATGGCACAGCATTAACCTTCGTGCATAAATAATAAAACATGGCACGGCATTAACCTTCGTGCATAAATAATAAGACATGGCACGGCATCACCCTTCGTGCATTATCACTCTTCCTCACCCAAATAACAATCACAGTTAAGGGCAAAGAAAGAAACAGTAATTCATAAACCGTCCCAACAAGGGAAATCAATAATTATCTTCACAACAAGTCCCAACAAGGGAGAACCATAACAATTCTACAACCTGACAAAGGTTCAACAATTCATCTGTAAATATATCTCAAAATAAGCATTTTCAACGACTCACGGTCATACTAGACGCCAGTGTATGGATGCTCGTCACCACAGCCCATACACCGCACTCGATCACATAACATATAACACATAATCCTATTCCCTCAAGCTAGGATAGAACAAACACTTACCTCGAATGTTTATGAACAATTCAATCCGTGGAAATGTCTTTTTCTTTCAAATTTGGCTCCAATCCAATCGTATCTATACACAATTGTTTTAATATCATCAATACTACTCAACAAACTAATTCTTAAGACCAAATACAACTTTTACAACATTCTGCCCGGAATAGTGAATTTCAACCCCGGGCCCACATGGTCGGAACTCGGGGTTCGGACCAAAATCCGGTTATCCATCCCCTCACGAGTTCATGTATATGATTTGTTTCAAAATCGGACCTCAATTCGAGGTCCAATTTCCCAATTTATGAAAAACCCTATATTCTAACAAAAACAAGAAATTCTACCATGAAAACCTTTGATTTCTATTGAAAAACATGTTTAATGATGTTAGGAATTGAAAGAATTAAGTAAAAAGTGACTTACAATTGTTTTGATGAAGAAGGAATCCGTGAAGAATCGCAAACGGGTGTTTTTGTTTTGTAAAAAGTGAAGAAATGAACTGAAAATCGTGTTTTACAGGTCTCTGTGTTCGCATTTGCGAACATGGGTTCGCAATTGCGAACCCCGACCAATTTTCGGAGTTTGAAAAATAAGCTAAGGCTGGGAAGTTCGCATTTGCGAACTTTTGTTCGCATTTGCGAACACTGGCAGAAAAAGGGAGTGTTCGCATTTGCGAACACAGGCAGTATAGGGCAATGTTCGCATTTGCGAACACAGGCAGTATAGGGAACGTTCGCATTTGCGAACTGTTGTTCGCATTTGCGAACATAGGCAGGCCCTGGGGACGTTCGCATTTGCGAACAATTGTTTGCATTTGCGAACAAGGCCGGGCATGAGGGGTTTTCGCATTTGCGATCAGGGTTCGCATTTGCGAGCCCTGCCTTGATCAGTCCCCTTCGCAATTGCGAGAAATGCTTCGCAATTGCGAAGCCAACAGCTGGGTGAAAAACCAGCAGTGCAAAATTTCAGAATTTAATCCAACGGCCTATCAAATCTTTACCCGAGCCCCCGGGCTCCAAACCAAACATGTACACAACCTCAAAAACACATTATGAACTTGTTCGTGCGATCACATCGCCAATATCACATCGTTTTCATCAAATCAAGCCTCAAATTCATGATTTTCATACTTTTGGTTTTCAAAACTTTCAAACTTGGAACTCAAGGTCCAAAACATCTCAAACGACATCCGAATGTCACCAAAATTTACAGAAATCACATATATAATATTTAAGACTTGTACCGGGCGTCGAACCAAAATACGAGCCCGATACCAAGTTCAATTAATTCCTTTCCTTTAACAATTACATCAAAAACAATTTCATAGAAAAATTCATAAGTTGGGCTCTAGGCCTCAGAATTCGACTCCGGACGCATGTCCAAGTCCCATATTTTCCTACGGACCTCTCGGGACCACCCAATTTCGGGTCCGGATCCGTTTACCAAAAATTTTGACCGAAGTCAACCATATCAATATTAATATCATTTCTATCCAAATTTCTCATAGAATTCATATTTTCTATCACAAAAATCTTTCCGGCTACATGCTCGGATCGTGCACGTAAATCGAGGCAACATAGAATGAGGTTTTCAAGGCCTCAGAAGCTCGAAATGATTAATCAAATAAGTGATGACCCTTTGGGTCGTCACAATCTCCACCTCTAAAACAACCGTTCGTCCTCGAACGGACAAATGAAAGAAGTACCTGAGTCAGGAAACAAGTGTAGGTAGCGGCTCCGCATATCAGACTCGGACTCCCAGGTCGATGCCTCAGGAGGCTGACCTCTCCATTGAACACGCACAGAAGGATAACTCTTCGACCTCAACTGTCGAACCTGTCGGTCTAGAATAGCCACCGGCTCCTCCTCGTAAGATAGATCATTGTCCAATTGGACAGTACTGAAGTCTAACACATGTGTGGGATCGCCGTGGTATCTCCGAAGCATAGATACGTGAAAACTGGATGCACGACTGATAAGCTAGGCGGCAAAGCTAATCTGTAAGCCACCCCTCCCACTCTGTCTAGAATCTCAAATGGACCAATATACCTAGGGTTGAGCTTGCCCTTCTTCCCAAACCTCATCACGCCCTTCATAGGCGACACTCGGAGCAATACTCGTTCACCAACCATGAAATCTACATCTCGCACCTTGCGATCCGCATAAGTCTTCTGCCTGGACTGAGCTGAATGCAATCTCTCCCGAATAGTCTTGACCTTATCTAAGGCCTCCTGAACTAAGTTCGTACCCAACAACCGAGCCTCTCCCGGTTCAAACCATCCAACTGGTGATCGACATCGCCTACCATACAACGCCTCATACGGAGCCATCTGGATGCTAGATTGGTAGCTGTTATTGTAGGCGAACTCTGCTAATGGCAGAAACTGGTCCCACGAGCCTCCGAAATCAATAACACAGGCTCGAAGCATGTCCTCTAGAATCTGAATAGTCCTCTCTGACTGGCCATCCGTCTGAGGATAAAATGCTGTACTCAGCTGAACCTAGGTGCCTAACTCCTGCTGGACCGCTCTCCAAAACCGCGAGGTAAACTGCGTACCCCGATCAGAGATAATAGACACTGGCACTCCATAGAGACGAACAATCTCCTTAATGTAAACCTCCGCTAACCTCTCCGACGAGTAGGAGATAGATACTGGAATAAAGTGTGCTGACTTGGTCAGCCTATCAACAATGACCCAAATAGCATCAAATTTCCTCCGAGTCAAAGGAAGTCCAGTAACAAAGTCCATAGTGATCCGCTCCCATTTCCACTCGGGAATTTCAATCCTCTGGAATACACCACCAGGTCTCCGGTGCTCATATTTCACCTGCTGACAATTTAGACACCGAGCGACATACGCAACGATATCTTTCTTCATTCTGCGCCACCAATAGTGCTAACGTAAGTCCTGGTACATCTTCGCGGCGCATGGGTGAATAGAATACCGCGAACCGTGGGCCTCCGCTAAGATTAACTCTCGAATCCCTTCGACATTGGGCACACAAACTCGACCCCTGCAATTTCAATACCCCATCATCATCTAGATTTACCTGTGTGGCACCTCCCCGCTGTACTGTATCTCTTAACTCACGCAAATGAGGATCATCAAATTGCCTCTCACGGATACGCTCTAATAAAGAAGAACGAGCGACCGTGCAGGCTAACACCCTGCTAGGCTCAGAAATGTCTAATCTCACGAACCGGTTGGCTAAGGCCTGGACATCTAGAGCTAATGGTCTCCGACTGACCGGAATGTATGCAAGACTACCCATGCTGGCATACTTTCTACTCAAAGCATCGGCCACCACATTGGCCTTACCTGGGTGATATAAGATAGTAACATCATAGTCTTTTAGCAACTCTAACCATCTCCGCTATCGTAGATTCAACTCCTTCTGCTTGAACAAGTACCGTAGGCTTTTGTGATCAGTGTACACCTCACACATCACACCATATAGATAATGCCTCCGGATCTTTAAGGCATGAACCACCGCTGCTAACTTAAGATCATGAACTAGATAATTCTTCTCATGTATTTTTAACTGCCTCGAAGCATAAGCGATAACCTTACCATTCTGCATCAATACCGCTCCAAGCCCTGTACGAGATGCTTCACAATAAACTATATAAGGTCCTGCACCCGTAGGTTGTATCAGCACTGGTGCGGTAGTCAAGGCTATCTTGAGCTTCTGAAAGCTCGTCTCACACTCCTCTGACCACTGGAACTAGGCACCCTTCTGGGTCAACCTAGTCATCGAGGCCGCAATAGAAGAAAACCCCTCTACAAATCGATGGTAGTAACCTGCTAATCCCAAGAAACTCCGGATCTCAGTCACTGAAGCTGGTCGAGGCCAATTCTGGACTGCCTCAATCTTCTTTGGGTCTACCCGAATACCTTCCACCGATACAATGTGACCCAGAAATGCTACCGAACTCAGCCAGAACTCACATTTAGAAAATTTGGCATATAGTCGGTTATCTTTCAGAGTCTGAAGAACCACTCTGAGGTGCTGCTCGTGCTCTTCCTGGCTGCGGGAGTACACCAGGATGTCATCTATGAAGACTATCACGAACAGATCTAAGTAAGGCCTGAATACCCGATTCATCAACTCCATGAATGTTGCTGGGGCATTGGTCAACCCGAAGGACATGACCAAGAACTCATAATGCCCATATCTAGAGCGAAAGGCTGTCTTAGGAATGTCAGCCGCCCTGATCTTCAGCTGATGGTAGCCTGACCTCAAGTCTATCTTAGAGAATACTCTCGCTCCCTGGAGCTGGTCAAACAAATCATCAATCCTCGGCAGTGGATATTTATTTTTGATAGTCACCTTGTTTAACTGCCGGTAATCAATACACATCCGCATCGAGCCATCCTTCTTCTTTACAAATAATACAGGTGCTCCCCAGAGGGAAACACTGGGCCTGATAAAGCCCTTCTCAAGAAGGTCTTGCAACCGATCTTTCAATTCTTTTAGCTCCGGCGGGGCCATACGATAGGGTGGAATAGAGATGGGCTGAGTGCCCGGTGCCAGATCAATACAGAAATCAATATCCCTGTCGGGTGGCATGCCCGACAGGTCTGAAGGAAAAACCTCGGGAAACTCCCGTACAATAAGGACTGACTCAATGGAAGGAACCTCTACGCTGGAATCACGAACATAAGCCGGATAAGCTAGACACCCCTTCTCAACCATGCGTCGAGCCTTAACAAAGGAAATAACAGTGCGAACGGAGTGGCTTGAGGTACCCTTCCACTCTAATCGGGGTGATTCTGGCAAGGCTAAGGTCACAGGCTTAGCATGGAAATCAAGAATAGCATGGTATGGGGACAACCAGTCCATCCCCAATATGACATCAAAATCTACCATGTCCAAAAGCAACAGATCAACACGGGTCTCAAGACCCCCAAATATAACTACGCACGAACGATGCACCCGATCGACTACAATGGAGTCACCCACTGGTGTAGCCACATAAACTGGAATATCCAGAGCATAGCTGGGCATGGCCAAATACGGTGGGAAGTAGGAAGACACATAGGAATATGTAGATCCAGGATGAAATAATACTGAAGCACCTCTGCCACACACAAGAATTGTACCTGTAATCACGGCATCTGATGCCTCTGCCTCTGGCCTGGGTGGTAAAGCATAGAATCGGGGATCTGCACCTCCCCTCTGAGCTGCGTCTCTAGGACGACCATCATCTGGCTGACCTCTACCTCTCGCTGGACGGTCTCCACCCCTACGGTCTCGACCTCCACCTCTATAATCTCTACCCCCACCTCTGGCTGGCTGGGCAGGCTGAGGGTCAGCTGGGGCCTGAATCATAGGACGAGGACCCCGCTGCTGAGAGTTGCCCGTTGCTCGAGGGCAGTACCTGATAAAATGACCCGGGTCACCACAACCATAGCAACTCTTAGACTGATAGGGCTGCTAGCCCTGACGACCTGAATGGCCTCCATGAACACTCTGAAGAGGCTGAGCATTAATAGGAGGCTGATCTGAATAATGCCCACAAAAACCGCGATCACCTGGTCCACCCTGTGAAGCCTGAAGGGCGGAATGAAAAGGCCTGGAGGACTGGCCTCTATCAAAGGATTCTCTGCTACCAGAGGAAGAAGCACCAAACCTACCCGAATGACGAGGCCTCTTATCCGAAGAATAACCGCCTCCTCTAGCGAGAGCCATCTCAACTCTGCGTGCTGCATTGGCTGCCTTCTGAAATGATATGTCACTCCCCACGCCCATAGCCATCTGGAGTCTAATCGGCTGATTAAGCCCATCTATAAACCTGCGGACCCTCTCCCGCTCCGTGGGAAGTATCACCACTGCATGATGAGCCAAATCGACAAATCTCGTCTCATACTATGTAACTGTCATAGTGCCCTGATGGAGGCGCTCAAACTGCCTCCGAAGTACATCCCTCTGAGTAGCAGGGAGAAACTTCTCCATAAATAGTTCCGCAAACCGGTCCCATGATAAAGTTGGGGACCCTGCTGGTCGAGTCAAGCAATAATCTCTCCACCAAGTCTTGGCGGATCCTGCAAGTCTGAATGTACATAAGTCAACTCCATTTGACTCCACGATCCCCATAGTCTTGAGAATCTCATGGCAGCTGAATAAGAAGTCTTGAGGATCCTCTGATGCGGCTCCACTGAATGTAGTGGTAAATAGCTTGGAGAACCGATCAAGCCTCCATAACGAATCAGAAGTCATGGCCGCTCCATCACCTGCATGAGCTGTGGTACCTGACTGAGTGGCCACAACTGGCTAAACCACTGGTGCCTGAGGCTGAGGAGCTACTGGCTCCGGACTACGAGCAATAGGGGTCTGGGCCCCTCCCCCAGCCTGAGAAGCGGCTGGTGCAACTGATAATAAACCCGCTCTAGCAATGCTGTCCATAAATCCCGCTATTCTAACCAAAGCATCCCGGAGATCCAGGGTAAATAAAGCCTCTCCTGTGACCTAAGCTGGGCCCACTGGAGCTGCTGGAACCGGAACCTCCTCGTCAATCTCAATATGAGGCTCCACCTCTGGAGTAGCTGCCTGGGGCTGAGCTCTACCCCTACCACGGCCTCTGATACGGCCTTGGCCCCTGCCCCTCACGGGAGCTGCCTGGGGCTCGGGCTGCTGGTCAGCGGACGAAGAAGCGCGTGTCCTTACCATCTGCGAAAGGACAGAATAGAAATTCAATCAGTAATTGAGGAACAAGTCGCACGACAAGAAAGAACAAATGAGAGACTCTTTCCTAACTCAATAGACTCTGGAGGACAAGTACGGACGTCTCCGTACCTACCTCTCAAACTCTACTAAGCTTGTTCGTGAGTGGTGAGACCTATGTAACCTAGAGCTCTGATACCAACTTGTCACGACCCGGATTTTCCCCCAACATCGGGATCGTGATGGCGCATACTCGTGGTAGCTAGGCAAGCCACTGTATTCATATTATACTGTTTTTAACACAATTTTTAATTAAATAAATGCGAAATACTTTATCGAAATAGAGATAACTAATTACAAGATGAAAATCATACTGAAATCCTCTACGCAAGACGTGGAGTCACCAACTCACGAACTACTAATGAATACTACACATAAAAGTTTGAAAGAAATATAACATAATTCTGTTTGTCTCGGAACAAAGAGACTACAGCCAGTAACATAAATAAAGAGAGAGACGCCGGGCCTGCGGACGTTTGCAAGCTACCTCGGTCTCAAATATGATCAACTTCCACGCAATCGATTTATTGCTGCTGCTCCTGATCGTAACCTGGACCTGTGCAAAAATGCACAGAAGTGTAGTATCAGCACAACCGACCCCATGTGCTGGTAAGTGCCTGGCCTATCCCGGCGAAGTAGTGACAAGCCTAGGACCAGACACCCACATAAACCCGTGCAATTCAATATATATGTATACCACAGAATAACAAGAAATAACCAGGTAATAACACAATAAGGAATATCTCAAAGAATTCAACAATTAACAACAGGTTAATAAATTCACAATGAAAAACAAAGTATAATGGAAACACAACTAATATCAAATCAGGGAATAGCAAGCAGTTGCACGGCATCACCCTTCGTGCTTTTACTCTCATCCTCATCAAATAAGCAAATAAAGTACACGGCATCACCCTTCGTGCTTTTACTCTCATCCTCACATCCATAGTACGGCATGATCCTTCGTACATGGTTCAATAACGAGGGCACGGCATGATCCTTCGTGCATAATCAATAAAACATGGCACGGCATTAACCTTCGTGCATAAATAATAAAACATGGCACGGCATTAACCTTCGTGCATAAATAATAAATCAAGGCACGGCATCACCCTTCGTGCATTATCACTCTTCCTCACCCAAATAACAATCACAGCTAAGGGCAAAGAAAGAAACAATAATTCATAAACTGTCCCAACAAGGGCAATCAATAATTATCTTCACAACAAGTCCCAACAAGGGAGAACCATAACAATTCTACAACCCGACAAAGGTTCAACAATTCATCTGTAAATATATCTCAAAATAAGCATTTTCAATGACTCACGGTCATACTAGACGCCAGTGTATGGATGCTCATCACCACCGCCCATACACCGCACTCGATCACATAAAATATAACACATAATCCTATTCCTTCAAGCTAGGATAGAACAAACACTTACCTCGAATGTTTATGAACAATTCAATCCGTGGAAATGTCTTTTTCTTTCAAATTTGGCTCCAATCCAATCGTATTTATACACAATTGATTTAATATCATCAATACTACTCAACAAACTAATTCTTAAGACCAAATACAACTTTTACAACATTCTGCCCGGAATAGTGAATTTCAACCCCGGGCCCACATGGTCGGAACTCGGGGTTCGGACCAAAATCCGGTTATCCATCCCCTCACGAGTTCATGTATATGATTTGTTTCGAAATCGGACCTCAATTCGAGGTCCAATTTCCCAATTTATGAAAAACCCTATATTCTAACAAAAACAAGAAATTCTACCATGAAAACCTTTGATTTCTATTGAAAAACATGTTTAATGATGTTAGGAATTGAAAGAATTAAGTAAAAAGTGACTTACAATTGTTTTGATGAAGAAGGAATCCGTGAAGAATCACAAATGGGTGTTTTTGTTTTGTAAAAAGTGAAGAAATGAACTGAAAATCGTGTTTTACAGGTCTTTGTGTTCGCATTTGCGAACATGGGTTCGCAATTGCGAACCCCGACCAATTTCTGGAGTTTGAAAAATAAGCTAAGGCTGGGAAGTTCACATTTGCGAACTTCTGTTCGCATTTGCGAACACTGGCAGAAAAAGGGAGTGTTCGCATTTGCGAACACAGGCAGCATAGGGCAGTATTCGCATTTGCGAACAATGGTTCGCATTTGCGAACACAGGCAGTATAGGGAATGTTCGCATTTGCGAACTGTTGTTCGCATTTGCGAACATAGGCAGGCCCCGGGGACGTTCGCATTTGCGAACAATTGTTCGCATTTGCGAACAAGGCTGGGCATGAGGGGCTTCGCAATTGCGATCAGGATTCGCATTTGCGAGCCTTGCCTTGATCAGCCAACAGCTGGGTGAAAAACCAGCAGTGCAAAAATTCAGAATTTCATCCAACGGCCTATCAAATCTTTACCCGAGCCCCCTGGGCTCCAAACCAAACATGTACACAACTTCAAAAACACATTATGAACTTGTTCATGCGATCACATCGCCAATATCACATCGTTTTCATCAAATCAAGCCTCAAATTCATGATTTTCATACTTTTGGTTTTCAAAACTTTCAAACTTGGAACGCAAGGTCCAAAACATCTCAAACGACATCCGAATGTCACCAAACTTTACGAAATCACATATATAATATTTAAGACTTGTACCGGGCGTCGGAACCAAAATACGAGCCCGATACCAAGGTCAATTAATTCCTTTCCTTTAACAATTACATCAAAAACAATTTCATAGAAAAATTCATAACTTGGGCTCTAGGCCTCAGAATTCGACTCCGGACGCATGTCCAAGTCCCATATTTTCCTACGGACCTCTCGGGACCACCCAATCTCGGGTCCGGATCCGTTTACCAAAAATGTTGACCAAAGTCAACCATATCAGTATTAATATCATTTTTATCCAAATTTCTCATAGAATTCATATTTTCTATCACAAAAATCTTTCCGGCTACATGCTCGGATCGTGCACGTAAATCGAGGCAACATAGAATGAGGTTTTCAAGGCCTCAGAAGCTCGAAATGATTAATTAAATAAGTGATGACCCTTTGGGTCGTCACAAATATCCAGCCATGGTACCATGATATCAAGAGGTTTCTGAAAACTCAAGAGTACCCCAAATATGCTACTGGAGATTAGAAGAGAACCATCAGGCGACATACAAGTGGTTTCTTTTTGAGTTGCGAAGTTTTGTACAAGAGAACCTTGGATCTCAACTGGTTGAGATGCGTAGATGCCGAAGAAGCAGGGAGAATCATGCAAGAAGTACATGCAGGAGTGTGCGAGCCTCACATGAACGGATATTTTTTGGCCAAGAAAATCTTATGAACTAGTTATTATTGGATAACTATTGAAAATGATTATTTCATTTTTGTCCGAAAATGCCATCAGTTTCAGGTGCATGGAGATCTGATTCATGCACCTCTAACAGAGCCACATCCCATGTCGGCACCTTGGACTTTTTTCGCTTGGGGTATGGACATTATTGGTCTGATTGAGCCAAAGGCATCTAATGTGCACATATTCTTATTGGTTGCCATCGATTATTTCACAAAATGGGTCGAGGCCATCACTCTCAAAGCAGTCACTAAGAAAGTTGTAGTGGACTTTGTACACGCAAATCTTATTTGTCGTTTTGGTATCCCTACAACTATCATCACAGATAATGCGGCGAACCTGAATAGTCATTTGATGGGAGATGTATGCGAACAATTCAAAATAACACATAGGAACTCTACTCCTTATCGGCCCAAAGCCAACGACGCTGTTGAAGCGACAAACAAGAACATCAAGAAGATTTTGAGAAAAACAAACTAAAGTTCCAGGCAGTGGCATGAACATTTGCCTTTTGCCTTACTAGGATATCGCACTACAGTACGCACGTCGGTAGGACCCACCCCATACTTGTTGGTTTATGGAACCGAATCTGTGATATCGGCAGAGGTGGAAATTCTTTCGCTTCGAATCATTATTGAAGCAGAGATTGAAGACAGTAAGTGGGATAACACTCGTTTGGAGCAACTGACTTTAATTGATGAAAAACGATTGGCTACAGTCTATCACGGGCAATTATAATAACAAAGAATAGCCCGTGCTTACAATAAGAAGGTACGACCCATGAATTTCAAAGTAGGGCAATTGGTGTTGAGGCGCATTCATCCCTATCACCAGGAAGCAAAAGGAAAATTCGCTCCTAATTCGAAAGGTCCATACATCATCAAGAAAATGTTACCGAGAGGAGCATTATATCTAGGTGATATCGAAAGAAATGATCCTGAAATGGCGGTAAACACAGATTTAGTCAAAAGGTACTATGTCTAAGTTTTACTTTGGTGATTGTTTCGTCGCAATTGAGATGATGAAGGCTTTTATTCCCGCTATCCAAATAGTATCCACCCTTTTGCATACCACTTTGAGCCGTTTACCTTTCCTTGGCTACCCTCGTTGGAATCCAAAAAAACACCAATCCACTAAGAAAAAAATAATATTATTAGACCCAAAAAAGACCGGAACTATGTTTTGACTTTATTCCGAAAGGATACGTAGGCAACCTCTCCCTGAGGTTCAGTCACACCAAAAGAAAAATCCTTATTTCCCCCAAAATTGAAACTGGAGCAAATGATATGATGGTTCAATTTAAATCCGTTGAAATAGTTCCAAAGTTGTAATTCCACATAAAATCCTTTTTACCCAAAAAACCTTTTTCAAGTCCTTTAGATCAATTGGCAAAGGCAAGAAGGTGAAAAATGTCATTGATGGAATCTGATACAGCCTAATTGAGAGAAACAAGATGAGAGGGTCTTATCGATGAAAACCTTCGGGCAAAATAAGGCGATGGATAGTAGAAAAATGGAAAATGAGAGAGTCTGCTTAGTGAAAACTCGCAAAGAGCACTTTCAGGCGACGACAAGAAGAGAAATGAGAGAGGTCGATTGGCAAAAACCCGCAAAGGGCGCTGTCAGACGAAAAGAAGATATCTCATCACTAAAAGAGTCCTGGCAAGGTTCCCTGGTTTTGAAACACGGATCAAAGGGGTTCACGAGAAGCTGAAGTGTTTGTGGGTCAAGCGTCCAATCCCAAGAATATGTCATGTTCATTTGAAGCTAGCATGTACACCCCAGATAAGTCATTCTTTTTCCCCGGAAGGGACACTTCTCTTTAGACTCATCCGTTTGTCATTGTATATTTCTTCTTTGAATCTCTTTCGGTTTAATTCTTATTCTGAAACTATTACAAAGAAAAGGTGGCAGGGCAAGTTTCACAGGGCTCCGCCTGGTTAAAGTTGATGAAGATACCCAGCCTCAACGGTTGCGTCAGTCCAATCCCGATAAACCATGGTGGTTGATTGCCTCCAAAATAAAGACGTTTGAAAAGAAAGAAATTCAGAGGCAAAGGTCCTAAGGGTAGAATGAAGAGAAAAGGTCAGAGCCCACATGGGCAAGTCATAATGAAATCTTGGGAGTTGAACACGGTCGGTTTGAAAAGAGATCCGCCCTCAAGGCCAACAAGCAACCAAGTTATCACTGGAAAAGAGGCCAGGATCAAGAAATTAAGATGATCAAGGCCACAAAACCAATCACCAGTTTAAAATAATAAATTTTCTTTGTTGAAGATAGGTAACCATGCAAGAAGCAGGTACAACCCAAAAAGGAATGAAATACGCAAGCGTTGAAACAACTTTGCAGCTGTAAAGCGACCAAAAGGGAAGTTTCCTGAAATTCTTTTATGCATTTTTGCTAATTCAAAAGAATAAAATAAGAGAAGAAGGAAAAAAGAGTAGGAGAGAAAGAAGAATAAAATAAGTGAAAATGAAAATCCCAAAAAGAAAAATAAATCTTGGTAGCACGGAGCCTTTTCCTTCCAAGTCTCGGCATAACCCAAGGACCTTAACGGCATAACCTGTTAAATCCTGACATAACCTGTGGATCTCCCTGGCATAACCTAAGGAGCCTTTTCTTTCCAAGTCTCGGCATAACCCGATGACTTTAACGGCATAACCCGTTGAATCTCGGTATAACCCGTGGATCTCCCTGGCATAACCCAAGGAGCCATCCTTATCTTTCCAAGTCTCGGCATAACCCGATGACCTTAATGGCATAACCCGTTGAATCCCGATATAACCCGTGGATCTCCCTGCATAACCCAAGGAGTCTTATGTTTCAAAGTCTCAGTATAACCTGATGACCTTAAGGGCATAACCCGTTGAATCTTGGTATAACCCGTGGATCTCACTGGCATAACCCAACGAGCCTTATCATTCCAAGTCTCTGCATAACCCAATGACCTTAACAGCATAACCCGTTGAATCACGGTATAACCCGTGGATCTCCCTGGCATAACCCAATGAGCCTTATCTATCCATGTCTCGGCATAACCCGATGACCTTAACGGCATAACCCGTTGAATCCCGGCATAACCCAGCCATCTCCCTGGCATAACCCAAGATGCTTTATCTTTCCATGTCTCGGCATAACCCGATGACCTTAATGGCAGAACCCATTGAATTCCGGCATAACCCGGCCATCTCCCTGGCATAACCCAAGGAGCCTTATCTTTCCAAGTCTCGGCATAACTCGATGACCTTAACGGCATAACCCGTTGAATCCTAGCATAACCCGTGGATCTCCCTAGCATAACCCAATGAGCCTTATCTTTCAAAGTCTCGGCATAACTCGTTTGACCTTAACGGCATAACCCGTTGAATCCCGACACAGCCCGGCCATGTCCCTGGCATAACCCAAGGAGCCTTATCTTTCCAAGTCTCGACATAACCTGATGACCTTAATGGCATAACCCGTTGAATCCTGGCATAACCCGTGGATCTCCCTAGCATAACCCAATGAGCCTTTTCTTTCCAAGTTTCGGCATAACCCGATGACCTTAACGGCATAACCTGTTGAACCCCGGCATAACCCGTGGATCTCCCTAGCATAACCCAAGGAACCTTATCTGCTCAAGTCTCGGCATAACCCGATGACCTTAACGGCATAACCCATTAAATAACGGCATAACTCATTGAATCCCAACCATTTCCCAACACAACCACAATACATTTGCCACACTACATAATCTTCATGTGACTGCTTAGATACACATCATAACTAACTCACAAAATTTTCCTAGTGGAAACTGGGGCAGAAAATTTCGTTTGTTCGCTTGTCTTGGATGTCTTAAGGCTGGTTGATCATAAAACACAAGACGCAAGGTGACCAATGCAACAAGTTTTTCTCCAAAATAGGAAGAAAAAGAAGAAAAGAAGAAAAAAATGAGTTTGAACGTTGGGCCAAATGGAAGGGCGAACTGCTCGAAATTTGATAGAAATCGCAAACCCCGCAAATACCGTCCTGGCTCAAATGCTGTAGAAAGAAACAAATGCTTACAACTTGCGGCCATCAAGATTCAGATCGAAGTCTCCGGCAAAATCAGCTAAGACTCAAGATCAAGTATCAAAAGGATTATAGATAGGAATATTGTAACTCTTAGTTGATATACATAGTTAACTTATCTTCAATATTCCTTTTGGTGTAATAAGGAGGTCAGTAAGCGGTAACAATAGCAACAACAGTAACAACAAGGTCACAACTCAACGGTAGTCCCAACTACCGAAACTTCCCAAACTACATTAAATTGATTCATGTTTAGCCCGGGATATTTAGGAGGCCTCCCGAAGCAAAGGCTCGGTCAAACTCTTTCAAAACTCTTCATGACGGAGTACTCGAACGAGCAAAAATCTCTCGTATCTGCTCATTTATCTTTGCGCGATAACTCTTCGTGTTTCCAGGCAAAGTGGGGCAGTTGTGAGCACATGATTTTTTCCCTATATGAGAATTATTCCCAAAAATCCAAAATAAAATATTTTAGTGTTATGTGTGTTTTTTCGTGAATTTGTTTATTATTTTTCATATTGTTTGCATTTTTCTGTGCATGTTTATTTGTTAAATTAATAAAAAATACAAAATAATATAGGTTATGTTTACATTTAAAATTTATTATGAGTAATTAAGTAATTTATTTTTACAAAAAATAAGAAAATCACGAAAAAATACATTTTTACATTTAGTATTTAAAGGTCTAGTTGTGTGATTTATTTTTATATTGTGTGTGTTATTTGTTAATAGAATTTAATTAGTTTCTATAAGTCAATTTGATTTTATAATTTATAATTTTGGGTTTTTAATAAAATATGAATTGAAAAGAACAAAAAAACATTTAAAAATGGAAAAGGAAATCTGATTGGGCGATTCCAATTGACCCAAGATCAGGCCAAAACACCCCCTCACTCACCAGGCCCAAAACATATTGTTTACCCAATCTAAAACCCACCGGGTCAACCCGACCCGGTCTGCCCCAGAACCCAAAAAACCCCCCTCATTATTCATTACACTACCTAAACAAACCCTAAACCAAAAACACCCGCCCCCACTTCATCTTCTCCAAACAACCGTCGCCCAAATAACCCCTTTAACCATGGCTGCCCTTCCAGCTTCATCGTTGCAGGCCATAAAGGACCACTATCTTCCACAACTACCCTCGTCTACGACCTCAAATCTATAGTTGTCCGTCAACCTAACGACCAACCCAACTCCGCCATCTCCAGTTCCATTCTAGTCACAAACCACCAACAACCATGGATGACCACTAACAGTCATTTTGTTTCAGCACCAGCCCGATCCCCATGTTCGTCGTTAAATCACCAGCGACCGTCCAGCCCTATACCATCACCACCAGTTGACCATCGCTAACCACCGCCAAGCGACCAAGATCTGCTCGTCGACCACCCTTCTCCCTCGTTAGTCCAAAGTTCACCAGCCCCGATAAAAAGATCGAGAAAAAAAGAAACACTCACATCCAACAATATTCACCCACACCCAGCGATATCCCTCCAACTTCAGCCTCGAGTTCAAGTAGTTCAGATCGCTGATTCTGATGGCTACTACAGCTCGCTCGAGAATTTTTCTATTTTTGAGCTATGTTTTTGGTGTATTTGCTCTTGAATTTCGATAATAAAATGTCGGTTGTTTCAAATTATATTTCTTCTATGCGAATTTTAATTCGCTCAATCTAGATTTCTCCGTGTTTTTTTATTAGAATAATACCATCACACAAACTGAAGCATTTGTTTTGCGTAAACTGAAACATAAACTGAAGCATAATGGTTTGATATTTTTGCCGCATCACAGTGTTCAAACTATTTACCCCATTACATGAACTGATATTATTTGAAACATATATGTTTTACCGTATTATGTAAATTCAAACAATTTAGAGATATTTTACAATTAACTAACTATTTAGTGCATTCACAGTGTTCGTTTGCTTGCATTTAAGTGTTAATCTATTCCTTGAATCATTAAACATCTTGGTTGCAATATGGTTTGTTCTGATTCGAATTTACTTGTTATTTGGTGATCTGAATCTGACGGTGGTTCTGTTTAAATTTCGAGTCAGTTTGATAAATTAGATTTAGGTTTGAATTCTGTTTTAATTGTTCCTGATTCATTAGGAATTGATACAGGTCCTTTTATTTAGGTGATTTTGGTTATAGCTAATTAGTTTTGAAGGTCTGGAGGTAGGATTGTGTCACGACCCCAAATCCGGTCGTGATGGCGCCCAGCACATTGCTAAGCCAGCCTGATCAATCAATATCAACAACGGAGCTAGAAGCTCTCTTTAACCCATTTAAGCATTTCAAAATATGAAACAATAGTAATACTTATACCAACAACGGGGAGACCAAGTCCCAAAATATACTAACTCCCATAGACCGAAGGGTCAAGAGTCATGAGCCTCTACTGAACATGAGTGTATAAAGGTTTACAAGATACCAAGTGCGGAAAGAAATGTCAATACAAAATCAAAAGACAGTAGGAAGGAATATCGGGTCATGCGGACTCTGCAGCTACCTCGTATATCCCACAGATGTCGCCTCGCACAGCTATTGGATCACTGCTGAGAGGTACCTGGATCTGCACACAAGGTGCAGGGAGTAAAATGAGTACTGCCGGACTCAGTGGTAATAAACAAGGGTAAGACAGCACAGATAAGAAATCCGCAATAAAGCACTATGTAAAACTATAATCAGCTACCCTGTCATAGAATCAATATTCACTGTACCTGTACCAACAAATACCAATAAATAGCATAACAACTAGCAGATGTAGCTAAATGCAATGCAATGCATGATATGACCGCTACGGCGCGTAGCCCGACTCCAATTTTGGGTACCCGTGCTCACTGTGGGGGTTCAGACTCCGGAGGGGCTCCTACAGCCCAAGCACATCTCATAGAGATATTCCCGCGGCGTGCAGTCCGATCCAACATATATCTCGCTGCGGCGTGCAGCCCGATCCACTACTAGTCAGCTAATATGCAGATACAGCCTCGCAGGCTCAAAAGTAGTTTTTGAAAACTCCTTTTATCATTTTTCAATTGGAAAACAGTAATATCAAGTTCCAGAGATTGGAATTAGCATAATAACAGAAATAGCTACGGACTAGTAGTAAACTAGCATGTCTATATGATAAGACAATGATAACGATCCTCGCGGGATCCAATAACTGGCTCACAGCCCACAATATACTCAACCGTCCAAGAAAGAGGTTCAACGGCTCGAGAATAGCCAATAATACAGTATCAATAGGTCGGACTAATATATAGTCTCCGGTTCATGATCGACCCCGCACTCTCAAGAGTGTGCGTGTCTCGCCGCTATACAACGTCACAAAGTGGTATACCGGGGTTTCGAACCCACTGGTCATCACCCACATCTATTACTCACCTCAATACAGCGCGACGACTATTCCGCAATGCCCTTGCCACGAGAATCAAGCTCCGCACGCATAGAATCTGATCAAATACAGTAGAAATACAACAAATTAGGCCAATGGGACGACACCCAATCAATATAACTCAATTTACATCAAAATTCCCAAAGTTGTCAAAACCCGACTTTCGGTACGCTTGTCGAAAAATTACAAAAGTTACATATTCGAAATCCTCATCTCGATACGAGTCTAAGCGTATCAATTTTACCAAATTCGGACTCCATTTGCCCATTCAAAACCTTGATTTTCTAAAGTTCAAGCCTAGGGCTAAATCCTCCATAAATTACCCCAAATTCCTCCATTTTTATGATATAATTGCATAATATTACCCATACTAATCATAGTTTATGTCCATAGTTGATTACCTGATGATTTCCCTTGAGTTTCTCTTCAAAATCCCCCAAATCGCCTCTAAAGCCGAGACCCAAATGTGTGAAATGTTTCTGAATTTTTTCTAACTTCTGATACACTTAACTCACAGCGATTTTCGCTTCTGCGGATAAAATTCCGCTCCTACGAGTCCGTATCCGCGACCAAAGGGTCGCTTCTGCGATTCCAGGCCTAGCCGGCCAATTCCGCTTCTGCGAGAAAAGGACCGCTTGTGCGCGTCCGCTTCCGCGATTGATCTTCCTCTTCTGCGAAAACTCCACTTCTGCGCACCAGAGTCCGCTCCTGCGGACTCGCCCAGGCAGTCAATAATCCGCTTCTGCGGACCTTCCCATTTTCCATCTAGTCCGCTTCTGCGATCACTGGCTCGCACCAGCGATGCCGCTTCAGCGGAAAGGAGTCCGCTTCTGCGGTGCCAAGCGCTCCTGCGCTCCTCAGTCCGCTCCTGCGGACTCGCCTCCGCGCCCACATTTCCGCAGGGGCGAAAATGACAGAACCAGAACTCTTCAACCTGCAATTTCCATGATTTTCTTCCGTTTAACCATCCGAAAACACCCCGAGGCCCCCGGGACCCCATTCAAACACACCAACACCTTCTAATACCTTATTCAAACTTGCTCAAATCCTCAAAACACGTCTAACAACATCAAAACCCATAATTCGTATCAAATTCAAGCCTAAATTCCTTAAAACATTCCGAATTACACATTCAATCAAAAACCCGACCAAACGACGTCCGAATGACCTGAAATTTTGCAGGCACATCCAAAATCACCTAACGAAGCTACTGCAACTGTCGGAATTCCATTCCGACCCCCGGATCAAAATCTCACCTACCGTTCGGATTTCGCCAAAATTCAACCTTAGCCAATTCAAGCCTATTTCTACACCGGGCCTCCAAATTCAATTCCGATCGCTACCCTAAATCACAAATCACCTCCCGGAACTAACCGAATCGTCAGAATCCGATTCCGAGCCCTCTAACTAAATAGTCAACTCCGGGTTGACTTTCCTTATTCAAGTCTCCTTCAAAAAGGCTATATGCCTCATTTTCAATCCAATTCACTCCTAACTCACCCGATAGACTCTAACACCGATATAAAATCATAAAATATGCAATTTCAACATAACGGGCAGGTAAATTCTCGTGACGACGGGCCGGGTCGTCACACCTATTTAGAGTGCCTATAGGGTAGGGTTTAAATAAGGGTGAGCCTTAGTCCCTGTGCCATACTCCCGCTCGATCTCCCAAGTGGCCTCCTCCACGGGTCGACCTCTCCACTGAACCTTAACTGATGCAATCTCCTTAGACCTCAATTTTCTCACCTGACGTCCCAAAATAGCAATAGGCTCCACATCATAGGATAAATCACCATCAAGCTGAATGGTACCTGAAGTCTAATACATGAGACGGATCTCCAATGTACTTCCGGAGCATAGACACATGGAATACTGGATGAACGCTGGATAAGCTGGGCGGCAAGGCTAACTCATATGCCACCTCTCCAACTCTCCTAAGTATCTCAAAAGGACCAATGTACCTGGGACTCAACTTTCCTTTCTTCCCAAACCTCATGACACCCTTCATAGGTGAAACCTTCAACAATACTCTGTCACCAACCATGAAAGACAACTCTCGAACTCTACGGTCCGCATAACTCTTCTGGCGAGACTGTGCTGTACGAAGCCTCTCCTGGATCAACTTTGCTCTATCCAGAGCATCCTGGACTAACTCAGTCCCTATCAATCTAACCTCACCAGGCTCAAACCATCCCACGGGGGATCTACACCGCCTGCCATACAATGCCTCATACGGGGCCATCTGAATACTCGACTGATAACTGTTGTTGTAGGCAAACTCGGCAAGTGGTAGGAACTCATCCCACGAACCACCAAAATCAATCACACAAGCTCGCAACATATCCTCCAAGATCTGAATAGTGCGCTCAGACTGTCCATCTATCTGGGGGTGAAATGTTGTACTCAACTCAACCCGTGTACCCATCTCTCGCTGAAATGCTCTCCAAAACTGAGAAGTGAACTGAGTACCCCTGTCGGATATGATAGACACCGGGACTCCATGCAACCGAACAATCTCTCGAATAAAGATCGCTGCCAACCGCTCCGATGAGTAGGTAGTACTAACCGGAATGAAGTGAGTTGACTTGGTCAGTCTATCCACAATCACCCACACAGAATCAAACTTCCTCGCCGTCCGAGGGAGTCCAGTAACAAAGTCCATAGTGACTCTCTCCCATTTCCACTCAGGAATAACAATGCGCTGAAATACACTACCGGGCCTCTGATGCTCGTACTTAACCTGCTGACAGTTGAGGCACCGTGCTACATGTCTGACAATGTCCATTTTCATCTTTCTCCACCAATAGTGCTGTTTCAAATCTTGATACATCTTCGCGGCTCCTGGATGGATAGAATACCGCGAGCTATGGGCCTCCTCCAGAATCAACTCACGAAGGTCATCAACATTGGGCACACATATCCGGCCCTGCATCCTCAATACGCCGTCACTATCAATGGTGACATCTCTAGCATCACCATGCTGAACTCTGTCCCTCAGGACAGCTAAATGTGGATCATCATACTGGCGCTCACGAATAAGATCATATAGAGATGACCGAGATACAACACAAGCCAATACCCTGCTGGGCTCCGAAATATCTAACCTCACTAGCCGATTGGCTAGCACTTGAACATCATAAGCAAATGGCCTCTCCTCAGCTGGAATATATGCCAAGCTCCCCATACTGACCGCCTTCCAGCTCAAAGCATCGGCCACCACATTGGCCTTCCTCGGATGATATAATATAGTAATGTCATAATCCTTCAGCAACTCAAGCCATCTCCGTTGTCTCAAATTAAGGTCTTTCTGTTTGAACAAGTGCTGGAGACTACGATGGTCGGTATACACCTCACAAGACACACCATACAAATAGTGCCTCCAAATCTTCAATGCATGAACAATGGCGGCTAGCTCCAAGTCATGAACAGGATAGTTCTTCTCATGCGGCTTCAATCGCCGAGAAGCATAAGCAATTACCTTTCCTTCCTGCATCAACACACAACCTATCCCCACTCTCAAGGCATCACAATAAATGGTATATGAACCTGAAGCTGATGGCAATACTAACACTGGAGCTGTGGTCAAAGCTGTCTTGAGCTTCTGAAAGCTCTCCTCGCACTCATCCGACCACACGAATGGTGCACCCTTCCGGGTCAATTTAGTCAATGAAGAAGCAATGGATGAAAATCCCTGAACAAACCGGCGATAATACCCCGCCAAACCAAGAAAACTCCTGATCTCTGTAGCGGAGGACGGTCTAGGCCAACTCTGCACCGCCTCTATCTTTTTCTGATCAACCTGAATACCATCACGAGACACCACATGTCCCAGAAATGCTACGGACTCGAGCCAAAACTCGCACTTGGAGAATTTAGCATATAGCTTCTCCTCCCTCAATCTCTGCAACACAATACTCAAATGCTGAGCATGCTCCTCCTGACTACGGGAGTAGACTAGAATGTCATCAATGAACACAATCACAAATGAATCCAAATAGGGCCTGAACACACTGTTCATCAGATGCATAAATGCTGTTGGGGCGTTGGTCAGCCCAAAAGACATCACAAGAAACTCATAATGACCATATCCGGTCCTGAATGCAGTCTTCATAATATCCGAGTCCCTGATCTTCAGCTGATGATAGCCTGAACGAAGATCGATCTTAGAAAACACCCTCGCACCCTGTAACTGATCAAACAAATCATCTATGCGCGGTAGAGGGTACTTGTTCTTCACTGTCACTTTGTTCAATTGCCTATAATCAATACACATTCGCATGGAACCATCTTTCTTTTTAACAAATAATACCGGCGCATCCCACGGAGACACACTAGGGCGGATGAAACCCTTATCCAGAAGTTCTTGAAGCTGCTCTTTTAGTTCTTTCAACTCGGCTGGTGCCATTCGATAAGGAGGAATGGATATGGGCCGAGTGCCCGGCACCAAGTCAATGCCAAAATCAATATCCCTGTCCGGCGGCATGCCCGGCAGTTCTGAGGGGAATACATCTGGGAAATCCCTCACAACAGGTACAGAATCAATGCTAGGAGACTCAGCTCCCACATCTCTCACAAAAGCTAAGTACGATAAACACCCTTTTTCAACCATCTTCTAAGCTTTTAAGAACGAAATAACACGGCTAGGGACGAAATCGGTCGAACCCCGCCACTCGATCTGAGAAATACCAGGAATGGCCAACGTAACTGTCTTAGCATGACAGTCCAATATCGCATGATACGGAGACAACCAGTCCATACCCAATATAACATCAAAGTCCACCATCCCCAACAATAACAAATCTGCCTGGGTCTCCAGACCCCCAATAGATATAACACAGGATCTATAGACATGATCCACAACAATCGTATCACCCACGGGGGTGGATACATGAACAGGTAAATCAAGACTACTACGAGTCGCACCCAAATGATGTGCAAAATAAGAACAGAGGCACCTCTGTGACATACAGAAATGATACCTGTAATCACAGCATCGGAGGCAACTGCATCACGCCTGTCAGGAAGTGCATAGAACCGTGCCTGGCCTCCACCGGATCTCTCCTCGCCCCTGGGGCGACCACGAGAAGACTGACCTCCACCTCTACTAGACTGAGATGGTGCTGAAGAGGAGGGATGATCCCTCTGCTGAGTCCTGCCCCTACGTAGTCGAGGGCACTATCTCCTCATGTGGCCAAACTCACCACACTCATAACATGCACCTGGTGCTGGAGAAGTAGGTGTTGCACTCTGGGCTGGGAGGGCACTAAGTGATGACCGACCCTGCTGAAACCCCTGTCGACCACGACCATAAGAACCTCCGCTCTGCTCTGGGCGGCCCTGAATGAGAAGGTCTAGATGAGCGACCTCTGCCCTGCTGAAAATGCCCTCTAGATGGAGCACCGCCGAAGCTACCAGAACCTCGAGGCCTCTTAGCCTCCCACTCCTCCCGCTCCCGGCAACGATCCACCTCAATAGAGCGTGCCATATCCACAACCCGCTCAAAAGATGATGATAGTACTCTCTCTGGTCATCAGAATGCGAATGGAGTAGTTGAGGCCATCAATGAACCTCCTGATCCTCTCCCTCTCAGTGGGGATCATCCATGTGGCATGCCTAGCCAACTGAGTGAATCTAAGCTCATACTGAGTCACAGACATGTCGCCCTGAATCAACCACTCGAACCGGCGACGTAGCTCCTCGCGACGAGACCGAGGTACATATTTCTCTAGAAAGAGAGTAGAGAACTGCTGCCATGTGAGAGGTGCTGCTCTTGCAGCCTACGCCTCTCAAACTCCTCCCACCAATCAAATGCGGGACCAGTGAACTGAAATGTAGTTGTAAGGCCCCGTAAAAATTTTGTGCATAAAACCTAGTAGCTGTGGTGTCATGGTCCGAATAATGTGTTAGGAATGCGTAGAATTAATTTGGTCCGAATAATGTGTTAGGAATAATGTAGAGAATTAATTTTTCCGAAAAATGTCAAATATGCGGTCAAGAATGCGACCGCAAACCTGACATGCGGACCGCATTCTTGCCGCAAAACGTTCCAGTGAGTTGCCCAAAATTGTGTCAAAAGTGCGGTCGATATGCGATCGCATGTCAAATGTGCGGTGCACTTTGCGACCGCAGAATCAACATGCGGTCCGCATAGTGACCGCATTCCTTAACAGAACCTGCGTAATTTTTGGAGCCATTCTGCGGTCACTATGCGGACCGCATGTTGATTCTGCGGTCGCATAGTGCACCGCATAATTGACCCCGGCCCAGATTTTGTAACATTTTGACCCGATCTCTTCTTTAATATAACACACTTCTTCTTCATTTTATCATATCATCTCACCAAAATTAGAGAGAGAAGAGAGGGTTTTTGAGAGAGAAGTTCTTCATCTTCAAAGATTGTTCCAACCACTTAATTCCAAGGGATTCTAGGGCAAGGATTCAACTTCCCCAATATTTTCAAGGTAAAAACCCTAACTATTTTCTTTGATTTTCAGTTTTAATTGGGTAAAGAGAGGTTTTCATATAATAGCTTTTAAAAATAGAATTTTTACACTCATGCATGATTATTGAACTTGATTTCTAGTAAAAGAAGTGAGTAGAAGTAAGAGTCTTCAAGAACAAGGTTGGCAAGAGTAGGATATCTTGGGTAAGCATAAAGTAGGAAGTTAACGGAAGAAAACTCATCACCAGGTATGTATGGCTAATTTTGATTCTTGTCAAATCGCCCATATGTGTGAAATTGTTTGGCATGTGTTAATTTGAGAGATTTTATGTGATTTTTCGATATCATTGTTGGGTATACAATTGATGATTGAACTACATGTGGTATGGTTTGAAATATGAATTGAAAGATGACAAAGGAATTGAAATTGGTAAAGAAACTGAGGAAAATTGTTGTTATGGCATATATGGTTCCTTTTGGAAAGAGATGAAACACTTGAATTGTGGAAATATTGTAACATGGTTGTGATATTGAATTGAGAAGAAATTGAGAACATGAACCAATGTGTAAGTTGCTTATTTGAACTTGTTGAAATTGTGTGTAGTACCTTATCTGTTGTTTGAAATTGTTGTGTTTTCAACTGTAAGGCGGGGTCGTGTTGCGCGCCGCAACGTGGTGAAATAAGGTGTGGGTTGGGGTGATAAGGGTGGCCGAGGTAATAAGGGTGGTCAGGGGCAATAAGGATGGAAAGCGATCGAAATCGCTATTGAAAATTGATACAAAAACCAATAATGTGAAATTGTGAAAGGAGACAGCAGGGAGAGTTTGCAACCTGTGGGGCACTGATTGCCCCTTTGTTTGACTACTTGTGCTTACGTGATTGATTGGTTGATCGTAGAAAGTGCTTGTGTGAGAATTATTTGAAATGAGAAAAATGTGGAAACATGGTTGGCTGGCTTAATTCATTGTTGATGTAATTTAATGGCTTGAGTTTACTTGGGACAAAGTTTGTCCATACATACCAGTACAATTCAAGTGTACTGACGTCCCTTTTGCTGGGGGCGCTACATTCGTGTTATGATTGTAGGTGGATCAGTAGCAGGCACTTGAGCTCATCGGCAGTAATATCCTTCTCCTTCCACTGCCCGTTTTGGTGAGCCCCCTTTCTTCCTTGGGGCCTTGTGTGGTTCATGCCACTCGGTTTAGATTTCATTTTGGTTTTGTAAGGTATAGCCGGAGCCTTGTTACCGGCAAGTATTGTATTTCCCTTTTGTATCCTAGAGGCTCTGTAGACATGTAAACTGTGGGACTCCAGTCTTATGTATATATATTGTGTTATGTCGGGCGTTGTAAAAATTGAAATCTTGTTAATGAATCACTCGTATCGTTTTATTTGTTTAATGTGAAATCAATTATGATTAGTAATATATTTGGTTAATGAGAAACGGTCATCACAGGGGTAACGCGTGGGAATGAAAGGCACCCAGGTCCGCTTGACTGGGGCAACCCGGTCAGGCGCCGGTCATGTTCCTCGATTTGGGGCGTGACAAACTTGGTATCAGAGCTTAAGGTTTTAAAGTGTCCTAGGATGTCTCGGAGCCGTGTCTAGTAGTGCCCTTCTTATAGGTGTGTTGTCGACCACATCATATAAGTAGGGGGCTACACGGGCATTTAGGAATTTACCTACTTCTTTGATAATCTATATCGTGCGGTAAAGTGCAATGTGGAGATATCCTGTGTCTAATTCGTACCTTGTTCCCAAATTTTCAGAATATGGCACCTAAGAAGAAGGCTAGACTCGGCCTTAGGGCCAACGCCGGCCCAAGTGCAGCTGTTAATCATGTACCCGATGCCGTGGGAGAGAATGACCCACCAGTCCCGAATTTGCCTGACCCATCTGTTCAAAACCCAAGTGTCCCTATTCCAGCTGCGGCAGAGGATGCCACCATTCCTCCTGCCGGTGTTCCCGACTCAGATACAGTTCCCGCTTCGGGCTCCGGTATCTCTAATGAGGATCTTAGGGGAGCTATTCATATGTTAACACAGTTAGTGGCCGCCCAGGCCCAGAGATCCCATGATGCCCCTGCATCCTCCAGCGGACAGGGAGATTCCTTTGGCTCCAGAGTCCACCAGTTCTTGCGATTGGCCCCTCCAGAATTTTCAGGCACCGATCCAGAGGCTGACCCACAGGAATTCCTTGATGAGATATACAAGACCCTCAGAGTAATGAAGGCTACAGATATAGAGGGGGTAGAGTTGGCCTCTTACAGGCTGAAGGGAGCGGCACATTCATGGTTCGAAATGTGGGAGGATTCCCGTGAGGAAGGGAGCCCTCCGGCCAGATGGGATGAGTTCGTAGATGCATTTATGGACCACTTCTTGCCTGCCGAGGTGATGGCAGCCCGCGCCACGGAGTTCGAGGTCCTCAAGCAGGGCAGTATGAGTGTTTGGGAATATCACATGGAGTTCGTAAGGTTGTCCAAGTATGCTCCTCATTTAGTGTCGACCATGGATGCCCGGGTTCGACGGTTTGTTCGGGGCCTTAGCCCTTTGGTGGTGAATGAGGCCGCCACAGCAGCTTTGCACTCAGACATGAACTATGGGAGGATTGTGGGGTTTGCTCGGGCCACAGAGGCCAGGAAATTGAAGATTCGTGCAGAAAGAGAAAGTAGCAACGGGGCCCGGTCAATGGGTCGTTCGGGGAGATCACTTCCAGGGAGGGGGTCATCAGGGCCATCCCAGTCATATGCTCGGTCCTCCGCGAGTGCACCGCCATCCGTGCACGGTCATCAGCGAGGCGGTTACTCGAGACTCGGTTCGGACGGCGAGGAGGTCTCGTCGGTCCGGTCATCCTGGGGTGAGATCCCGGCGGCAGAGGGAGACCTACGTGCCCCGAGTGTGGGAGATTTCATACAGAAACTTGCTACCTCGACCTTCCGGTGTGCTTCGGGTGCGGGGTGAGAGGTCACATTCAGCGGGATCGCCGTGCACCCCGTCGGGGTATAGGTAGGGGATCCGCTCGGTCATCCGGTTCTTCGGTGCTACATCATCGGCGCGTACTCCGGCAGCAGCAGGGCGTGGTGCGGCTAGGGGTGGAGCTCGGGGTAGGGGTGGACCTAGCCGATTCTATGCATTGAGTGGTCGCCAAAATGCCGAGGCTTCTCCGGATGTTGTTACAGGTATCATGTCTGTTCGGACTATTGATTGCTATGCCCTTATTGATCCGGGGTCCTCCTTGTCTTATGTTACTCCATTCATTGCTTCAAGTTTTGGGATAGTACCCGAACGGCTTCATGAGCCGTTCTCTGTGTCGACTCCAAATTGGTGATTCTATTACAGCCTCACGAGTCTATAGGAATTGTGTTGTTACGGTGGGTGGTCGTGATACCACGGCCGATCTTATTGAGCTTGGAATGGTAGATTTTGATGTAATTATGGGGATGGATTGGCTCTATTCGTGCTTTGCCCAACTTGACTGTCGAACGAGAGTTATGAGGCTCGAGTTCCCTAACGAGCCAGTTATTGAATGGAGAGGAAATGGTGTGGTGCCAAGGGGTAGGTTTATTTCCTACCTTAAGGCGTCGAAGATGATTAAGAAGGGGTGCATCTATCACCTGGTTCGGGTAACGGATACCACCTCAGAGGTGCCTACCCTCGAGTCCGTGCCAATTGTGAATGAATTTCCTGAAGTGTTTCCAGATGAGCTTCCAGGCATCCCGCCGGATAGGGAGATTGATTTCGGGATCGATGTAATGCCGGATACTCAGCCAATATCCATTCCACCATACAGAATGGCGCCAGCAGAGTTAAGGGAGTTAAAGGAGCAGCTGAGGGATTTATTAGAGAAAGGGTTCATACGACCGAGTGTGTCGCCGTGGGGTGCTCCGGTTCTCTTTGTCAGAGAAAGAAGGATGGGTCACTTCGAATGTGTATTGATTATCGGCAGCTCAACAAAGTCACCATTAAGAATAAATATCCATTGCCTCGAGTGGATGATCTGTTTGACCAATTGCAGGGAGCGAGGTTCTTCTCAAAGATTGATTTACGGTCCGGGTACCACCAGTTGAAAATCAGGGAGCAGGATATTCCTAAGACCGCCTTCAGGAACTCGTTATGGTCACTTCGAGTTTTTGGTTCATGTCTTTTGGGCTAACCAATGCCCCAGCAGCTTTCATGGACCTTATGAATCGGGTTTTCAAGCCATTCCTAGATTCCTTTGTGATTGTATTCATTGACGATATTCTCATCTACTCTCGGAGCGGGGAAGATCATGCCGTTCACCTCAGAGCAGCATTGCAGACCCTTCTTCAGCATCAATTGTATGCCAAGTTCTCAAAATGTGAGTTTTGGTTGGAGTCCTTAGCTTTTCTAGGGCATGTTATTTCCAGTGAGGGAATTATGGTGGATCCTCAGAAGATTGCGGCAGTGAAAGATTGGCCTAGACCCACGACCCCGACAGAGATACGTAGCTTCTTGGGTTTGGCAGGATACTATCGGAGGTTTGTAGATGGATTCTCAACCCTCGCTTCCCCATTGACAAAACTGACGCAGAAGGCAGTGAAGTTCCAGTGGTCCGATGCTTGTGAGAAAAGTTTCCAAGAATTGAAGTCAAGATTGACCTCGGCACCGGTATTGGCCTTGCCAGAAGGCACAGAGGGATTTGTAGTCTATTGTGATGCCTCCAGAGTCGGTTTGGGATGTGTATTGATGCAGCACGGAAAGGTTATAGCTTATGCTTCCAGGCAACTCAAGAACCATGAGAAGAATTATCCGACGCATGATTTGGAACTTGCAGTTGTTGTGTTTGCCTTGAAAATATGGCGACACTATCTTTATGGGGTTCATGTAGATGTGTTTTCAGACCACAAGAGCCTCCAGTATTTGTTCAAGCAGAAAGAGCTGAATCTGAGACAGCGGCGGTGGTTAGAACTACTCAAGGACTATGATATGGACATATTGTACCATCCAGGGAAGGCAAATGTGGTAGCTGACGCTCTTAGTCGGAAATCCATGGGTAGTTTGGCTCATTTGGGTGTGGATCGGAGACCCCTGGCTCGAGAGGTTTACCAATTAGCCAGTTTGGGGGTTCGTATCTCGGCGTCAGATGAGGGAGATATCTTGGTGCATAATGGAGGAGAATCATCATTGGTCGCGGAAATCAAGGAAAAACAGTTCATGGATCCAGCATTGGTTCGGGTGAAGGAAGCAGTCATGAATGACAAGACCTCAGCATTTGTACTCAGCAGCGGAGATGGTGTATTGCGGTGTCAAGATAGGCTATGTGTTCCGGATGGGGACGAGCTTCGGGAAAGAGTGATGGCAGGGGCTCATACTTCCAGGTATTCTGTGCACCCTGGTTCAACGAAAATGTATCACGATCTCAAGGAGATTTATTGGTGGAACGGTATGAAAAGGGATGTGGCAAGCTTTGTAGCTAAATGTCCGAACTGTCAACAAGTGAAGGCCGAGCATCAACGACCCGGTGGATTAACTCAGCTTATAGAAATACCAAGGTGGAAATGGGAGATGATCAATATGGATTTCGTGGTGGGGTTATCTCGCACTCAGCGTAAGTTCGATTCAGTATGGGTGATAGTAGATCGACTCACCAAATCAGCTCACTTCCTGCCTGTCAAGTCCACTGATACCGCGGAGCAATATGCAAGATTGTACATCAAAGAGATAGTAAGGCTTCATGGCACTCCACTTTCTATCATCTCGGATCGCGGGGCTCAGTTCACCGCTAACTTTTGGAAGAAGTTTCAGCAAGGTTTGGGAACTCAGGTGAATCTCAGCACAACTTTCCATCCACAGACCGATGGTCAGGCCGAGCGGACCATTCAGACGCTTGAAGATATGTTGCGGGCTTGTGTCTTAGATTTTAAAGGTAATTGGGATGAACACTTGCCATTGATAGAATTTTCTTACAATAACAGCTATCATGCTAGCATTCAAATGGCCCCGTTTGAGGCATTGTACGGGAGAAGATGTAGATCGCCAATCGGGTGGTTTGAGGTAGGTGAAGCGGAATTGCTAGGGCCGGATATGGTGTACGAAGCTATGGAAAAGGTCAAGGTTATTCAGGAGAGAATGAAAACAGCACAGAGTCGTCAAAAGTCCTATGCGGACGTTCGTCGAAGGGATTTGGAGTTTCAAGTCGATGATTGGGTGTTCTTGAGGGTATCTCCTATGAAGGGAGTCATGCGATTCGGAAAGAGAGGGAAATTGAGTCCTAGGTATGTCGGGCCATATCGGATCGTTCAAAGGATTGGTCAAGTTGCTTATAGGCTAAAATTTCCTCCTAAGATGTCATCAGTGCACCCGGTATTCCATGTGTCCATGTTGAAGAAAGTGATAGGAGATCCATCTACCATCATGCCAATCGAAGCTATAGAGGTTAATGAAGATTTGTCATATGAAGAAGTTCCAGTTGCCATTCTTGATAGGCAAGTCCGTAAATTGAGAAATAAAGAAGTTGCCTCTGTTAAAGTATTGTGGCGAAGTCAACAAGTTGAGGAGGCCACGTGGGAAGCCGAAAAAGAGATGAAAGAAAAGTACCCCCATTTGTTTGATCAAGCCTAGAAGAAATTAGGTGACCCTTCTACTCCTAGTAACTGTCATCTTGCCTATGTTGTTTCCCTCTTAGTATTAGTAAAGTCTCCTTCATTTTGTAATGAGTTAAATGTGTTGTTACCTTGGGTCACTTGAACCGTTCTTGACAAATGAAAGCCTTATAAAGATTTACGTGTTTAATATACAACTAATAGTAAGTGTAGATTGGTAATGGTTTGTTAAGTGTACATGGTGTGTTAAAATGGTTAAATAAGGTAAGAATTCATTGAAGTGACTAGTTTATGTGCAATTGTAACAATGTGATAGAATATGTGCATTCGTTGAGGTAAGAAAGTGTATACCAGTTGTGAAAAGTGTTGTAGTTGTATATTGTTGTTTGGTAATGTGTTTCGGGGCCCTCTGACAGGTGGATATGCCCATAATACAAAGGAAACTCTGGCGAAATTTTTCTAAAATATAAGAGTTAGTCAAAATTTTGATGGTTGCATATCATGTCTTTCAAAACCAACTCATTTATTTGAAAATCCTCATTCGAGGACGAATGATCTTAAGGGGGGAGGATGTAAGGCACCCGTAAAAATTTTGTGCATAAAACCTAGTAGCTGTGGTGTCATGGTCCGAATAATGTGTTAGGAATGCGTAGAATTAATTTGGTCCGAATAATGTGTTAGGAATAATGTAGAGAATTAATTTTTCCGAAAAATGTCAAATATGCGGTCAAGAATGCGACCGCAAACCTGACATGCGGACCGCATTCTTGCCGCAAAACGTTCCAGTGAGTTGCCCAAAAATCGTGTCAAAAGTGCGGTCGATATGCGATCGCATGTCAAATCTGCGGTGCACTTTGCGACCGCAGAATCAACATGCGGTCCGCATAGTGACCGCATTCTTAACAGAACCTGTGTAAAATTTGGGGCAATTCTGCGGTCACTATGCGGACCGCATGTTGATTATGCGGTCGCATAGTGCACCGCATAATTGACCCCGGCCCAGATTTTGTAACATTTTGACCCGATCTCTTCTTTATATAACACATTTCTTCTTCATTTTATCATATCATCTCACCAAAATTAGAGAGAGAAGAGAGGGTTTTTAGAGAGAGAAGTTCTTCATCTTCAAAGATTGTTCCAACCACTTAATTCCAAGGGATTCTAGGGCAAGGATTCAACTTCCCCAATATTTTCAAGGTAAAAACCCTAACTATTTTCTTTGATTTTTTCAGTTTTAATTGGGTAAAGAGAGGTTTTCATATAATAGCTTTTAAAAATAGAATTTTTACACTCATGCATGATTATTGAACTTGATTTCTAGTAAAAAGAAGTGAGTAGAAGTAAGAGTCTTAAAGAACAAGGTTGGCAAGAGTAGGATATCTTGGGTAAGCATAAAGTAGGAAGTTAACGGAAGAAAACTCATCACCAGGTATGTATGGCTAATTTTGATTCTTGTCAAATCGCCCATATGTGTGAAATTGTTTGGCATGTGTTAATTTGAGAGATTTTCTGTGATTTTCGATATCATTGTTGGGTATACAATTGATGATTGAACTACATGTGGTATGGTTTGAAATATGAATTGAAAGATGACAAAGGAATTGAAATTGGTAAAGAACTGAGGAAAATTGTTGTTATGGCATATATGGTTCCTTTTGGAAAGAGATGAAACACTTGAATTGTGGAAATATTGTAACATGGTTGTGATATTGAATTGAGAAGAAATTGAGAACATGAACCAATGTGTAAGTTGCTTATTTGAACTTGTTGAAATTGTGTGTAGTACCTTATCTGCTTTTTGAAATTGTTGTGTTTTCAACTGTAAGGCGGGGTCGTGTTGCGCGCCGCAACGTGGTGAAATAAGGTGTGGGTTGGGGTGATAAGGGTGGCCGAGGTAATAAGGGTGGTCGGGGGCAATAAGGATGGAAAGCGATCGAAATCGCTATTGAAAATTGATACAAAAATCAATAATGTGAAATTGTGAAAGGAGACGCAGGAGAGTTTGCAACCTGTGGGGCACTGATTGCCCCTTTGTTTGACTACTTGTGCTTACGTGATTGATTGGTTGATCGTAGAAAGTGCTTGTGTGAGAATTATTTGAAATGAGAAAAATGTGGAAACATGGTTGGCTGGCTTAATTCATTGTTGATGTAATTTAATGGCTTGAGTTTACTTGGGACAAAGTTTGTCCATACATACCAGCACAATTCAAGTGTACTGACGTCCCTTTTGCCGGGGGCGCTACATTCGTGTTATGATTGTAGGTGGATCAGTAGCAGGCACTTCAGCTCATCGGCAGTAATATCCTTCTCCTTCCACTGCCCTTTTTGGTGAGCCCCCTTTCTTCCTTGGGGCCTTGTGTGGTTCATGCCACTCGGTTTAGATTTCATTTTGGTTTTGTAAGGTATAGCCGGAGCCTTGTTACAGGCAAGTATTGTATTTCCCTTTTGTATCCTAGAGGCTCTGTAGACATGTAAACTGTGGGACTCCAGTCTTATGTATATATATTGTGTTATGTCGGGCGTTGTAAAAATTGAAATCTTGTTAATGAATCACTCGTATCGTTTATTTGTTTAATGTGAAATCAATTATGATTAGTAATATATTTGGTTAATGAGAAACAGTCATCACAGGGGTAACGCGTGGGAATGAAAGGCACCCAGGTCCGCTTGACTGGGGCAACTCCTCACACCAATCAAATGCGGGACCAGTGAACTGAAATGTAGTAAATGAAACTCCGCTGGACTCAAGAATACCAGCCGTACGCAGAATCTTCTGACACTTATCCAAGAAACCCTGGGCATCCTCGCCCTCAACGCCACTGAAATGGGGTGGCCGAAGTCTACCAAATCTCTCAAGACGACGCTGCTCGTCATCGGGCATAACCTGAACCATATGCTCTGGAGGTGGAGCTGGTGCAGCTGGAGGAATAACCGGTGCAACCACCGAGCGGGGACCGCCTCTGGCGTCCGAAGTCCCCGAACAACCGGGTCGGGTGTGCGAGCTGCGGGGGTCTGCCGACCACCCCCCGACCGAGATGTCGCTACAGTAGCGGTAGCTGAAACTACCCGAGCCAAACCGGAACACACCGATAATATCCGAGCAAGAGTCTCCTGAAGACCAGGAATAGCAATAGATACAGTCTTGCCCTGAACTGGGGCTGCTGGAGCATCAACCACTGGGGGCTGCTCCTGAACTGGTACAACGGGCAGGTCAGCTGGCATTGCTCAGGTGCCCTACCTCTACCTCTAGCACGACCGCGCCCACGGCCTCTAACAGGTGGCAATGGAGGTCGTCCACCTCGTCCTGATGCTCGCGTTCTCGCCATCTGCGAGAGAATAGAATATAGAAGTTCTGTTCTCGGAACAACAAGATCGCACGACGGAGTTCAAGAAAAGTGAAGTTTTCCTAAAGGTTCACAGCCTCCCGAGGATAAGTACAGGCGTCCCCGTACCGATCCACAAGACTCTACTAACCGGCTCAAGACTCGTGAGGCCTAGTAAACCTAGGCTCTGATACCAACTTGTCACGACCCCAAATCCGGTCGTGATGGCGCCCAGCACATTGCTAAGCCAGCCTGATCAATCAATATCAACAACGGAGCTAGAAGCTCCGTTAACCCATTTAAGCATTTCAAAATATGAAACAATAGTAATACTTATACCAACAGCGGGGAGACCAAGTCCCAAAATATACTAACTCCCATAGACCGAAGGGTCAAGAGTCATGAGCCTCTACCGAACATGAGTGTATAAAGGTTTACAAGATACCAAGTGCGGAAAGAAATGTCAATACAAAATCAAAAGACAGTAGGAAGGAATATCGGGTCCTGCGGACTCTGCGGCTACCTCGTATATCCCACAGATGTCGCCTCGCACAGCTACTGGATCACTGCTGAGAGGTACCTGGATCTGCACACAAGGTGCAGGGAGTAAAATGAGTACTGCCAGACTCGGTGGTAATAAACAAGGGTAAGACAGCGCAGATAAGAAATCCGCAATAAAGCACTATGTAAAACTATAATCAGCTACCCTGTCATAGAATCAATATTCACTGTACCTGTACCAACAAATAGCATAACAGCTAGCAGATGTAGCTAAATGCAATGCAATGCATGATATGACCGCTACGGCGCGTAGCCCGACTCCAATTTTGGGTACCCGTGCTCACCGTGGGGGTTCAGACTCCGGAGGGGCTCCTACAGCCCAAGCACATCTCATAGAGATATTCCTGCGGCGTGCAGTCCGATCCAACATATATCTCGCTGCGGCGTGCAGCCCGATCCACTACTAGTCAGCTAATATGCAGATACAGCCTCGCAGGCTCAAAAGTAGTTTCTGAAAACTCCTTTTATCATTTTTCAGTTGGAAAACAGTAATATCAAGTTCCGGAGATTGGAATTAGCATAATAATAGAAATAGTTGCGGACTAGTAGTAAACTAGCATGTCTATATGATAAAACAATGATAACGATCCTCGCGGGATCCAATAACTGGCTCACGGCCCACAAGTATACTCAACCGTCCAAGAAGGAGGTTCAACGGCTCGAGAATAGCCAATAATACAGTATCAACAGGTCGGACTAATATATAGTCTCCAGTTCATGATCGACCCCGCACTCTCAAGAGTGTGCGTGTCTCGCCGCTATACAGCGTCACAAAGTGGTATACCGGGGTTTCGAACCCGCTGGTCATCACCCACATCTATTACTCACCTCAATACAGTGCGACGACTATTCCGTAATGCCCTTGCCACGAGAATCAAGCTCCACACGCGTAGAATCTGATCAAATACAGTAGAAATACAACAAATTAGGCCAATGGGACGACACCCAATCAATATAAATCAATTTACATCAAAATTCCCAAAGTTGTCCAAACCCGACTTTCGGTACGCTTGTCGCAAAATTACAAAAGTTACATATTCGGAATCCTCATCTCGATACGAGTCTAAGCATATCAATTTTACCAAATTCGGACTCCATTTGCCCATTCAAAACCTTGATTTTCTAAAGTTCAAGCCTAGGGCTAAATCCTCCATAAATTACCCCAAATTCCTCCATTTTCATGATATAATTGCATAATATTACCCATACTAATCATAGTTTAAGTCCATAGTTGATTACCTGATGATTTCCCTTGAGTTTCTCTTCAAAATCCCCCAAATCGCCTCTAAAGCCGAGACCCAAATGTGTGAAATGTGTTCTGAAATTTTTCTAACTTATGATACACTTAACTCACAGCGATTTTCGCTTCTGCGGACAAAATTCCGCTCCTACGAGTCCGTATCCGCGACCAAAGGGTCGCTTCGGCGATTCCAGGCCTAGCCGGCCAATTCCGCTTCTGCGAGAAAAGGACCGCTTGTGCGCGTCCGCTTCCACGATTGATCCTCCGCTTCTGCGAAAACTCCCGCTTCTGCGTACCAGAGTCCGCTCCTGCGGACTCGCCCAGGCGGTCAATAATCCGCTTCCGCGGACCTTCCCATTTTCCATCTAGTCCGCTTCTGCGATCACTGGCTCGCACCAGCGATGCCGCTTCAGCGGAAAGGAGTCCGCTTCTGCGGTGCCAAGCGCTCCTGCGCTCCTCAGTCTGCTCCTGCGGACTCGCCTCCGCGCCCAGCTTTCCGAAGGGGCGAAAATGACAGAACCAGAACTCTTCAACCTGCAATTTCCATGATTTTCTTCCGTTTAACCATCCGAAAACACCCCGAGGCCCCCGGTACCCCATTCAAACACACCAACACCTTCTAATACCTTATTCAAACTTGCTCAAATCCTCAAAACACGTCTAACAACATCAAAACCCATAATTCGTATCAAATTCAAGCCTAAATTCCTTAAAACATTCCGAATTACACATTCAATCAAAAACCCGACCAAACGACGTCCGAATGACCTGAAATTTTGCAGGCACATCCAAAATCACCTAACGAAGCTACTGCAACTGTCAGAATTCCAATTCGACTCCCGGATCAAAATCTCACCTACCGTTCGGATTTCGCCAAAATTCAACCTTAGCCAATTCAAGCCTATTTCTACACCGGGCCTCCAAATTCAATTCCGATCGCTCCCCTAAATCACAAATCACCTCCCGGAACTAACCGAATCGTCAAAATCCGATTCCGAGCCCTCTAACTAAATAGTCAACTCCGGGTTGACTTTCCTTATTCAAGTCTCCTTCAAAAAGGCTATATGCCTCATTTTCAATCCAATTCACTCCTAACTCACCCGATAGACTCTAACACTGATATAAAATCATAAAACATGCATTTACAACATAACGGGGTGGTAATTCTCGTGACGACGGGCCGGGTCGTCACAGATTGTGAGAATAGTAAATTCAAGGGTAATCATGGGGGTTAATTTAAAATTTGAATCTTTAATGATTAAAGGGGGCCACTAGGTAATAAGTAAAATACTAGTGGGTTAGTCAAAAGAGGAAACATTCTTTAGTGGGATTGAATAATTAGTAGACAACTAATAGTGGAAGACTACTTTTCCTTAAAAAAGGGGTTTGACTACTCATTAGGACCTAATAATCCGTAGGAAAGAGAGCTGATTGAAAAAGGGGAGTAGGATAAAAATAAACATTCCGCCAAGCAAAAACGGACACAATTTTTGGGCAGTTAAAAATCAAACAGTTTTCTTACATTGGAAATTAGAAGAGTTTAAAAGAAAACATTTCTCCCTTACCTTTCGGTTTTTCGTTTTGAGTCTGCATTTCTTTAGTCCACAAGCTAAATTGAACCTTCATAAGCTTCCTTCCTTTTAAGATCCGAACATATAGTGTTCTTGAGCTACCAATCTCGTCTTTGTGACATTGTTACATTTGTTTAGAATTAGAAGCAATTTAAGTTTTCCCTGTTTTGTTCCACATTCGAGTGTTCAAGGCACTTGAAGGTTTCTGTTTGAGTTGCTTAAGTTCTGTCCATTTGGTTTTGGAGTTGTTGTTTGGTTTTTCTTAAATCTTCTGCTGGTTTGAGCTATTCTTGGGTTTTGAATCTGCTACTACTTCGTTTGATGTTTGTTGCCATTGCTTGTTGTGAGCCATTTGCTAATCCTTCCTCCTCCATTTTTGTTTTCGAATTCCAGGTATGCATTCGAAACACAGCTGATGTAATTGTTTGAACTGAGAGATCGGATTTTTAAATGAAGTGTGATCCCGGAAATCGTAGTTAAAATGTATATTAGTTCTTTATTCATGTCTACCTAGCCTTTTTTGCATGTTTAAATTGGAATAAACCTTTCTGTATTTGGATTGTTGTAATTTAAACTAGGACTGTTTTAAAACTACAATAGAACTTATATTAACAATTCAAAACATTGGAAGCATGACTATTTTGATTAGCTGTTAGTTTCGAGCGCGTAGAACTTTATATTGTTATAAAGTTGTAGTAGTTTATTCATGAGTTTGAAAATGGCCTCTAACGATTAATTGTAGATTTGACATTGCTTTGAATTACTCTTATGTGTTGAAACAGTGCACAGATCCGGGTGCAAGTATAAATTTATTTTGAGCATCGTTAAGTTCTTATTATGGTAGGATTGTTTGCTGGAATTTCAAGTTTGAATAGTGTCGTGGGCAACTTAACTGTTATGGAATTAACTTAAATGGGTCATGGGAATTTTGGGTTGAATCAGTGATACCATTAGTGAACAAGTGGACTAGAAATCACCCTACATAGATTCTTTATATTTGTAAATCCTTACTGTATATCGAAAAGTGTCAATGTGATTTGTGGAAAATTTCGTATGATTTGTCCCTTTTGAATTCTTATATAAAATACACTACAGTGAACGTGTCGTTCGATAACGTTAGACATTTGAAAGTTATATCCTATTTAGATAGGAAATGTGATAAATATAGGCGTAATTAAGTAAAGTAGAAAGTTCTGCTTATCCAATCATGTAGTAACAAGTTAGTTAAATCAGAATCATTTCGTAAATTATCGCTTCACATAAATTAATTGGAAACAATTTCAATGGATGTTTCACATGAGTGGAGCTTTCGTCTAAAAATTGATAGTTTGTTTTACTCGGTGTAGACTAAAAAGGAATAACACGGGCACATGTTTGACCCACACACTTGTTAGGGGGTTGGGTCCAGATCGAGATTAGGCCCGTTTTTTTATCCAAATGTTTAAATGTACAATTTCTAAGTTAATGTAAGCGTTTCGTATTGATTAAAATCACATAGTATATAACATGTATTATAATCAGATATTTTAGCCATTTACAATAGTTTAAGCGACCATGCTAGAACCATGGGATCCGGTGGGTGCCTGACACCTTCCCTCAGGTCAACAGAATTTCTTGGTTAGAATTTCTGGTTTGCAGACTTTATTTGGAAAGTCAAAATTTCCTCGATTCGGGATTTAAAATAATCGGTGACTTGGGACACCATATTTTATTCCAAGTGGCGACTCTGAAATACATAAAATAATCCCATTTCAAATATTATCACTTAAATTGGAAAAACTCCCTTATACATTTACCCCCCGGGGTGGGTGCTTAAAATGGAAGTGTGACAACCAAGACACCCATTGACTTCCTACTAAGTGCATCTTCTACCACATTAGCTTTGCCCTGGTGATAAAGGATACTGATGTCATAATCTTTCAATAGCTCGAGCCACCTTCTCTATCTGAAATTTAGTTTTTTTTTTAATTAAAAATTTACTGGAGGCTTTTGTGGTTCTTAAACACTTTAGAATGCTCGCTATAAAGATAATGTCACCATATCTTTAATGCAAACACCACTGTTGCAATCTCCGAGTCGTGTGTGGGTAGTTTTTTTTCATGATTCTTTAATTGCCTAGAAGCATGAGCAATACAGTTTCCATTTTGCATGAGAACACAGCCAAGGCCCACTCTAGAGGCATCATAATACACTATGAACCCACCTGAATCTGTCGGCAAGGTTAACACAGGTGCAGTGGTCAACCTCTTCTTTAACTCTTGAAAACTCTGATCACAAGCATATAGACCATTGGAACTTAACTGCTTTCTAAGTCAACTTAGTTAATGGAGCTGCAAGTGAGGAAAACCCCTCCACAAACCTTCTATAGTAGCCAGCTAACCCCAAGAAACTCCTGATTTTGGTTGGCACTGTCGACCTAAGCCACTTCTTGACTGCTTCTGTCTTTTGAGGGTCTACTTTTTTTCTTTACTAGACACCATGTGGCTTAAGAATGCCCCCGACTGCAACCAGAACTCCCATTTTAAAAACTTGGCATAAAGCTCATTCTTCATCAAGGTATGCAAGGCAATTCTGAGGTGTTCTACATGATCTTACTTGCTCTTAGAGTATTGTCATGACCCGAATTACCCACCCGCGGCTGTCGTGATGGTGCCTACTAATAGGATCTAGGAAAGCCAACTCAATTTACTTTTCTTAGAAATTATCGTCCATTTAATGAAAACAAAACATAATATGATAAAGCAGAAGTCTAAAATATAATTAACTGAAATAAATGCAGAAGTTTAACAAAATTCTCTACCCAAGATTGGTGATACAATACTCACGAACGTCGAGAGAATACTATATACAAGGTTTGAATGAAACATAAAACTGTCTACTTCAATACAAATAATAACAAACTGAATAAAATAGAAAGGACTCCGGTGGTGCAGACATCAGCAAGGCTACCTCGAATGTCCCTGGACTGAAAGCTCGAATTCTACTGCTACTTAAATACTGCTCTAACACCTGGATCTATGCATAATATGCAAAGAGTGTAGCATCAACACAACCCACCCCATGTGTTGGTAAGTGCGTGGCCTAACCCCGACAAAGTAGTGACGAGGCTAGACTAGACTACCAGATAAACCTATGCAGATATATATACAAGTACAACAAAATAATAGCGAAAAGTAAATAATTAAAACTGGGAGGGGAACATGCTTATGGAGTAGCAGATAAAATGGAATATCAAGAATAACAAAGGAAACTACATCTGATTTCTTCTAACATATAATAAGGGAAAACAAAGCCCTTTCACTTGTTTCAAGTTCCTCTCATTGTAGGTGTGCAGCTCGATCACATTTCTCGTTATATCACGTGGTAGGCGTACCACTCGATCCCATTTCATAATATCACATGGTAGACGTACCACTCGATCCCATTTCACTATATCACGTGGTAGGCGTAGCACTCAATCCTATTTAATAACATCACGTGGTAGGCGTATCACTCGATCCCATTTCATAATATCCTGTGGTAGGCGTACCACTAAATCCCATTCCATAATATCATATGGTAGGCATACCACTCGATCCCATTTCATAATATCACGTGGTAGGCGTACCACTCGATCCTATTTTATAATATCTCGTGGTCAGCATGCCACACGATCCCATTTCTTTCAACACAATACACAAAATAATCCCGGCAAGGGAGAAAGATTCTATAATATACTATTCTGGCAAGGGAACAAGATAATATAAATTATACTATCCGGACAAGGGAACAAGATAATATAAAAAATTGTCCCGGCATGGGAGATCCAACTATAACCAAACTTAATCTATGTCTACTTAACACAATTAAATCAATACTCAGTCTCAACAATTACTGGCTCAGTGTTAAAGATTTCCAACAAAGTCCTCATAAACAACAATCAAGAATTCGATAATTTAGCAATTCAGGACTCACGGTCATGCTCGGCCCTAATTTATAGATACTTTTCACCATGCCTATACACCATACTCGACAAATAGAAATTAGCAAATAAGACTCTACTTCTATTCCCTCAAGCCAAAGTCAGACCAAACACTTTCTTCAACTTCGACGGCTAAATCAATCCACAATGACTACTTTCCCTTTTGAATTCGGCTCCAACTCAATCAAATCTATGAAATAACGACCTTATAGTATTAATAATAGTTAAACAAATCAAACCCAATGCCTAAATTAAGATTCCCAACCTTTGTTCCAAAAATTACAAAATTGACCTCAGGCCCACTTGGTCAAAACATGAGATTTAGACTAATTTCATATCATCCATTCACCCACGAGCCTGAATATACAATTGGTTTTCAAATTCGACCCCAAAACGAGGTTTAAATCAAAGAAAATCAAAAAGCCCTAACATTACCCATTTCCCCCCAATTTCAACCATAGATTATATGATTAGAGCCTAGGAATTGATGAATGATGAAGAAAAAATGAAGGATACAAGTGGGAATTTACTTACCCACGTGGTCTTGAAGAATGAGGGCTTCTATGGACTCCTAAGTGCTTGAGGAAGAAGAGAGCTCGTGTCTTTTTGAATGAGACTCGTAGCTACTATTTCTGAAACCTTAAAAAAATCGCTGGGCAAAATTAGTCTATGCGATCGCGAACTAGTCTATGCGATCGCATAGAGGAAAATGGTGGGCTTCTCAGGCCAACACTATGCGATCGCGGGAGGGAATGGTGCGATCACATAGAAGGAACTAGCTGAGGTATGCGATCGCGGAGTTTACTATGCGATCGCATAGAACAAAACTGGGCACCTCAAGATTTACACTATGCAATCGCGGAAGCTCCTATGTGATCGCATAGAACAACATACTAGATATCAGAACTAAACATTTCTGCAACTTTTTACTAAGTTCAAAACACTCTGAACCACCTCCAAAACACTCCCGAGCCCTCGGGGCTCCAAACCAAATACACACACTAACTCAACCAAATCTTAAAAACTTAACCATGCGATTAAATTGCCAAAATAACATCATAAATGAGGAATCAAACCTTAAAATCATTACTTTTTCATCAAACTTCATAAACTTTCAATTTTTAGATATTTAGGTTCGAAACACGTCAAACGACGTCATATTTTGACCAAATTTCATAGGAAATGCTAAAACCGCATATAAGACTTGTAACGGGCACCGAAACCAAAATACGGGCCCGATACCAACACTTTCCAATCCATTTTCATTTCAAATTTCCTCATAAATTTTAGAAAAACAATTTCATTTAAAAATTCATTTCTCGGGCTCGGGACCTCAGATTTTGATGCTGGGCATATGCCCGAGTCCTATATGTTTATATGGACCCTTTAGGACACTCAAACCGCGTGTCTGGTTCTGTTTACCCAAAATATTGACCAAAGTCAACTGTATTCATATTAATATCAAAATTCATCAATTTTTATACATGATTGATATTTAAGCTATCCAACTACGCGCCTGGAATGTGCATGCAAATCGAGGCAAGTAAAAATGAGGTTTTCAAGTCCTCGGAAGCACGAAATGAAAGAGAAAACAGGTGATGACTATCACGACCCAAACCCCGGTCGTGATGGCTCCCAACACATTTCTAGGCAAGCCCGACCATTTTCCAGATAACCGATTCAATTATTAAATAATATTGTTCCATTTAAAGTTAACTAGCCCATTTTCATAACAATAGTAATAATGCGGAAATAGAAATAATTGTAATACAACCCAATGAATCTGGTGTCGCAAGTCTGAGCCTCTAACAGAAGAGTAAATCCTATACAACTGATATTAAATAGGAAACCAAGAGATAAATAGAGGGAGGGAGAGATCGGGTCATGCAGACGCCGGTAGCTACCTCGATAACTCCTCAGCTGGTAGTAAAAATAGTAGTGTAAAGCTCAGTGCCCTCCTGGATCCCTGTATCTGCACAGAAGGTGCAAGGAGTAGAGTGAGTACTTCCAACTCAGTGAGTAGTAATCAATAAATAATAACTGAAAGTAAGAACACCTATAGGAATACTAAACAATTCAAAGAATAACTGCACAAGTAAATCATCTCTAAAATGGTAAGTCTGGTTCCAGTGTACTACTATCTCACACTAATCTAACACTGATGCAACACTGCTCCAATACTGCTGCGACGTGCAGCCTGATCCTAACTCATACCGCTGCTGCGTGCAGCCCGATCATATATATATATATATATATATATATATATATATATATATATATATATATATATATATATATATATATATATATATATATATATATATATATATATATATAATGTTGCGGCGTGCAGCCCGATCCAATATATATAGTGTTGCGGCGTGCATCCCGATCCAATATAATAGATATAATGATGCGGCGCGTAGCCCGATCCAATAATATATAACTACGCTCACATGGGGTGTGTGCAGACTCCGGAGGGGCTCCTTCAGCCCAAGCGCTATAATACTGCGACGTGCAGTCCGATCCACATATATTTTACTGCGGCGTGCAATTCGATCCATATATATATATATATATATATATATATATATATATATATATATATATATATATATATATATATATATATATATATATATATATATATATATATGTATATATACATATATATATATATATATACACATATGCATATAGTACATCATGTAGATCTGATCTGGGCCGAAACTTAGCCTAAAAATATATATAATACTGCGGCGTGCAATCCGATCCAATACACATATATGTATATACTACTATGATGTGGCTCGATCTGGTCCGATATATATATCAATACCTTACTATGGGTCCTCGACCCCTCTCAATCAATATAGACTAGGCCTCTCGGGCCCACTCAGCTAGATCATGGTATTCAATCCTAGGTATTCTCACTTAGAGTACACATCTAGTACTGGTTCATGTCATGATATACAACTATGAATACGGCTGAGGGTATGTGTTCAACATGATATAGGGGTCATTTAGGTCCACATGCTTCCCTAAGATTCTAGAGATCGGCACAAGGCCCCAAACACGACAACTAGCCCAATTATACAGGTATAAGCTCAGTCTCAATCAATATGCACAGTAAATTATCAATCGGGAAGGACCAAGTCCAAATCCCCAAATTTGATCAAAACAAATAAGAATACATCAAAATAGGCTAACGAATCATAACACAATCGAAAGGACTAAAAAAACACCCAAAAACACGAAGTTACCAAAAACATGAGCCCCGAGCCTGCTTCTCGAAAAATTATGAAAGTTACATTTTCGGAATCCTTATCTCGCCACGAGTACGTGCATATAAAATTTATCAAAATCGGACTTCAAATGAACCGGCAAATCATGATTTTCATAGCAAAAATCCAAGCCCTAACTCCCTCAATTTATACCCAATTTCAAAGCATTAATGGAATATTCTTCGATAAAATGATGTATTAAGACCACGATACTTACCTCCAATCACTTCCCGATGAAATCCCCTTCAAATTCCATCACTTAGCTCTCAAGGTACTCAAAAACGGAGGAAAATATCCAAAAATTGCGACTGAAATGTTTTCCTTTAAACCCTTATGTCAGACATTTTTACACTACGCGAACGTGATGTTCCGCACGCGTTCGCGATGAACAATTTGGCATCAGCCCCTTTTTACTCTACGTGATTGCGTGCTCTGAGTTGCAAACGCGATGCTCATTTCTTCGAATGCTACGCAAACACGGTTAGACTACCGCGATTGCGATTCACCAGGATCGGCTCCTATGCGTTCGCATCCAACCTTCGCAAATGTGAAAACCGAAAATTTCTCAGCTCCCTGATACACTACACGTTCGCATGACAACCATCGCAAACACGATGAACAAATTTCTGCTGCACTTATGACAGCAGACCTAATCCTTCTCTTAGCCAAAAATGATCCGTTTGGACCCCCGGATTCACCCCGAGGCCCCGGAACCCCAACAAAACCACCAACCTACTCCAAAACACGATACGAACTTGTTCCAATCATAAAAACATATCCTCAAACACAAAATCATCAAATTAAGGCAGATTCAAGCCTAAGTTTCAACTAAAACTTCTGAAACTAACATCCAATCAAAAACCCGACCAAACGGTGTTTGAATGACCTAAACTTTTGCAGGCATATCCAAAATCACCTAACGAAGCCACTTCAACTGTCGAAATTCCATTCCGATTCCTGGATCAAAATCTTACCTATTGACCGGATTTCGCCAAAACTCCAACTTCACCAATTCAAGCCTAATTCTACACCGAACCTCCAAATTCAATTATGATCACTCTCCTAAGCCACAAATGATCATCCAAAGACACTCAAACCATCCTAATTCGATTCCGAGCCCTCTAACTCACAAGTCAACATCCAGTTGTCATTTCCAAACTATTGCTTCATCAAAGATACTTTTTGTCTCATTTCCTACAAAACTCAATCTGAATTGACTCAAATTCACCAAACACATATATTGATACATGAACAAGCATATAACGGGGAAAAAGGGGCGGTAACTCACGTGATGACGGCCCGGGTCATCCCATTCTCCCCAACTTAAGCAAATGCTCATCCTCGAGCGGGTCAAGAAACATACCTGGAGTCTCAAATAAGTATGGATATCTGGTCCGCATCTCCAGCTCGGTCTCCCAAGTAGCCTCCTCCACGGGCCAGCCTCTTTAATACACCTTAACTGATGTAATGTCCTTGGACCTCAATTTTCGAACCTGTCGACCCAGAATAGCCACCGGCTCCACATCATAAGATAGATCACCATCAAGCTGAATCGTACTAAAGTCTAACACATTGAGACATATCCCCGACATACTTTCGGAGCATAGACACATGGAATACTGGATGCATATTGGACAAGATGGGTGGAAAAGCTAGCTCATATGCTACCTCTCCAATCCTCCTAAGTATCTCAAATGGACCAATGAACCTGGGACTCAGCTACCCTTCTTCCCAAACCGCATAACACCCTTCATGGCTGGCGAAACATGAAAGACACATCTCGAACCTTACGGTCCGCATAACTCTTCTGCCGTGACTGTGCCATGCGAAGCCTCTCCTAGATCAACTTTATTCTCTCCAAAGAATCCTGAACTAACTCAGTCCCTATTAATCTTGCTTCACCAGGCTCAAACCATCCCACGAGAGATCTACACTGCCTACCATACAACACCTCATACGGGGCCATATGAATAATCGACTGATAACGGTTGTTGTAGGCAAACTCTGCAAGTGGAAAAAACTTATCCCATGAACCTCCCAAAAAGATCACACAAGCACGCAACTTATCCTCCAAGATCTGAATAGTGCGCTCAGAGTGTCCGTCTGTCTGAGGATGAAATGACGTGCTCAACTCCACCTGCGTGCCCAGCTCCCATTGAAATGCTCTCCAGAACTGAGCAGTGAAGTAAGTACCTCTATCTGATAAGATAGACATTGGAACCCCATGCAATCTGACAATCTCCCGAATAAAGATCACTGCTAACCGCTCCGATGAATAAGTAGTACATACTGGAATGAAGTATGCAGATTTGGTCAGCCGATCAACAATCACCCATACTGAATCAAACTTCCTCGAAGTCTGAGGGAGACTACTCGCAAAATCTATGGTAATCCACTCCCATTTCCACTCAGGAATAACCATTCGCAGAAGAACACCGCCCGGTCTCTGATGCTCATACTTGACCTACTGGCAGTTGAGACATCTGGCTACATGACTAACAATATCCTTCTTCATCTTCCTCCACATGTAATGCTGCCTCAAGTCCTGGTACATCTTCGCGGCAACCGGATGAATGGAGTACCGCGAGCTGTGAGCCTCCTCTAATCAACTCTCGAAGGGCATCTATATTGGGCACACAGATCCGGCCTTGCATCCTCAGAACACCATCACTATCAATAGTCACATTTCTGGCATCATCATGTAGAACTCTGTCCTTAAGGAAAAGCAAATGTGGATCATCATACTGATGCTCTCTGATGCGATCATATAAAGAGGACCGAGAAACAACACAAGCCAACACTCGGCTCGGCTCAGAAATGTCCAACCTTACTAGCTGATTGGCCAACGCCTGAACATCACATACAAATGGTCTCTCCCCAACTGGAATATAAGCTAAGCTGCCCATACTGACTTCCTTTCCGCTCAAAGCATCAACCACAACATTGGCCTTCCCCGGATAATACAATATAGTAATATCATAATCCTTATGCAACTCAAGCCATCTCCGCCGTCTTAAATTAAGATCATTCTATTTGAACAGATGATGAAGGCTGCGATGATCGATATACACCTCACAAGAAACACCATACAAGTAAGCAAATCTTTAGACGTGAACTATGACAGCTAACTCCAAATCGTGCCAGAGTAGTTCTTCTCATGTGGCTTCAACTGGCGAGAAACATATGCAATAATTCTACCCTCCTGCATTGACACACATCCAATGACAACTCTCGAGGCATCACAATACACAGTATAAGAATCTGAAGGTGACGGCAGTATCAAAACTGGCACCGTGGTCAATGCTGTCTTGAGCTTTTGAAAGCTCTCCTCACACTCCTCAAACGACACAAATGGAGCACCCTTCTGAGTCAACTTAGTCAAGGGTGAAGAAATAGAAGAGAATCCTTGAACAAATCGGCGATAATGCCCTGCCAATCCCAAGAAACTATGAATCCTAGTAGCTGAGGTCGGTCTAGGGCAACTCTACACCGCCTCTATCTTCTTTAGATCCACCTGAATACCATAACTAGACACCATGTGGCCCAATAAAGCCATGGACTCGAGCCAGAACTTACACTTGGATAACATGGCATACAATTTCTCCTCTTGCAACCTCTTTAATACAACTCTCAGATGCTGAGCATGCTCTTCCTGGCTACGGGAGTACACCAGGATATCATCTATGAACATGATCACGAAGGAGTCCAAATATCGCCGGAACACACTGTTCATCAGATACATAAACGCGGCTGGGGCATTGGTCAGCCCAATAGACATCACAAGAAACTCATAGTGCCCATATCTCATCCTGAAGGATGTCTTCATAATATCATATTCTTTAATCTTCAGCTGCTGATAGCCTGAATGAAGATCAATCTTCGAGAATACGCTATCTCCTTGGAGCTGATCAAATAAATCATCAATGTGTGGCACAGGATACTTGTTCTTCACTGTTACTTTGTTCAGCTACCTGTAATCAATACACATCCTCATTGAGCCATCCTTCTTCTTAACAAATAGGATCGGTGCACCCCACGGTGACACATTCGGCTGAATGAACCCCTTATATAGGAGTTCTCGAAGCTGCTCCTTCAATTCTTTCAACTCCGCAGGTGCCATACGAAAAGGAGGAATAGAAATAGGCTGAGTGCTTGGAACCAAGTCAATCCCAAAGTCATTATCCCTGTCTGGCGGCATGCCCTATAGGTCTGTGGGAAACATGTCAGGAAAATCCCTCACAACGAGAACAGAATCAATACTGGGAGTCTCACCTCCAACATCCCACACAAATGCCAAATACGATAGACATCCCTTCCCAACCATCCATTGGGCATTTAGGAAAGAAATTACTTTGCTAGGTATATAATCAGTCATGCCTCACCACTCGATCCTAGGAATACCTGGCATAGCCAATGTGTATGTCTTGGCATGACAGTCTAGAATAGCGTGACATAGAGATAGCCAGTCCATGCCCAAAATGACATCAAAATAAATCATGCTCAATAACACCAACTCCACTCTCTCGAGACCCCCCATAGTAACAGTACAGGACCAGTACACATGGTCCACAATAATAGCATCACCAACTGGGTTAGATACATGCATGGGCAATGCAAGACACCCTCAGGTTGTGCCCAAATGAGGAGCAAATATATGAAGATACATAAGAATAAGTGGAACCGGGATCGAACAAAACTGAGGCATTTCTGTGGCAGACTAAAATAATACCTGTAATAACAGCATCAAAAGAGACTGCATCTGAACGGCCATGAAGATAGCAACGAGCCTGACTACATGATCGGCCTCCCCCTCGAGGGTCACCCCTGGCTGCGTGACCCTCACCCCTAGCTGGCAAGGCGGGTGCTAAAATAGATTGACCAGATGATTAGGGTTGCCCCCTCTACTGAAATGTCCTGGATCCAAGACGGGGACACTCTCTTCGAATATGCCCAAACTCCCCACACTCAAAGAACCTCCCAAGTGCTGGGGGCTGGGACTGAAGGGAACCCCTCGTACCGGAGTGTCCAGTAGAAGAACTAGGTCGGGAACAACCCTGAACAGATGGAGCCTTAGATGAACTCTGCGTTGGTAGGGCCCTGAGTGATGGCTATCCCTAATGAGAACCATGATTACATCGGCCATAAGATGACCCACGATACTCTTAGCGGGCTGGCTGTGAAGATCTAAAAGAGCAACCTTGGCTCTGCTGACACTGGCCCCTAGTTTGAGTACCGCTGGATCTAGTTGATCCCCGAGGCCTCTCGGCCTCCCTCTCCTCTCGCTCTCAGTGATGGTCTATCTCAATGTCGTGAGTTATATCATCCTCAAATGAATGACTCAGGACCCTCTCTCGGGTCATCAAGATACGAATGGGATAAATAATTCTATCCACAAAACGCCTGATCCTCCCCCAATAAGTAGGAACCATCCATGGTGCATATCTTGCTAACTCTATAAATCTAACCTCATACTCTGACACTGTGATATTCCCCTGGCGGAGCGACTCAAACTGCCTGCGTAACTCCCCCCTCTAAGATCGGGGTATCCACTTCTCAAGAAAAATATTGGAGAACTCCTGCCAAATCAATGGTGTCGCACCTGCCAGCCTGCGGTGCTCATAAGCCTCCTACCATGTGAAGGTTGCTCCTTAAAACTGGAAAGTAGTAAAGGATACACCACTCGACTCAAGAATCCCTGCTGCACGGAGCATCCAACGGCACTTGTCGAGAAAACTTCGGGCGTCATCGCCCGGAGTACCACTAAACATAGGAGGTGAAAGTCTGCTAAAACTCTCAAGACGACGCTACTCGTCGTCAGGCATCACTGGGACCGTGTCACCCTGAACCTGAATATCTGGCTGAGCTGGAGCCACTGGCTGGACTGGTGGTGCCTCACGTGTCTGAAGACCGTGCACTACCTGCTCTGGAGTGCAAGCTGCGGGGGTCTGATGACCACCCCCAGTCTGGGATGTGGCTGCTGCAGTGGAGGCTGAAACTGCTTTAGCCAGACAAGTGCAAACTGTTAATATCTGAGCTAGGGTCTCCTGAAGACCCGAAATCACAATAGGCACAACTAGTGCCTGAACAGGTGCTGCTGGGACCTCTAGAACTGGAGGCTGATCTAGAATGGGGATAGCTGGTTGGTCAACTAGCACTGCCCCACCTGCTCTACCCCTACCACAACCACGACCGCTTCCACGGCCCCTAGCAGGTGGCAATGGTGGTTGTCCGCCTCGTCCTGTAGAACGAGTCCTCGCCATCTCGAGAGTTTAGAATACCAAAGTTCAGTTTTGGATCAGCAAAGTCGCACAACATGAATTTCAAGAATTTGAAATTTTCCTAAAAGGTTCTGCAGCCTCCCGAGGATAAGTACAGATGTCTCTGTACCGATACGCGAGACACTACTAAACTGGCTCATGACTCGCGAGACCTGATAATCTAGGCTCTGATACCAACTTGTCATAACCCAAACCCCGGTTGTGATGGCGCCCAACACATTGCTAGGCAAGCCCGACCATTTTCCAGAAAACCAATTCAATTGTTAAATAATATTGTTCCATTTAAAGTTAACTAGCCAGTTTTTATAACAATAATAATAATGCAGAAACAAAAATAACTGTAATACAGCCTAATGAATCCAGTGTCACAAGTTTGAGCCTCTAATAGAAGAGTAAATCATATACAACTGGTATTAAACAGGAAACCAGTAGTTAAATAGAGGGAGGGAGAGATCGGATCATGCGGACGCCGGCAACTACCTTGAGAACTCCCCAGCTAGTAGTAAAAACAGCAGTATAAAGCTCAAGTGCCCTCTTGGATCCCTATATCTGCACACAAGGTGCAGGGAATAGAGTGAGTACTTCCAACTCAGTGAGTAGTAATCAATAAATAATAACTGAAAGTAAGAACACCTGTATGAATACTAAACAATTCTAAGAATAACTGCACATGTAAATCATCTCTAAAATGGTAAGTCCGTTTAAATCTACTACTATCTCACACTGATCCAACACTGTTGCGGCGTGCAGCACGATCCTAATATCAACATCCTACACTTATATATATATATATATATATATATATATACTCGCGTTTTATGGATTTCGAATGTGAAATTTAATGATTTGTGCTAATTCGTGGTGTTCTATATGTAGGAACCATCTGAAGGCAATATAGGGAGAATGGTGCAACATTGGAGCCAAAAAGGAGCAAAAAGTAGAAAATGGTCAATTGTAGTGCCACAAGCAGCGCCCGATCCGGTATATATATCAATACCTCGCCATGGGTCCTCGACCCCTCTCAATCAATATAGACTTGGCCTCTCTGGTCCACTCAACTAGTACAGGGTATTCAACCCTAGGTATTCTCACTAGAGTACATTTCTAGTACCGGTTCATGTTATGCTATACTGTTATGAATACAACTGAGGGTATGTGTTCAACATGATATAAGGGTCATTTAGCTCCACAGGCTTCTCTAAGACTCTACAGATCGGTACAAGGCCCCAAACATGGCAACTAGCCCAATTATAAAGGTAGCTCAGTCTCAGTCAATACGCATAGTAAATTATCAATCGGGAAGGACCAAGTCCAAATCCCCAGTCACAATATAACCATGCTCGTCACATGACGCGTGTTTCATCTCAACATAGCACTATATAGTGCAAATACAGGGTTTCAAACCCTCAATATATCATTTATTACTACCACTCACCTCGAACTGGCAAAAGTCCTAGCTCGCATTGCGCTTGTCTCGCAAATCAACCTCCTCGGGTGCCAAATCTGATCAAAACCAATACAAATACATCAAAATAGGCTAATGAATCATAACCCTATCGAAAGGGCTCGAAAAACACCCAAAACACGAAGTTGCCAAAAAATGAGCCCCGGGCGCGCTTCCCGAAAAATTATGAAAGTTACATTTTCAGAATCCTTATCTCGCCACAAGTCCGTTCATATAAAATTTATCAAAATTGGACTTCAAGTGAACTGGCAAATCATTATTTCATAGCAAAAATCCAAGCCCTTACTCCCTCAATTTATACGTAATTTCATAGAATTAATGGAAAATTCTTCGATAAAATGATGTATTAAGACCACGAGACTTACCTCCAATCAATTCCTGATGAAATACCCTTCAAATTCCGTCACTTAGCTCTCAAGGTACTCAAAAAATGGAGGAAAATATCCAAAAATTGCGACTGAAATGTTTTCCTTTAAACCCTACTGTTAGTCATTTTTACTTTACGCGAACGCGATGCTCCGCACGCGTTCGCGATGAACAATTTGGCAGCAGCCCCTTTTTACTCTACGCGATCGCGTGCTCCTAGTCGCAAACACGATGCTCATTTCAATCAATGCTACGCGAACGCGGTCCGTTTTTCGTGATCACGATTCACCAGATCCGGCTCCTATGCATTCGCATCCAACCCTTCGTGAACGCGAAGACCGATAATTTCTCAGCTCCCTGATATACTACGCATTTGCGTGACAACCATCGCGAATATGACGAACAAATTTCTGCTGCACTTATCACAGCAGACCTGATCCTTCTTTTAGACAAAAATGATCCGTTTGGACCCCCGGATTCTCCCCGAGGCCCCCGGGACCCCAACAAAAACCACCAACATACTCCATAACACGATAAAAACTTATTCCAATTATAAAATCATATCCTCAAACACAAAAATCATCAAATTAAGGCGGATTGAAGCTTATGTTTCAATTAAACCTTCCAAAATAGACATCTAATAAAACATTTGACCAAATGATGCCTGAATGACCAAAAAATTTTCAAACATAACCAAAATCACCTAAAGAAGCTACTGCAACTTTTGGAATTCCATTCCGACTCCTGGATCAAAATCTCACCTATCGACCGGATTTTGCCAAAATTCCAACTTCGCCAATTCAAGCCTAATTCTACACTGAACCTCCAAATTCAATTCTGACCGCTCTCCTAAGTCACAAATCAACCCCCGAAGCTAACCGAACCATCAAAATTTGATTTCGAGCCCTCTAACTCACAAGTCAACATCCGGTTGACTTTTCCAAACTATTCCTTCATCAAAGAGACTATTTGTCTCATTTCCAACCAAACTCAATCCGAATTGACTCAAATTCACCAAACACATATATTCAAACATGCACAAGCATATAATGGGGAAAACTGGGTGGTAACTCACGTGATGACAGATTGGATCATCACAATGATCCTTTGGGTCGTCACATTCTTTACCTCTAAAATAATCGTTCGTCCTCGAACGAACAAAGGAAAGAATTACCTGAATCGGGAAATAGATGGGGTTAACGGACCCATATATAAGACTCAGAATCCCAAGTCAGATGCCCAGGAGGCTAACCTCCCCACTGAACACGTACTGAAGGAAAACTCTTCGACCTCAATTGTTTGCCGGTCTAGAATAGCTACGGGCTCTACCTCTTAAGGCATATCCTTGTCCAAATGGATAGTGCTGAAATCTAACACGTTGACTGGATCACTGTGATACCTCCAAAGCATGGACACATGAAACAATGATTACACGACTAAAAAGTTAGGCGGCAAGGCAAGTATATAAGCCACCTCTCAAATGGACCAATGAACCTAAGGCTAAGCTTGCCCTTCTTCCCAAATATTGTCACGCCCTTCATAGGCGACACTCAAAGCAATACTCGCTCACCAACCATGAAATCTTCACCCTAAACCTTACGATCTGCATAACTCCTTTGTCGCGACTTAGCCGAATCAAGCTAGTCCTGAATAATCTTGGCCTTATCCAAGGCATAATGAAATAAATCTATACCCAATAATCGAGCCACTCCAATCTCAAACCATCTGACTTGAGACCACCATTGCCTACCATACAACGCCTCATATGGGGCCATCTAGATGTTGGACTGGTAGATGTTGTTATAGGCGAACTCTGCTAAAGGCAAAAACTGGTCCCACGAGCCTCCAAAATCAATGACATAGGCTCGAAGCATATCCTCCAATATCTAAATAGTTTGCTCGGACTATCCGTCAATATGAGGATGAAATATTGTGCTCAACTCTACCCGTGTGCCCAACTCTTGTTGAACTGCTCTATATAAGAGCGAGGTAAATTACGTACCCCGGTTCGAGATGATTAGATATCGACACCCCATAATGGCGAACAATTTATCTGATGTAGATCTTAACTAACCTCTCTGATGAATAAGTGGTTGTAATAGGAACAAAATCCTTCTTCATTCTACGCCACCAGTAGTGCTGCCTCAGATCATGATACATCTTCGCAGCGACCAGGTGAATAGAATACTGGGAACTATGGGCCTCTGCTAAGATTAACTCTCGAATCCCATCAACATTGGGCACACAAACTCGCACCTGCAATTTCAAGACACCATAATCATCTAAGGTCACATTCTTGGCACCTCCCACTGTACTATGTCTCTCAGGACACACAAATGGCGATCATCAAATTGCAGATCACTAATAGGCACCAATAATGAAGAACGAGCGACTGTGCAAGCTAACATTCCGCTAGGCTCAGAAATATCCAACTTCACAAATCGATTGGTCAAGGCCTGAATATCAAAAGCAAGCAGTCTCTGGCTGATCGTAATATAAGCAAGACTACCCATGGTGGCAAAATTCCTACTCAATGCATCGGCCACCACATTGGCTCTCCCCGGGTGATACAAAATAGTAACATCATAATGTTTCAGTAACTCCAACCACCTCCTCTGCCTCAAGTTCAACTCCTTCTGCTTGCACACGTACTGAAGACTCTTGTGATCAGTGTACACCTCACATGCCACATCATATAAATAATGCCTCCAAATCTTTACAGCATGAACAATGGGTGCCAACTCTATATTATGAACCGAATAATTCTTCTCGTGGATCTTCAACTGCCTCGAAGCATAGGCAATAACTCTGCCATCCTACATCAATACTGCACCAAGCACAATACGTGAAACATTATAATAGACTGTATATGGCCCTAAACCAGTACCGATGCTGTAGTCAAAGTTGTCTTGAGCTTTTGAAAGCTCGCCTCACACTCATCTGACCATCTCAACTGCACACCCTTATGGGTCAGTCTGGTCATCGGGGCTATAATAGATGAAAAACCATCTACGAACCGATAGTAGTAGCCTGCTAACCCCAGTAAACTCCAAATATCTATAGCTGATGTTCGTCGAGGCTAGTTCTAGACTGCCTAAATCTTTTTTGGGTCCAGCTGAATACCCTTTACTGATACAATGTGAACCATAAATTCTATCAAACTCAACCAGAACTCAAACTTCAAGAACTAAGCATCTAACTGACTATGCTTCAGAGTCTGAAGAACCACTCTGAGGTGCTACTCTTGCTCCTCCTGGCTGCTTGAGTGTACTAGAATATTATCAGTAAAGACTATCACGAACAAGTCCAAATAAGGCATGAACACTTGGTTCATCAACTCCATAAATGTCGCTGAAGCATTGCTAAACCCAAATGACATGACAAAGAACTCATAATGCCCATACCGAGTGCGGAATGCTGTCTTAAGGACATCAGATGTCCAAATTCTTGGTTGATGGTAGACAGATCTTGTCACGACCCGGATTTCCCACCATCGAGGTCATGATGGCGCCTACTAAATAGAAGTTAGGCAAGCCAAATATTAATTACATCTCCATTAATAACCAATTTCTTATTAACAACATTAAAATTACAGCGGAACAATCAAAATTAGCGGATATGATAAAGAAAAATCCAAATCTGATACACTACCCAAGACCGGTGTCACAATACTCACGAACTTCTAAGAATAATACACATAATTGTTTGAAAGAAAATACAAGTTGTTTATCTCGATTACATGAGATAACAGAATGAAAAGCATAGATAGGAGAGACAACGGGTCCTGCGGACGCCTGCAAGGCTACCTCGTAGTCTCAGTAGTCGGAAAATCCACAAGTCGCTACTGCCGCTGCTGCTGTCCGTAACCTGTATCTGCGCAAAAAGAGCGCAGAGTGTAGTATCAGCACAACCGACCCCATGTGCTGGTAAGTGCCTGGCCTATCCCAGCGAACTAGTGACAAGGCTAAGGCCAGTCACCCACCTAAACCTGTACAGTTGCAATATAGATATATATATATATACAATACATTTATAAAGAAATACTCTGCTCTGAAATAATATTCAATAACTCAAGATATCCAAAATAATCTTACTTTCATGTCTCAATTTCCTCTTTCATTTCATGTCTCGTGGTAGGCGTACCACCCGCTCCCAACTATCACAATAATCATCTCTTGTGGTAGGCGTACCACCCGCTCCCAATTATCAATAATTATATCTCGTGGTAGGCGTACCACCCGCTCCCAAATATATCAATAGTTATATCTTGTGGTAGGCGTACCACCCGCTCCCAAATATATCAATAATCATATCTTGTGGTAGGCGTACCACCCGCTCCCAAATATATCAATCGGCTACCGGCAACTATGGCCAATGCCAAGATTTTAAGTCACTTTGTGGTCGGCGTACCACACGATCCCAATATAAAATATATATGTTACCGGCATTTAGCCAATAATCTCTATATCAACAATATTTATAATTACCGGTCTTAAACCAATAATTTATAATAATTTCAACAAATTACCTTCATTACCGGTATAACACCAATAACTCTTATTCAGCAATTTATTCATAACTAAATTCATATTCCTACAAACTAGGATAGAACAAACACTTACCTCGAAAGTTTACGAATGATTTAATCCGTAGCAATGCCCTTTCCTTTCGAATTTGACTCCAATCCAATCGTATCTATACACAATTGATTTAATATCATCAATTCTACTCAACAAACTAATTCTTAAGACCAAATACCACTTTTACAACATTCTGCCATGAATAGTGAATTTCAACCCGGGCCCACATGGTCGGAACTCGGGGTTAGGACCAAAATCCGGTTACCCATCCCCCCACGAGTTCATATATATGATTTGTTTCAAAATCGGACCTCAATTCGAGGTCCAATTCCCCAATTTATGAAAAACCCTATTTTCTAACAAAAACAAGAATTCTACCATGAAAATCATTGATTTCTTATGAAAAACATGTTTAATGATGTTAGGAATTGAAAGAATTAAGTAAAAAGTGACTTACAATCGTTTTGATGAAGAAGAAATCCTTGAAGAATCGCAAATGGGTGTTTTGTTTTTGTAAAATGTGAAGAAATGACTGAAATTCGTGTTTTTCAGGTCTCTGTGTTCGCATTTGCGAACATAGGTTCGCAATTGCGAACCCCGACCAATTTCTGGAGTTTGAAAAATAATCTAAGGATGGGAAGTTCGCATTTGCGAACTTTTCTTCGCATTTGCGAAGCCAAGGCAAAACTGGGAAGTTCGCATTTGCGAACTATTGTTCGCAATTGCGAACACAGGCTAAATATGGGGAGGTTCGCATTTGCGAACCCAGGCAGAATAGTGGCCAGTTCGCATTTGCGAACTATAGTTCGCATTTGCGAACACAGGCACAATAGGGTCAAGTTCGCATTTGCGAACTATTGTTCGCATTTGCGAACACAGGCACAATAGGGGGGAGTTCGCATTTGCGAACTATTGTTCGCATTTGCGAACTCCTGCAGAATAGTGGGGAGTTCGCATTTGCGAACTATTGTTCGCATTTGCGAACTCTGCAGACCAGTTGCAGACAACAACTTCTAACATGAAAAATTGATCTCGTGGCCTATCCAAAGTTCACCCGAGCCCTCGGGGCTCCAAACCAAATATGCACATAACCTCAAAAACACATTATGAACTTGTTCGTGCGATCACATCGCCAATATCACCTCGTTTTCATCAAATCAAGCCTCAAATGCATGATTTTCATACCTTTAGTTTTCAAAACTTTCAAACTTGGGACTCAAGGTCCAAAACAACTCAAACGACATCCAAATGTCACCAAACTTTACAGAAATCACATATATAATATTTAAGACTTGTACCGGGCGTCGGAACCAAAATACGAGCCCGATACCAAGGTCAATTAATGTATTTCCTTTAATAATTGCATCAAAAACAATTTCACATAAAAATTCATAACTTGGGCTCTAGGCCTCAGAATTCGACTCCGGACGCATGTCCAAGTCCCATATTTTCCTACGGACCTCTCGGGACCATCAAATCTCGAGTCCGGATCCGTTTACCAAAAATGTTGACCGAAGTCAACCATATCAATATTAATATCATTTTTATCCAAAATTCTCATAGAATTCATATTTTCTATCACAAAAATCTTTCCGGCTACATGCTCGGATCGTGCACGTAAATCGAGGCAACATAGAATGAGGTTTTCAAGGCCTCAGAAGCTCGAAATGATTAATTAAATAAGTGATGACCCTTTGGGTCGTCACAATCTCCACCTCTAAAACAACCGTTCGTCCTCGAACGGACAAAAGAAAGAAGTACCGAGTCAGGAAACAAGTGTGGGTAACGGCTCCGCATATCAGACTCGGACTCCCAGGTCGATGCCTCAGGAGGCTGACCTCTCCACTGAACACGCACAGAAGGATAACTCTTCGACCTCAACTGTCGAACCTGCCGGTCTAGAATGGCTACCGGCTCCTCCTCGTAAGATAGATCATTGTCCAATTGGACAGTACTGAAGTCTAACACATGTGTGGGATCGCCGTGGTATCTCCGAAGCATAGATACATGAAAAGCTGGATGCACGGCTGATAAGCTAGGCGGCAAAGCTAATCTGTAAGCCACCCCTCCCACTCTGTCTAAAATCTCAAATGGACCAATATACCTAGGGCTGAGCTTGCCCTTCTTTCCGAACCTCATCACGCCCTTCATAGGCGACACCCGGAGCAATACTCGTTCACCAACCATGAAATCTACATCTCGAACCTTGCGATCCGCGTAAGTCTTTTGCCTAGACTGAGCTGAACGCAATCTCTCCTGAATAGTCTTGACCTTATCTAAGGCCTCCTGAACTAAGTCTGTACCCAACAACCGAGCCTCCCCCGGTTCAAACCACCTAACTGGTGATCGACATCGCCTACCATACAACGCCTCATATGGAGCCATCTGGATGCTAGATTGGTAACTGTTATTATAGGCGAACTCTACTAAAGGTAGAAACTGGTCCCACGAGCCTCCGAAATCAATAACACAGGCTCGAAGCATGTCCTCAAGAATCTGAATAGTCCTCTCGGACTGGCCATCCGTCTGAGGATGAAATGCTGTACTCAACTGAACCTGGGTGCCTAACTCCTGCTGGATCGCTCTCCAGAACCGCGAGGTAAACGTGTACCCGATCGGAGATAATAGATATCGGCACCCCATGAAGACAAACAATCTCCCTAATGTAAATCTCTGCTAACCTCTCCGATGAGTAGGAGACGGATACTGGAATAAAGTGTGTTGACTTGGTCAACCTGTCAACAATGACCCAAATAGCATCAAATTTCCTTCTAGTCAAAGGAAGTCCAGTAACGAAATCCATAGTGATCCGCTCCCATTTCCACTCGGGAATTTCAATTCTCTGGAATACACCACCAGGTCTCTGGTGCTCATATTTCACCTGCTGACAATTTAGACACCGAGCGACATACGCAATGATATCTTTCTTCATTCTGCGCCACCAATAGTGCTGACGTAAGTCCTGGTACATCTTCGCGGCGCCTGGGTGAATAGAATACCGCGAACTGTGGGCCTCTGCTAATATTAACTCTCGAATCCCTTCGACATTGGGCACACAAACTCAACCCTGCAATTTCAATATCCCATCATCATCTAGATTTACCTGTGTGGCACCTCCCCGCTGTACTGTATCTCTCAACTCACGCAAATGAGGATCATCAAATTGCCTCTCACGGATACGCTCTAATAAAGAAGAATGAGCGACCGTGCAGGCTAACACTCTGCTAGGCTCAGAAATATCCAATCTCACGAACCGGTTGGCTAATGCCTGGACGTCTAGAGCCAATGGTCTCTGACTGACCGGAATATATGCAAGACTACCCATGCTGGCGGACTTTCTACTCAATGCATCGGCCACCACATTGGCCTTACCTGGGTGATATAAAATAGTAACATCATAGTCTTTTAGCAACTCTAGCCACCTTCTCTGCCTCATATTCAACTCTTTCTGCTTAAACAAATACTGAAGACTCTTATGATCGGTGTATACTTCACATGCTACACCATACAAATAATGCCTCCGGATCTTCAATGCGTGAATAATCGCCGCCAATTCTAGATCATGCACTGGATAGTTCTTCTCATGAATCTTCAACTGCCTCGAAGCATAGGCAATAACCTTGCCATACTGCATTAACACTGCACCAAGCCCAATACGGGAAGCATCACAATAAACAGTATAAGGTCCCGTACCTGTGGGTAAAACCAATACCGGTACTGTGGTCAAGGTTGTCTTGAGCTTTTGAAAGCTCGCCTCACATTCATCGGACCATTCAAATTGAACACCCTTCTGGGTCAATCTGGTCAGTGGGGTTGCAATAGACGAAAATCCTTCTACGAATCGGCGATAATAGCCCGCTAACCCCAAGAAACTCCGAATATCCGTGGCTGATGTCGGTCTAGGCCAGCTCTTGACTGCCTCAATTTTCTTCGGATCAACCTGAATACCTGCTGCCGTCACAATATGACCCAGGAATGCAACTGAATTTAGCCAAAATTCACACTTTGAAAATTTTGCATATAGCTGGCTATTTCTCAGAGTCTGTAAGATGTTGCGCATGCTCCTCCTGACTGCGGGAATATATTAATATGTCATCAATGAAGACTATTACAAACAAGTCTAAATAAGGCCGGAACACCCGATTCATTAATTCCATAAAAGCTGCTGGAGCATTTGTCAACCCAAAAGACATGACCGGAAATTCATAATGTCCATACCGAGTGCGGAACGCTGTCTTAGGGACATCAGATGCCCTAATCTTCAGCTGATGATAGCCAGATCTCAAATCTATCTTTGAAAATACCTTGGCACCCTGAAGTTGGTCAAATAAATCATCAATTCGCGGAAGTGGATATTTATTTTTGATAGTCACCTTGTTTAACTGTCGATAGTCAATGCACATTCTCATCGAACCATCTTTCTTCTTTACAAATAATACGGGTGCACCCCACGGCGAAACACTGGGCCTAATGAAACCCTTTTCAAGTAAATCCTGCAACTGTTCCTTCAATTCTTTTAACTCTGGCGGAGCCATACGGTATGGGGGAATGGAAATGGGCTGAGTGCCCGGAGCCAAATCAATGCAAAAATCAATGTCCCTATCGGGCGGCATACCTGGCAAGTCTGAAGGAAATACCAGGAAATTCGCGAACCACAGGCACAGAGTCAATAGAAGGAACCTCAGCACTAGAATCACGGACATAGGACAAATAAGCCAAGCATCCTTTTCCAACCATACGCTGAGCTTTAACATAAGAAATAACATTACGGCTAGTATGACCTGAAATTCCTTTCCACTCTATACGAGGCGAATTTGGCAGGGCTAAAGTCACAGTCTTGGCATGGCAATCTAGAATAGCATGATACGGAGATAGCCAGTCCATGCCTAGTATAATATCGAAGTCCACCATATTTAGGAGTAATAAATCAGCACGGGTCTCGAGACCCTCAATTACTATAATACATGACTGATGAACTCGATCAACCACAATAGAGTCGCCTACTGGTGTAGACACATGAACAGGAACACTCAGTGGATCACTGGGCTGAATCAAGTATGGTGCAAAATAGGAAGACACATACGAATATGTAGACCCAGGGTCAAATAATGCTGATGCCTTTCTATCAAAAACCAAAATAATACCTGTAATGACGGCATTAGAAGACTCAGCCTCTGGTCTGGCGGGAAGTGCATAACATCGGGGCTGTGCCCCACCACCCTGAGCAGTATCTCTAGGACGATCAGCTGCTGGCTGGTCTCTACCTCTATCGGTCTGAGCTCCACCTCTATGACTTCTACCTCCACCTCTATGTCCTCTACCTCCGCCTCTAGCCGGTTGGGCAGGCTGTGCGGGAACTGGGGCCTGAATCATGGCACGAGAACCCTGCTGGTGAGATCTGTCGGAAGCTCGAGGGCAATACCTTGCAATGTGCCTAAGATCACCGCACGTAAAACAAGCCCTCGGCTGCTGAAAATGGCGAAGTGGTGGTGCACTGATAGGCTGCTGATCAAAGTAGCGTGGCTGAGAATTACGATCACCTGAAGCATCATGAGAAACCTGAAGAGCTGACTGATAAGGCCTAGGAGGATGGCCTCTATCATAAAAATCTCTATCTCCGGACGAGGTACCACTGAATCTACCCGAATTACGAGATCTCTTATCCGATCCATGTCTCGCTCCCTGTGACAGAGCCATCTCGATCCGGCGGGCTGCATTAGCCGCCTCCTGAAAAGTGATTTCAGTTCATGCTCCCATAGCCATCTGTAGCCGAATTGGCTGATTCAAGCCATCAATAAACCTCCTCACTCTCTCCCGCTCTGTGGGAAGTATGATAATAGCATGACGAGCCAGGTCCACGAACCTAGTCTCGTACTGAGTGACAGACATAGAACCCTGATGAAGACGCTCAAATTGCTTGCGCATAAACTCCCGCTGAGTTGCTGGAAGGAACTTCTCCAAGAATAATTCTGCAAACTGCTCCCAAGTCAAAGATGACGATCCCGCTGGCCCGGTTAGACAATAATCTCTCCACCAAGTCTTGGCGGAACCAGATAACCGAAAAGTAGCAAAATCCACACCATTTGTCTCCACAATACCCATAGTACGGAGAACCTCGTGGCAGCTATATAGGAAATCCTGGGGATCCTCTGAAGGAGTGCCACTGAATGTGGTAGTGAACAACTTGGTAAACCTGTCCAATCTCCATAACGCATCAGCGGACATAGTTGCACCATCATTAGCCTGAGTCACAATAACAGGCTGAGCTGCCTCAACTGGCTGAATCACAGGAACCTGAGCCTGGGGAATTACTGGCTCCGGAGTGCGCATAGCAGGAGTCTGATTACCTCATCGAGCTTGAGAAGTGGCTGGTGCTACTGGTAATAAATCTGCTCTGGTGACATGATCCATAAAACCTGCTATCCGGACCAAAGCATCCTGAAGATCCTGTGAAAATAAAGCTCCTCCTGGGACCTGAGCTGGGCCTACTGGAGCTGCTGGGGCTGGAATTTCCTCCTCTATATGAACCCGAGGTTCTGCCACTCGTGCTGCTGCTCGGGGCTGAGCTCTGCCCCTACCTTGTCCTCTAGGACGACCTCGACCTCGGCCTGTACCCCTAGCAGGAGTTGCCACTGTTTGGACCTCGGGCTGCTGGTCAGTGGATAAGGATGCACGTGTCCTTACCATCTGTGGAAGAACAGAGTAGAAGTTCAATTAACATTCAAAAGATCAAGTCGCACGACTGGAAAGAATAAAGAGAATATTTTCCTAACTCTGTAGCCTCTGGAGGATAAATACAGACGTCTCCGTACCGATCCTTCAGACTCTACTAAGGTTGTTCGTGAGTTGTGAGACCTGTGCAACCTAGTGCTCTGATACCAACTTGTCACGACCCGGATTTCCCACCATCGGGGTCATGATGGCGCCTACTAAATAGAAGCTAGGCAAGCCAAATATTAATTACATCTCCATTAATAACCAATTTCTTATTAACAACATAAAAATTACAGCGGAACAATCAAAATTAGCGGAAGACTTAGTCAGATATGATAAAGAAAAATCCAAATCTGATACACTACCCAAGACTGGTGTCACAATACTCACGGACTTCTAAGAATAATACACATAATTGTTTGAAAGAAAATACAAGCTGTTTATCTCGATTACATGAGATAACAGAATGAAAAACATAGATAGGAGAGACAACGGGTCCTGCGGACGCCTGCAAGGCTACCTCGTAGTCTCAGTAGTCGGAAAATCCACAAGTCGCTACTGCCGCTGCTGCTGTCCGTAACCTGTATCTGCGCAAAAAGAGCGCAGAGTGTAGTATCAGCACAACCGACCCCATGTGCTGGTAAGTGCCTGGCCTATCCCGGCGAACTAGTGACAAGGCTAAGGCCAGTCACCCACCTAAACTTGTATAGTTGCAATATAGGCATATATATATATATATAATACATTTATAAAGAAATACTCTGCTCTGAAATAATATTCAATAACTCAAGATATCCAAAATAATCTTACTTTCATGTCTCAATTTCCTCTTTCATTTCATGTCTCGTGGTAGGCGTACCACCCGCTCCCAACTATCACAGTAATCATCTCTTGTGGTAGGCGTACCACCCGCTCCCAATTATCAATAATTATATCTCGTGGTAGGCGTACCACCCGCTCCCAAATATATCAATAGTTATATCTTGTGGTAGGCGTACCACCCGCTCCCAAATATATCAATAATCATATCTTGTGGTAGGCGTACCACCCGCTCCCAAATATATCAATCGGCTACCGGCAACTATGGCCAATGCCAAGATTTTAAGTCACTTTGTGGTCGGCGTACCACACGATCCCAATATAAAATATATATGTTACCGGCATTTAGCCAATAATCTCTATATCAACAATATTTATAATTACCGGTCTTAAACCAATAATTTATAATAATTTCAACAAATTACCTTCATTACCGGTATAACACCAATAACTCTTATTCAGCAATTTATTCATAACTAAATTCATATTCCTACAAACTAGGATAGAACAAACACTTACCTCGAAAGTTTACGAATGATTTAATCCGTAGCAATGCCCTTTCCTTTCGAATTTGACTCCAATCCAATCGTATCTATACACAATTGATTTAACATCATCAATTCTACTCAACAAACTAATTCTTAAGACCAAATACCACTTTTACAACATTCTGCCATGAATAGTGAATTTCAACCCCGGGCCCACATGGTCGGAACTCGGGGTTAGGACCAAAATCCGGTTACCCATCCCCCACGAGTTCATATATATGATTTGTTTCAAAATCGGACCTCAATTCGAGGTCCAATTCCCAATTTATGAAAAACCCTATTTTCTAACAAAAACAAGAATTCTACCATGAAAATCATTGATTTCTTATGAAAAACATGTTTAATGATGTTAGGAATTGAAAGAATTAAGTAAAAAGTGACTTACAATCGTTTTGATGAAGAAGAAATCCTTGAAGAATCGCAAATGGGTGTTTTGTTTTTGTAAAATGTGAAGAAATGACTGAAATTCGTGTTTTTCAGGTCTCTGTGTTCGCATTTACGAACATAGGTTCGCAATTGCGAACCCCGACCAATTTCTGGAGTTTGAAAAATAAGCTAAGGATGGGAAGTTCACATTTGCGAACTTTTCTTCGCATTTGCGAAGCCAAGGCAAAACTGGGAAGTTCGCATTTGCGAACTATTGTTCGCAATTGCGAACACAGGCTAAATATGGGGAGGTTCGCATTTGCGAACTATTGTTCGCATTTGCGAACCCGGGCAGAATAGTGTCTAGTTCGCATTTGCGAACTATAGTTCGCATTTGCGAACACAGGCACAGTAGGGGGGAGTTCGCATTTGCGAACTATTGTTCGCATTTGCGAACTCTGCCACAATAGGGGGGGAGTTCGCATTTGCGAACTATTGTTCGCATTTGCGAACTCTGCAGAATAGTGGGGAGTTCGCATTTGCGAACTCTATAGACCAGTTGCAGACAGCAACTTCTAGCATGAAAAATTAATCTCGTGGCCTATCCAAAGTTCACCCGAGCCCTCGGGGCTCCAAACCAAATATGCACATAACCTCAAAAACACATTATGAACTTGTTCGTGCGATCACATCGCCAATATCACCTCGTTTTCATCAAATCAAGCCTCAAATGCATGATTTTCATACCTTTAGTTTTCAAAACTTTCAAACTTGGGACTCAAGGTCCAAAACAACTCAAACGACATCCAAATGTCACCAAACTTTACAGAAATCACATATATAATATTTAAGACTTGTACCGGCGTCGGAACCAAAATACGAGCCCGATACCAAGGTCAATTAATTTATTTCCTTTAATAATTGCATCAAAAACAATTTCACATAAAAATTCATAACTTGGGCTCTAGGCCTCAAAATTCGACTCCGGACGCATGTCCAAGTCCCATATTTTCCTACGGACCTCTCGGGACCATCAAATCTCGAGTCCGGATCCGTTTACCAAAAATGTTGACCGAAGTCAACCATATCAATATTAATATCATTTTTATCCAAAATTCTCATAGAATTCATATTTTCTATCACAAAAATCTTTCCGGCTACATGCTCGGATCGTGCACGTAAATCGAGGCAACATAGAATGAGGTTTTCAAGGCCTCAGAGAAGCTCGAAATGATTAATTAAATAAGTGATGACCCTTTGGGTCGTCACAGATCTCAACTCTATCTTTGAAAACGCATTTGTACCCCGAAGCTGGTCGAACAAATCATCAATCCTTGGCAGTGGATACTTGTTCTTAATCGTACCTTATTCAAATGCCGGTAATCTATGCACATCTTCATCGATTCATCCTCTTCTTCACAAATAACACTGGCGCACCCCAAGGCAAAACGCTGGGTCAATTGAAACCCTTCTTAAGCAAATCCTCCAACAGATCCTTTAACTCTTTCAACTCTGGCGAAGCCATGCGATACGACGGAATGGAAATGGGTTGAGTGCCTGAAACTAGATCAATACAAAAATCAACATCCCTGTCGGGCAGCAGACCTAGCGGGTCTGAAGAGAAAACCTCGGGGAACTCCCAAACAATAGGAATATAATCAATTGAAAGGACCTCTACGCTGGAATCACAAACACATGCTAGATAAGTTAGACACCCCCTTCTCGACCAGGTGTCGAGCCTTAAAATCTAAAATAATATTACGGGAGGTATGACCTAGGGTCCATCTCTACACTAAATAGGGTAAATCTGTTAAAGCTAAGGTCACGGCGTGACAATCAAGATAGCATGATACAAGGACAACCAACCTATCTCTAATATAACGTCGAAATCCACCATGTCCAAGAGCAATAAATCAACACAGGTCTCAAGACCCTTAAACACTACTACGCAGGAACGATGCACTCAGTCGACCACTATTGAATAAACCACCAATGTAGATACATAGACAGGAATACTCATAGCATCTCATGGAATGACCAAGTATGGTGCGAAATAGGATGACACATACGAATACATAGATCCAGAGTCAAATGGCACTGAAGAATTTCTAATACAAATCAGAATGGTACATGTAATTTTTGCACCTGATGACTCGGCCTCTGGCCTGGCTGTTGGCTGGCATCTACCTCTACCGACCTGAACTCCACCTCTAAGACATCTACCTCCACCTCTAACACCTCTGCCACTACCTCTAGCTGGTTGTGCAGGCTATGGAACCTCCGGTGCCTGAATCATAGCACGAGGACTCTAATGCTGAGAGCTGCTCAAAACTCGAGGGCAAAAACTTAACAATGTGCCTCAAATAACCACAAGCATGGTAAGACCTCATCTGCTGCAGATGAGAACCCCTCAAGCTCGGGCAAACACTCATGTTGTGAGCATACTTACCGTACTCATAAAATCTACACTAACGCTGTAGCTGAGGAAACTGAGGCTGACCCTCTCGGCCTGAATGACCACCTGAAGTACCATGAGTGACATGGGGAGCTGACTGAAAGGGCCTGGGAGGATAGCCTCTACCATAAGTACCTCTACCTCCAGACGAGGTACCACTGACTATGCCTATATGATGGGGAGTCTTATCCTACCTATGACTGCCTCACTGTGGTAGGACCACCTCAACTTTATGACTTACATTGGCCACCTCCAGAAAAGTGATCTCACTCCCAGCCTGAGCCACTACACCCGGCTGAACTGCCAGCACTAGGTGAACTCCTAGAAGCAAACCCGCTCGAATGGCACTCTCCAGGAAGCCTGCCAATCGGACTAGAGCATCCTAAAGAACTGGGATGGCATTGAACCCCTTTGGGACATGAGCTGGGCCCACCAGGACCGTTGGGGTTGGAACCTCCTCCTCCAAATTAACCCGAGGCTCCACCACTGGAGCAACTGCTAGGGGATCGAACTGCTGCACGATAAAAGAGGAAGCACGTGTTCTCACCATCAGTAGAGGAACATAGTAGAAATTCAACTATACTTGAGAAATAGAATCGAACGACAAGAAAGAACAAATGTAAACATTTCCTAACTCTGTAGCCTATAGGGATGAATACAGACGTCTTTGTACCGATCTCTCAAACTCTACCGAGTTTATTCATGATTTGGGAGACCTATGTAACCTAGTGATTTGATACCAGCTTGTAATGACCTGGATTTCCCACCCTCGAGAGTTGTAATGCGCCTACTAATAGGATCTAGACAAGCCAAATAAATTTACTTCTCTTAGCATTTATCGTCCATTTAATGAAAACAAAACATAATATGATAAAGCGGAAGTCTTAAATATAATTAACTGAAGGAAATGCAGAAGTTTAACAAAATCCTCTACCCAAGACTGGTGTCACAATACACATAAACGTCTAGAGAATAGTAAATACAAGGTTTGGATGAAACATAAAATTGTCTGCTTCGGTACAAATGATAACAAACTGAATAAAATAGAAAGGTCTCTGGGACTGCAGACGTCAGCAAGGCTACCTCAAATGTCCCTGGACTGAAAGCTCGCTCCTAGAATGCTACTGCTACTCAAATGCTCCTCCAACACATGGATCTGTGCAAAAGATGCGTAAAGTGTAGCATCAGCCACCACCGACCGCATGTGCTGGCAAGTGCGTGGCCTAACCCCGACAAAGTAGTGATGAGGCTAGACCACACTACCAGATAAACCTATGTAGATATATATACAAGTTCAACAAAATAATAGCGGAAAGTAAACAATTAAAACTGCGAGGGGAACATGCTTATGGGATAGCAGATAAAACGGAATATATGGAATAACAAAGGAAACTACATCTGATTTATGCTAACACAGAATAAGGGAAAACAAACCATTTTCACTTATTTCAAGTTCCTCTCATTGCATTCTTGCAAGTCGATCCCATATCTCATAATTTCATGTGGTAGACTTACCACTCGATCCTATTTCATAATATCACGTGGTAGGCGTACCACTCGATCCCATTTCATAATATCACGTGGTAGGCATACCATTTGATCCTATTTTATAACATCACATGGTAGGCGTACCCCTCAATCCCATTTCATAATATCTAGGGTAGTGTACCACTCGATCCCATTTCATAATATCACGTGGTAGGCGTACAACTCAATCCCATTTTATAATAGCACGTGGTAGGCATACCACTCGCTCCAATTTCATAATATCTCGTGTTTGGCGTGCTACACAATCCCATTTCTTTCAACACAATATACAAAAACAATCTCGGCATGGGAGAAAGATAATATAATATACTATCCCAGCCAAGGGAGCACGATAATATAAATGAAACTATCTTGGCAAGGGAATAAGATAATATAATAAACTATCCCGGCAAGGGAGATCCAGCTTTAACCAAACTTATTCAATGTATACTTAACACAATTAAATCAATACTAACTCTAAACAAATACTGGCTCAGTGTTAAAGATTTCCAACCAAGTCTTCATAAACAACAATCAAGAATTCGATAATTTAGCAATCCAGGACTCACGGTCATGCTCGACACTAGTGTATAGATACTCGTCACCATGCCTATACACCGTACTCGACAAATAACAATTACAAAATATGTGTCTACTCTTATTCCCTCAAGCTAAAGTTAGACAAAACACTTACCTCAACTTTCACGCCTAAAAGAATCCACAACGACCGCTTTCCCTTTTGAATTCGGCTCCAACTCAATCAAATCTATGAAATAACAAGCTTATTGTATTAATAATAGCTAAACAAATCAAACCCAATGCCTAAATATAGATTCCCAACCTTTCTTCCAAAAATTCTAAAATCGACCCCGGGCTCGCTCGGTCAATACACAAGGTTCAGACCAATTCCATATTTCCCATTTACCCATGAGCCCGAATGTATAATTTATTTTTAAATTCGACCACAAAACGAGGTCTAAATCAAAGAAAATCGAAAATCCCTAACATAACCAATTTCAACCCTAGATTATATAATATGAGCCTAGGAATTGATGAATGATGAAGAATAAGTGGGAATTTACTTACCCAAGTGGTCTTGAAGAATGGGCCTGCAATGGACTCCTAAGTGCTTGAGGAAGAAGAGAGCCCGTATGTTTTTGAATGAGACCCATAGCTATTGTTTCTGAAAACTTAAAAAAATCACTAGGCAAAATTGGTCTATGCGATCGCGGATAAGGCAATGCGATCGCATAGAGGAAGGGGAAAATGTTCATTGCGATCGCGAGCTAGTATGTGCAATCACATAGAGGAAAATAGAGGGTTTCTCAGGCTAACACTACACGATCACGTGAGTGAAGGGTGTGATCCATAGAAGGAACTAGCTGAGGTACGCGATCGCGGAGTCCACTATACGATCGCATAGAACAAAACTGGGCACTTCAAGATTTACACTATGCAATCGCGGAAGCTCTTATGCGATTGAATAGAACAACATACCAGATATCTGAACTAAACATTTCTGCAACTTGTCACTAAGTTCAAAACACCCCCAACCACCTTCGAAACACTCTCGAACCCTCGGGGCTCCTAACTAAATACACACACTGACTCAACCACGTCTTATGAACTTAACAGTGCGATTAAATTGCCAAAATAACATCATAAACAAGGAATCAAATCTCAAAATCATCACTTTTTCATCAAACTTCATAAACTTTCTTTTTTAGATATTTATGTTCGAAACACGTCATACAATGTCCGATTTCAACCAAATTTCATTGGAAACGCTTAAACCACAGACCTGTATCGGGCGTCGGAACCAAAATACAGACCCGATACTAATATTTTCTAATCCATTTTCATTTCAAAATTCCATATAAATTTCAGAAAAATAATTTCTTATAAAAATTCATTTCTCAGGTTCGGGACCTCAGATTTCGATTCTGGGCATATGTCTGAGTCCTATATTTTTCTGTGGACCCTCCGGGACCGTCTAATCATGGGTCCGGGTCTGTTTAGTTGACCAAAGTTAACTTTATCAGATTAATATTAAAATTCATCAATTTTTACATATAATTCATATTTATGCTTTCCGACTACGCGCCCGGATTGTACATGCAAATCGAGGCAAGTAAAAATGAGGTTTTCAAGGCCTCGGAAGTACGAAATGAAGGAGAAAATAGGTGATGACCCTTTGGGTCGTCATAAGTATACCAAAATATCGTCCATAAACACAATAATAAAGGTATCTAGGAATGGCTTGAAAAGTCTATTCATGATGTCCATGAATGCAGCTAGAGACTTTGTCAACCCAAAGGACATCACTAGAAATTCATAGCGCCTATAGCGAGTTCTAAAGGCTATATTAGATATATCCTCTTTTCTAATTATCAACTGATGGTATCCTGACCTCAAGTCTATTTTTAAAAGTACTTTGCACCCTGAAGTTGATCAAACAAATAATCAATTCTTGACATTGGTTACTTGTTCTTAATGGTAACTTTCTTCAACTGCCGATAGTGAACAAACATTCTGAGATACCCATCTTTCTTCTTGACAAACAGGATCGAGGCACCCCACGGTGAAACACTCGGTCTGATGAGTCCCTTGTCAAGAAGGTCTTTCAACTGTTCTCTCAACTAATTACGTTCTACTGGAGCCATTATATAAAGAGGTATAGATATGGGCTGAGTGAGTAGCATGAGATCAATGCCGATGTCTATGATTCTTTCGGGAGGAAGTTCGGGAAGGTCATCAGGGAAAACTTTTGGAAATTTTCTAACAACTGGCACTGACTGTAGAGCTGGTGGTTCTGATTCTGGATTAACTGTATGTGCCAAATTGGCGAAACACCCCTTACCGATCATTTGCTGTGCCTTAAGCTAAGAAATAAACTTACCTACAAGCGATGCTGAACTACCCTTCCACTCTAAGTCTTCTTCATTTGGAAATTGGAACTTGACTATCTTGGCATGAAAATCTAACTTGGCATAGCAGGAAGACAACCAATCCATACCCATGATCACATCAAAATCCACAATTTCTAACTCTTTGAGATCGTCTTGGGTGTTGCGACCTTGGACTGAAAATATACAACTTCTATAGACTCTGGTGACTTTCACTAACTCTCCAACTGGAGTTGATACTAGGAATGGCTCACTAAGTTGTTCAGGTTCTAGTCCGAGGTTAATTATAAAATATGGAGTCACATATGAAAACATTGAACCTGCAACCATTATGGCATAAGCATTATCTGAGCAGACTAAAACTATACCTGTAACAACTTCTATAGATGCCTTTGCACTCTAACGATCAAGTGTTGAAAACAAACGGGGTTGTCGAGTAACTTGGTCTGCACCTCTGCCTGCTCCATGCCCGGTCTTATTATAAGAACCACGAGCTAGAGGTGGTGCAAATGTAGTAGCTGAGGAACTAGAAGGACGAGTTGATCCACCACTGAAATTATGTCACAACTTTGGGAAATTGGCCTTTATATGACTAATGTCTCCACAATGGTATCATCCATGAAAACCGAGCTTGCACCGACCTGAATGCTGATGCTTACATGTTCCACAAAGACCTTGTTAATGTGAATGTTGCTCAACATGACTCTAGCTATGTGAGGATGATGTCCTAAAATTTTTATTTTGTGAAACTTATTTCCATTACTCTAAGTACGTCTGAAGGAAGACCCACCACCTGACTGATGACCGGACTGAGTAGGTGCTAATGACTCCTTATAAGAGGAATCCCTTCCACCTCCACTGGATGTACCATTAAACCTGTCCATTGTCCGAGCTTTCTTTTTATGCTCTTTTTCTTCTCTCTTTTGTTGTTTGTCTTTTTCTAAGTTCTTGGAAAATCCCACAACAGAGGAGAAGCATGTCATCCCTACTACTGCATCTGATGTCGTATCCTTAATGTGGTAAGCTAAACCGCCAGCAAACCTGCAAATGATTGTTTTTTCTGTCTTAACCATGTGAGGAACATGCTTAGCTAGCCTTATGAATTCCATGTAGTACTCTTGCACACTTTTATTCCCCTGCCTGAGCTGTTCGAACTCTATAGCCTTAGCCTTCCTATCCTCTTCAGGGATAAAGTTAGCGATAAATGCCTCTTCAAATTCTACCTGAGTAGGCGGACCATCATCTTCATCCCTTTCCTTTTCCTACATCGCAAACCAAGCGCCGACCATATCTCTAAGCTTCTAAGCAGCTAGATCCACAACTTGATCATAAAATGCATTCATTACTTAGAGGTTTTTCTTGACACCCTCCAGCCACAACATCGGATCTTCATCAACTATAGAACCATGGAACACTAGAGGACTCAATTTCAAAAAATCATTCACTTTTAAGGACTCATAATTGTTCTGTCTATTTGATTGTGGTGGAATCTCATCTCATCTCTCGTTATGGTTAGCCATAAAGTCTTTAAACATTCGCATAGCACTATTGACAACATTAAACACCTGAACTACCTTGAGCCGGAGCTGCTGTTGGGGGTGGTACTGGATCTTGAGGTATTGGATCATCATGGTCCACCCCTTCTTCATGTTCAACCATGGGTACTTGAACCCCATTTGTAGATTTACCCTTCCTTTTTTGAGTTGAAGCCTTTTTAGTTCTGCCTTGTGCCACAATAGTAGCAATAGTTTATTGAGCAGCATATTGAGTATTGGTGTCACACTTACCAGTACGAGCCATTTCTGCGAGTTGTGAAGAAATAAATAAATTAGATAATTTCTTAGAGGTAGACTCTACTGCACGATCTAAAGTATGAAAAAAAAAATGAGACTTTTCTTAAATGCTTGTAGCTTCCTGTTTACAAGTGTGGCGCACTTCATACCTATAAACAAGACTCTACTAACATGGCTTCATAGACACTTAGGACTCTATAGACCTATGGTTCTGATACCAAGTTTCTCACGACCCATTTTCTGAACAAGCCGAGACCGACACTCGATCAATAAACATGACTGAGCGAACCATCTCTGCTTATCAAACCTATTATAACTCCAAACTTTATATGCAATAAAGCAATACTCTAACCAATACTTTTGATTAATTAAAATATTCAATTAAATCAACTCCAAAATTTTACTCGTAGTAACAACGGAATTACGACTAGGTTATTATAAAATAACATCCGAATCTCAACCCAATAACCATGTCTATAAAGCCTCTACTGATAAAGTGATGTACTGTTGAGTAGATGAGATTTTCTTTATAGTTCTCTAAGTAACAAAGAAGTAACTAAATAAAGATGACTTTAAGTAATACTCCACGAACAAAAGCGGAGCTCACCAATACCACTTGAAGAGAAGGAAGTTCTAACTCGTAGCCAGCTCTCATTCAAATTTGGTTCATACGTGGTACCGCAGACCAACATAGGTTCCCAAAAGAGAACATCAGTACCATCCATTATACTTAGTGAGTCTCATAAATAGGGGGCAAAACGTTAATAATATATACATTATGAGCAAAGGTTCTAAATACATATAAAACATAAAGCTTATAAGAATAATTCCAAATAATTGCATAATCGTAGTTTCTACAAATTCTAAAAGAAATTCTTTTCTTTTTCTTTCTTATAAAAAAATACATCACTTTAAACTTTGCGAGTTCCAACTATTATATCTTAATTTTGTCTCGGTCACCGTGTGATCGGCACGGGTTCGATCCCAACATGATCGAATAGACCCAATCCACGATGTGGCACTCACTTCATGGTTCTCAACGCTCATGTATCATACATTAGCATGGCTAAGTAATTTCTCAGCAACAAGACCCTCGTTTTGTGTGCTACATACTTTGGCACAAGTAGTTTCTGGAAGTCAACACCTTGGTCCGGACCCTCAGCCTAGACGATGACCCCTTCTCAGAATAAAGGATACTCCCAAAAATCTATTCTTTCTAACACTTCTTCTTGTGACTTTTCAAGTCTAAATCTTGCAAACATACTTATTCTTAAATTCATTAATGTATGATATGGCATAAGTATGAATAAAACATCAAAATTGTTTCAAAATATTCTTGCTTTTTCATGAATTTTCAACATGAAAATGGCATACAAAAATAACCTAAAATTCATAAAATTTTTGCACATTTATCAAAATAAATCATCTAACTTTAACAAAAAAAATTCTGAGCTAATAGGAACTCACTCTCTTCAATTAAGTACATATTCACTCTTTTAGCCAATTCAACGAACACTTTGTATGCATACTTTTGTGAGTTAAACCATTTTGGTAAAGGGTTATATCAACTCGCCTCAAAACTTCTCGAGCCAATACGTAGGCCCCTGTCCAAATGACACCAGTCAAATAATTGTTTCTACAACAACTAGTGCATTTTAATCAATTTTAAAGTACTACACCTAAATATGAATTTTATTGTTCATATAGAGGAAGAGGGAATTTACTATCCAATTCTTACCTACAACTATTTTAGGATAATTGAGAATAAGAAATTATGTATTTCATTTCAAGATTTAGTGATTGGTAAGAACCCTAAAATTTATTTGTCCGCGTGAGTACTTGCCAGGATGTGTTTTATTTTTGTTTTTACCTATCTATACCATATATCAAACCTTATTACCAAAAATATTCATAATTAATTATTTACCTATGTAGTCCACACTTTTACTACAAATTATATACCAATCCAAAATAGGTAGATTTTATCATAAAAGACGCGCTAAAATAAACGCACCAGATCTGTGTGTGATTCTGTCAACATTAATTTCGAATTTTGAAACGGAAGGAGATCTCATTGATGCGTAATTCTCTCCTTCCTCAACGGAAAGGAGATCTCTCTTCACTCACTCAACTACAATTCTCAAAAAATGCAAGCTATTGAAGCTCCAGTAATCAAATTGCCTTTACTAATTCTACAATGCTATACAAATTGTAGAATACAAAATTGTTCTTCGTCGACATCAGTACTTAAATTGTCGAAACTATATTTGTTCTTCGTCTTTTTTTTTCTATCAACTATTCGAAATTATGTCAAAATTTTCAATAATGCTAAAATCGAATGGTAATTGGGATAACTATGGCAGATTTAGGGATATTGAATGTTATGCCATTGTGGTAGATGAGAATGTAGGTTTGTGTAGTTCAAAAATGCTTAGAAATTTAGTTTTATGATATTATCTACAAATTTACTACATATATCTACAATTTGACTACAAATTTTTTATTTGTTGCAGGAAAAAAATATTTTAATATACAGTGTCTCCAGATTGTAGATAAATTGTAGGCAAATTGTAGTTTACTTGTAGTTTGTAGTTAATTTGTAGAAAAATTGTAGATAAAATGTAGATATTTTATAGATGCTATATTTTTAATATTGTAATTTTTTTTCTTTGTGTTTGTTCTGAAAATGTAGGTGAACGCTTCAACAGATCATATACATACTGTGTTGGATGGTGTGAAGTGGTACATTGTGTGTCTAGAAAATAAGAAATGTACTTGTGGCCAATTCCAACTTGAAGAACTTTTATGTGTAAATTATTTTTAGATTGTTGTTATAATGTTGGTTAAATGTAGTTAATTTGTAGTTTTTGTTAAATTTTGTAAACAAGTTACTGTCACGACCCGGATTTTCCCCCAACATCGGGATCGTGATGGCGCCTACTCGTGGTAGCTAGGCAAGCCACTGTATTCATACTATCCTGTTTTTAACACAATTTTAATTAAATAAATGCGGAATACTTTATCGAAATGGATATAACAAATCACAAAGTGAAAATTATACCGAAATCCTCTACCCAAGACGTGGAGTCACCAACTCACAAACTACTATGGAATACTACACATAAAAGTCCTGAAGGAAATATAACATAATACTGTTTGTCTCGGAACAACGAGACTACAGCTATTAACATAAATAGAGAAAGAGACGCCGGGCCTGCGGACGTCCGCAAGCTACCTCGGTCTCAAATGTGATCAACTCCCACGCAATCTATTTACTGCTGCTGCTGCTCCTGATCGTAACCTAGACCTGTGCAAAAACGCACAGAAGTGTAGCATCAGCACAACCGACCCTATGTGCTGGTAAGTGCCTGGCCTATCCCGGCGAAGTAGTGACAAGCCTAGGGCCAGACACCTACATAAACCTGTGCAATTCAATATATATATGTGTGTACCACAAAATAACAAGAAATAATCAAGTATTAACACAATAAGCAATATCTTGAAGAATTCAACACGTAACCACAGTTAATAATTTCGCAAGGAAAATCAAAGTGTAATGTAAACACAAGTAATATCAATTCAAGGAATAGCAAACAGTTGCACGGCATCACCCTTCGTGCTTTTACTCTCGTCCTCACCAAGTAAACAAATAAAGTACACGGCATCACCCTTCGTGCTTTTACTCTCATCCTCACATCCATAAGTACGGCATGATCCTTCGTACATGGTTCAATAACAGAGCACGGCATGATCCTTCGTGCATAATCAATAAATAAACATGGCACGGCATTAACCTTCGTGCATAAATAAATAAAACATGGCACGGCATCACCCTTCGTGCATTATCACTCTTCCTCACCCAAATAACAATCACAGTTAAGGGTAAAGAAAGAAACAGTAATTCATAATCCGTCCCATCAAGGGCAATCAATAATAATCTTCACAACAAGTCCCAACCAGGGAGAACAATAACAATTCATCTGTAATATATCTCAAAATAATTATTTTCCAACGACTCACGGTCATACTAGACGCCAGTGTATGGATGCTCGTCACCACGACCCATACACCGCACTCGATCACATAACACATAGCACATAATCCTATTCCCTCAAGCTAGGATAGAACAAACACTTACCTCGAATGCTTATGAACAATCCAATCCGTGGAAATGTCTTTTCTTTCAATTTGGCTCCAATCCAACCATATCTATACACAATTGATTTAATATCATCAATTCTACTCAACAAACTAATTCTTAATACCAAATAACACTTTTACAACATTCTGCCATGAATAGTAAATTTCAACCCCGGGCCCACATGATCGGAATTCGGGGTTAGGACCAAAATCCGGTTACCCATCCCCCACGAGTTCACGTATATAATTTGTTTCAAAATCGGACCTCAATTCGAGGTCCAATTCCCCAATTTATGAAAAACCCTATTTTCTAACAAAAACAAGAATTTTACCATGAAAACATTTGATTTCTAATGAAAAACATGTTTAATGATGTTAGGAATTGAAAGAATTAAGTAAAAAGTGACTTACAATCGTTTTGATGAAGAAGAAATCCTTGAAGAGTCGCAAATGGGTGTTTTGGTTTTGTGAAAAATGAAGAAATGACCGAAATTCGTGTTTTTCAGGTCTCTGTGTTCGCATTTGCGAACATGGGTTCGCAATTGCGAACCCCGACCAATTTCTGGAGTTTGAAAAATAAGCTAAGGGTGGAAAGTTCGCATTTGCGAACATTTCTTCGCATTTGCGAAGCCAAGGCAAATTGGGAGGTTCGCATTTGCGACATAATGTTCGCATTTGCGAACAAGGCTCCTTCGCATTTGCGAAGAAGGCTTCGCATTTGCGAAGCATGGCTTAGCAGTGAAGGCATCGCATTTGCGAAGAATGCTTCGCATTTGCGAAGCATGGCTTGGCAGTGAAGGCCTCGCATTTGCGAGGTTATGTTCGCAATTGCGAACCCAAGCCTTCTTGGACGCCCTTCGCATTTGCGATCAAGGGTTCGCATTTGCGAACCCTGCCTTGGTCTGTCACCTTCGCAATTGCGAGAAATTCTTCGCAATTGCGAAGCCAACAGCTGGGTGAAAAAAACCAGCAGTTCAAAATTCAGATTTTCATCCAACGGCCTATCAAATCTTTACCCGAGCCCCCGGGCTCCAAACCAAACATGTACACAACCTCAAAAACACATTATGGACTTGTTCGTGCGATCATATCGCCAATATCACTTCGTTTTAATCAAATCGAGCCTCAAACTCATGATTTTCATACTTTTGATTTTCAAAACTTCTTAACTTGGAACTCAAGGTCCAAAACATCTCAAACGACATTCAAATGTCACCAAACTTTACAGAAATCACATATATAATATTTAAGACTTGTACCGGGCGTCGGAACCAAAATACGAGTCCGATACCAAGGTCTATTAATTTATTTCCTTTAATAATTGCATCAAAAACAATTTCACATAAAAATTCATAACTTGGGCTCTAGGCCTCCGAATTCGACTCCGGACACATGTCCAAGTCCCATATTTTCCTACGGACCTCTCGGGACCATCCAATCTCGGGTCCGGATCCGTTTACCAAAAATGTTGACCGAAGTCAACCATATCAATATTAATATCATTTTTATCCAAATTTCTCATAGAATTCATATTTTCTATCACAAAATCTTTCCGGCTACATGCTCGGATCGTGCACGTAAATCGAGGCAACATAGAATGAGGTTTTCAAGGCCTCGAAGCTCGAAATTATTAATAAAATAAGTGATGACCCTTTGGGTCGTCACAATCTCCACCTCTAAAACAATCGTTCGTCCTCGAACGGACAAAAGAAGAAAGTCCTGAGTCGGGAAACAAGTGTGGGTAACGGCTCCGCATATCGGACTCGGACTCCCGTGTCGATGCCTCAGATAGGTCGACCTCTCCACCGAACACGCACGGACGGATAACTCTTCGACCTCGACTGTCGAACTCGCCGGTCTAGAATAGCCACCGGCTCCTCCTCGTAGGATAGATCATGGTCCAATTGGACAGAGTATCGAAGTCTAACACATGTGTGGGATCGCCGTGGTATCTCCGAAGCATAGATACGTGAAACACCTGGATGTACGGCTGATAAGCTAGGCGGCAAAGCTAATCTATAAGCCACCCCTCCCACTCGTCTAGAATCTCAAATGGACCAATATACCTAGGGCCGAGCTTGCCCTTCTTCCCAAACCTCATCACGCCCTTCATAGGCGACACCGGAGCAATACTCGTTCACCAACCATGAAATCTACATCTCGAACCTTACGATCCGCATAAGTCTTTTGCTTAGACTGAGCTGAACGCAATCTCTCTCGAATAGTCTTGACCTTATCCAAGGCCTCCTGAACTAAGTCTGTACCTAACAACCGAGCCTCTCCCGGTTCAAACCATCCAACCGGTGATCGACATCGCCTACCATACAACGCCTCATACGGGGCCATCTGGATGCTAGATTGGTAACCGTTATTGTAGGCGAACTCTGCTAATGGTAGAGACTGGTCCCACGAGCCTCCGAAATCAATAACACGGGCTCGAAGCATGTCTTCGAGAATCCGAATAGTCCTCTCGACCGGCCATCCGTCCGAGGATGAAATGTCGTACTCAACTGAACTGGGTGCCTAACTCTCGCTGAACCGCTCTCCCGGAACCACGAGGTAAACTGCGTACCCGATCGGAGATAATAGATATCGGCACCCCATGGAGACGAACAATCTCCCTAATGTAAACCTCCGCTAACCTCTCCGACGAGTAGGAGACAGATCCTCTGGAATAAAGTGTGCTGATTTGGTCGGTCTATCAACAATGACCCAAATAGCATCAAATTTCCTCCGAGTCAAAGGAAGTCCAGTAACGAAGTCCATAGTTATTCGCTCCCATTTCCACTCGGGAATTTCAATCCTTTGGAATACACCACCAGGTCTCTGGTGCTCATATTTCACCTGCTGACAATTTAGACACCGAGCGACATACGCAACGATATCTTTCTTCATTCGCGCCACCAATAGTGTTGCCGTAAGTCCTGGTACATCTTCGCGGCGCCTGGGTGAATAGAATACCGTGAACTGTGGGCCTCTGCTAAGATCAACTCTCGAATTCCTTCGACATTAGGCACACAAACTCGACCCTGCAATTTCAATACCCCATCATCATCTAGATTTACCTGAGTGGCACCTCCCCGCTGTACCGTATCTCTCAACTCACGCAAATGAGGATCATCAAATTGCCTCTCACGGATACGCTCTAATAAAGAAGAACAAGCGACCGTGCAGGCTAACACTCTGCTAGGCTCAGAAATGTCTAATCTCACGAACCGGTTGGCTAAGGCCTGGACATCTAGAGCTAATGGTCTCCGATTGACCGGAATATATGCAAGACTACCCATGCTGGCATACTTTCTACTCAATGCATCGGCCACCACATTGGCCTTACCCGGGTGATATAATATAGTAACATCATAGTCTTTTAGCAACTCTAACCATCTCCGCTGTCGTAGATTCAACTCCTTCTGTTTGAACAAGTACTGTAGGCTTTTGTGATCAGTGTACACCTCACATGTCACACCGTAAAGATAATGCCTCCAGATTTTTAAGGCATGAACCACTGCTGCTAACTCAAGATCATGAACTGGATAATTCTTCTCATGTATCTTTAATTGCCTCGAAGCATAAGCGATAACCTTACCATCCTGCATCAATACCGCTCCAAGCCCTGTACGAGATGCGTCACAATAAACTGTATAAGGCCCTGTACCTGTAGGTAGTACCAACACCGGTGCGGTGGTCAAGGCCGTCTTGAGCTTCTGAAAGCTCGCCTCACACTCCTCTGACCACTGAAACTGGACACCCTTCTGGGTCAACCTGGTCATCGGGGCTGCAATAGAAGAAAACCCTCTACAAAACGACGGTAGTAACCTGCTAATCCCAAGAAACTCCGGATCTCAGTCACTGAAGCTGGTCGAGGCCAATTCTGGACTGCCACAATCTTCTTTGGGTCCACCTGAATACCCTCCACCGATACGATATGACCCAAAAATACCATTGAACTCAACCAGGACCCACATTTTGAAAATTTGGCATATAGTCGATTATCCTTCAGAGTCTGAAGAACCACTCTGAGGTGCTGCTCGTGCTCCTCCTGGCCTGCGGGAATACACCAGGATGTCATCTATAAAGACTATCACGAACAGATCTAAGTAAGGCCTGAATACCCGATTCATCAACTCCATGAATGCTGTCGGGGCATTGGTCAACCCGAAGGACATGACCAAGAACTTATAATGCCCATATCTAGAGCGAAAGGATGTCTTAGGAATGTCAGCCGCCCTGATCTTCAGCTGATGGTAGCCTGACCTCAAGTCTATCTTAGAGAATACCCTCGCTCCCTGGAGCTGGTCAAACAAATCATCAATCCTCGGCAGTGGATATTTATTTTTAATAGTCACCTTGTTTAACTGCCGGTAATCAATACACATTCGCATCGAGCCATCCTTCTTCTTTACAAATAATACGGGTGCCCCCCAGGGGGAAACACTAGGCCTGATAAAACCCTTCTCAAGAAGGTCCTGCAACTGATCCTTCAACTCCTTTAACTCCGGCGGGGCCATACGATAGGGTGGAATAGAGATGGGCTGAGTGCCCGGTGCCAAATCAATACAGAAATCAATATCCCTGTCGGGTGGCATGCCCGACAGGTCTGAAGGAAAAACCTCCGGAAACTCCCGTGCAATAGGGACCGACTCAATGGAAGGCTGGAATCACGAACATAAGCCAAATAAGCTAGACACCCCTTCTCGACCATACGTCGAGCCTTAACATTGGAAATAACAGTGCGAACGGAGTGGCTTGAGGTACCTTTCCACTCTAGTCGGGGTGATTCTGGCAAGGCTAAGGTGACAGTCTTAGCATGACAATCAAGAATAGCATGGTATGGGGACAACCAGTCCATCCCCAATATGACATCAAAATCTACCATATCCAAGAGCAACAGATCGACACGGGTCTCAAGACCCCCGAATATAACTACGCACGAACGATGTACCCGATCGACTACAATAGAGTCACCCACTGGCGTAGCCACATAAACTGGAATATCCAGAACATAGCTGGGCACAACCAAATACGGTGCGAAATAGGAAGACACATAGGAATATGTAGATCCGGGGTCAAATAATATCGAAGCACCTGCGCACACACAAGAATAGTACACCGTAATCACAAGCATTCGATGCCTCCGCCTCGGCTCGGCCGGTAAAGCATAGAAACGGGGATCCGCACCTCCCTCCGAGCCGCGTCTCTAGGACGACCATCAACCGGCCGACCTCTACCTCTTGGCTGGACGGTCTCTGCCTCTACGGTCTCGACCTCCACCTCTAAAATCTCTACCCCCGCCTCGGGCTGGCTGGGCAGGCTGAGGGTCAGCTGGGGCCTGAATCATAGGACGAGGACCTCGCTGCTGAGAGTTGCCCACTGCTAGAGGGCAATACCTGATAAAATGACACGGGTCACCACAACCGTAGCAACTCTTAGACTGATAGGGCTGCTGGCCCCGACGACCGGAATGGCCTCCACGAACACTCTGAAGAGGCTGAGCATTAATAGGAGACTGGTCTGAATAATGCCCACGAGAACTGCGATCACCTGGTCCACCCTGTGAAGCCCTGAAGGGCGGAATGAAAAGGCCTGGAGGACTGGCCTCTATCAAAGGATTCTCTGCTACCAGAGGAAGAAGCACCAAACCTACCCGAATGACGAGGCCTCTTATCCGAAGAATAACCGCCTCCTCTAGCGAGAGCCATCTCAACTCTGCGTGCTGCATTGGCTGCCTTCTGAAATGATATGTCACTCCCCACGCCCATAGCCATCTGGAGTCTAATCGGCTGATTAAGCCCATCTATAAATCCGCGGACCCTCTCCCGCTCCGTGGGAAGTATCACCACTGCATGACGAGCCAAGTCAATAAATCTCGTCTCATACTGTGTAACTGTCATAGTGCCCTGATGGAGGCGCTCAAACTGCCTCCGAAGTAAATCCCGCTGAGTAGCAGGGAGAAACTTCTCCATAAATAGTTCCGCAAACCGGTCCCATGATAGAGCTGGGGACCCTGCTGGTCGAGTCGGGCAATAATCTCTCCACCAAGTCTTGGCGGATCCTGCAAGTCTGAAGGTACAGAAATCAACTCCGTTTGTCTCCACGATCCCCATAGTCTTGAGAATCTCATGGCAACCGAATAAAAAGTCCTGAGGATCCTCTGATGCGGCTCCACCGAATGTAGTGGTAAATAGCTTGGAGAACCGATCAAGCCTCCATAACAAATCGGAAGTCATGGCCGCTCCATCGCCGGCATGAGTTGTGGTACCGATCGAGTGGCCACAGTCGGGTCGGATTACCGGTGCTCGAGGCTGAGGAGCTACCGGCTCCGGAGTATGAGCAATAGGAGTCCGGGCCCCTCCTCCAGCCTGAGAAGTAGCTGGGGCAACCGATAATAGACCCGCTCTGGCAATGCTATCCATAAATCCCGCTATTCTGACCAAAGCATCCCGGAGATCCGGGGTAATCAAAGCCTCTCCTGGGACCTGAGCTGGGCCCACTGGAGCTGCTGGAACCGGAACCTCCTCATCAATCTCAATATGAGGCTCCACCTCTGGGGTAGCTGCCTGGGGCTGAGCTCTACCCCTACCACGGCCTCTAGTACGGCCTCGGCCCTTGCCCCTCACAGGAGCTGTCTGGGGCTCAGGCTGCTGGTCAGCGGACGAAGAAGTGCGTGTCCTTACCATCTGCGAAAGGACAGAATAGAAATTCAATCAGTAATTGAGGAACAAGTCGCACGACAAGAAAGAACAAATGAGAGACTTTTTCCTAACTCAATAGACTCTGGAGGACAAGTACAGACGTCTCCGTACCTACCTCTCAAACTCTACTAAGCTTGTTCGTGAGTGGTGAGACCTATGTAACCTAGAGCTCCGATACCAACTTGTCACGACCCGGATTTTCCCCCAACATCGGGATCGTGATGGCGCCTACTCGTGGTAGCTAGGCAAGCCACTGTATTCATACTATCCTGTTTTTAACACAATTGTAATTAAATAAATGCGGAATACTTTATCGAAATGGATATAACAAATCACAAAGTGAAAATTATACCGAAATCCTCTACCCAAGACGTGGAGTCACCAACTCACAAACTACTATGGAATACTACACATAAAAGTCTGAAGGAAATATAACATAATACTGTTTGTCTCGGAACAACGAGACTACAGCTATTAACATAAATAGAGAAAGAGACGCCGGGCCTGCGGACGTCCGCAAGCTACCTCGGTCTCAAATGTGATCAACTCCCACGCAATCTATTTACTGCTGCTGCTGCTCCTGATCGTAACCTGGACCTGTGCAAAAACGCACAGAAGTGTAGCATCAGCACAACCGACCCCATGTGCTGGTAAGTGCCTGGCCTATCCCGGCGAAATAGTGACAAGCCTAGGGCCAGACACCTACATAAACCTGTGCAATTCAATATATATATGTGTGTACCACAAAATAACAAGAAATAATCAAGTATTAACACAATAAGCAATATCTTGAAGAATTCAACACGTAACCACAGTTAATAATTTCGCAAGGAAAATCAAAGTGTAATGTAAACACAAGTAATATCAATTCAAGGAATAGCAAACAGTTGCACGGCATCACCCTTCGTGCTTTTACTCTCGTCCTCACCAAGTAAACAAATAAAGTACACGGCATCACCCTTCGTGCTTTTACTCTCATCCTCACATCCATAGTACGGCATGATCCTTCGTACATGGTTCAATAACAGGGCACGACACGATCCTTCGTGCATAATCAATAAATAAACATGGCACGGCATTAACCTTCGTGCATAAATAAATAAAACATGGCACGGCATCACCCTTCGTGCATTATCACTCTTCCTCACCCAAATAACAATCACAATTAAGGGTAAAGAAAGAAACAGTAATTCATAATCCGTCCCATCAAGGGCAATCAATAATAATCTTCACAACAAGTCCCAACCAGGGAGAACAATAACAATTCATCTGTAATATATCTCAAAATAATTATTTTCCAACGAGTCACGGTCATACTAGACGCCAGTGTATGGATGCTCGTCACCACAGCCCATACACCGCACTCGATCACATAACACATAGCACATAATCCTATTCCCTCAAGCTAGGATAGAACAAACACTTACCTCGAATGCTTATGAACAATCCAATCCGTGGAAATGTCTTTTCTTTCAATTTGGCTCCAATCCAACCGTATCTATACACAATTGATTTAATATCATCAATTCTACTCAACAAACTAATTCTTAATACCAAATAACACTTTTACAACATTCTGCCATGAATAGTAAATTTCAACCCCGGGCCCACATGATCGGAATTCGGGGTTAGGACCAAAATCCGGTTACCCATCCCCCACGAGTTCACGTATATAATTTGTTTCAAAATCGGACCTCAATTCGAGGTCCAATTCCCAATTTATGAAAAACCCTATTTTCTAACAAAAACAAGAATTTTACCATGAAAACATTTGATTTCTAATGAAAAACATGTTTAATGATGTTAGGAATTGAAAGAATTAAGTAAAAAGTGACTTACAATCGTTTTGATGAAGAAGAAATCCTTGAAGAGTCGCAAATGGGTGTTTTGGTTTTGTGAAAAATGAATAAATGACTGAAATTCGTGTTTTTCAGGTCTCTGTGTTCGCATTTGCGAACATGGGTTCGCAATTGCGAACCCCGACCAATTTCTGGAGTTTGAAAAATAAGCTAAGGGTGGAAAGTTCGCATTTGCGAACATTTGTTCGCATTTGCGAAGCCAAGGCATATTGGGAGGTTCGCATTTGCGACATAATGTTCGCATTTGCGAACAAGGCTCCTTCGCATTTGCGAAGAAGGCTTCGCATTTGCGAAGCATGGCTTAGCAGTGAAGGCATCGCATTTGCGAAGAATGCTTCGCATTTGCGAAGCATGGCTTGGCAGTGAAGGCCTCGCATTTGCGAGGTTATGTTCGCAATTGCGAACCCAAGCCTTCCCGGACGCCCTTCGCATTTGCGATCAAGGGTTCGCATTTGCGAACCCTGCCTTGGTCTGTCACCTTCGCAATTGCGAGAAATTCTTCGCAATTGCGAAGCCAACAGCTGGGTGAAAAAAACCAGCAGTTCAAAATTCAGATTTTCATCCAACGGCCTATCAAATCTTTACCCGAGCCCCCGGGCTCCAAACCAAACATGTACACAACCTCAAAAACACATTATGGACTTGTTTGTGCGATCATATCGCCAATATCACTTCGTTTTAATCAAATCGAGCCTCAAACTCATGATTTTCATACTTTTGATTTTCAAAACTTCTTAACTTGGAACTCAAGGTCCAAAACATCTCAAACGACATTCAAATGTCACCAAACTTTACAGAAATCACATATATAATATTTTAGACTTGTACCGGGCGTCGGAACCAAAATACGAGCCCGATACCAAGGTCTATTAATTTATTTCCTTTAATAATTGCATCAAAAACAATTTCACATAAAAATTCATAACTTAGGCTCTAGGCCTCGAATTCGACTCCGGACACATGTCCAAGTCCCATATTTTCCTACGGACCTCTCGGGACCATCCAATCTCGGGTCCGGATCCGTTTACCAAAAATGTTGACCGAAGTCAACCATATCAATATTAATATCATTTTTATCCAAATTTCTCATAGAATTCATATTTTCTATCACAAAATCTTTCCGGCTACATGCTCGGATTGTGCACGTAAATCGAGGCAACATAGAATGAGGTTTTCAAGGCCTCAGAAGCTCGAAATTATTAATAAAATAAGTGATGACCCTTTGGGTCGTCACAGTTACAGATTAATTGTGGATAACACATTTCTACAATTGAAGTATTTATTTCTTATTTTTTATTGTGTAATTTATATTCAACTGACAGTTATATAAAAATATTACATAGAATATTTATTGCTGTATAATTTATATTCAATTGATAGTTATATACAAATATTACATAGAACTTGGAGGTAAACATCTAAAATTTATGATAAAAAATAAAAAAAGTATATACAATAACAGAAAATGTAGCTTTTGAAGATTTGTTTTTTTTTGGAGTGTTGATTTTTCTCATGATATGTGACTTAAAACGGTGAAACTTGAAATATGATTTTATGAAATTAACTGAAGAAGAAAATTGAAGAATCGTGATTAACTGATGAACAACATGAGTGAGAGGCGTGCATATGAAATTGGGGGAATTAACTTAAGTAAAATGTGGGGGGTGTGGGGTATGGGAGGCGAGATAGACGGGTAAACGAAAATTGGAGAATATATGCTCCTAAATTAAAGCCTAAAATAAATGAAGCATTAATTATACCCTAAATTTGAATTATGGTATATAAATGGTAATTTGGTATGCTGAAATGTAATTAACACAATCCTTAAACATGGAGGGTAATAAGGTTTGGTATATGGTATAGGTATGTAAAAATCTGTTCTTATTTTCCCCAAAATAAGCAGATCCTCAATGGGCTTTAAGCCCAATTCTTACGTCACTTTGTCTTTTATTCACTGTTTTGTTTGGACTTAACAAGTATTTAATGGTACCCACTTTCTATAATTAATAATATTAACACTATTAATATTTTCTAATTGTATATTATAATTATATATATATATATCACTATAGGCAAGATAAAAATAGTAAATATAGTAATAATTTAGTTCTATTGTTAGCGTGTCTAAACATTTATAATTTGAAGAGTGTTACAAATTGTTTAAGCATTCTTCTAACTGTTCACTATTAAGTTGGATCTGAACTATATCTCGAGGGCTTGATAAACTCGGCCAATATCATTCAAGCCTAACGCAAGGCTTAACGACTTCGCCACATTGGTTTGATCATTTTATTTTATTTCAATTTACTTATTTACGGTTCTTGATCATTTATGTTAAATTAAACCACATATCCTTCAAAATATGTACAAATGAATTATTTTCCGTTTTAAGGGTAAACAGTTTGGCATCTACCGCGGGCCTAAGGATAATAGTGGTAATTTAACATGAGTCTTGATAACACACACTATTTTAAACTTGTTCTTTGAAGTTTGATTTCAGGGCTATCCAACATATTAGATTCTCAATCTACTCACTTAAGTGTTGCCACAGAATCAGTCCACCATGGTGAAAATAACAACGGGGTGCCAAGAAACAGCGTACCTCCTATTAAACTTGACAATGGTCCAATTGATAATCCAGTCAATGCTATTCACAGGTTTTTTTAGTTCAAACCTACCAACTGACACCAATAACAATGTTCATGGGGCATCGCGACCATCGGTTCGCGAGGCACCCGAAGGGGGAGGCGATGGAGTTAGTTATGTTTAATTTTTGAGATTTTTCAAGCCCAACAAGTTTCTATTGCACAACTGCAGAGTTTGAATCACAATGCGGCTGAACCCAAATGGGTTGGAGATGATACTCGGAGAGAAGAACGAATTTCCACAAAACCCAAGGGGCTCATATTTGAGGAAATTTTTAAGGTGATGAAAATGCTTGAGGCACTAACAAAACGAGTAAAATACATCGAAAAGAAGATAGAGGGAAACGATAAGATAGGGAAAACTTTAACTCGAGGGTTGATCAGATCCCGAGGGCACCCCTGATAGTGAAGGGAATGAATTCCAAAGAGTTAATTTAGATGCCTTTCCCCCAGAGCGCGCTACTAATGTCAATTTCGAAAAGGTTTTGAATGCACGATATTCCCAAATACAATGGAACCACATATCCAAACGAGCATATAACTTCTTACACATGTGTATTAAAAGGAAATGACCACGAGGATGACGAGATCGAGTCGATATTGGTAAAGAAATTTATTGTAACCCTGCCTAAGGGAGCAATGATATGGTATCACAGTTTATCCCAAAACTCTATTAATTCTTTAGCTACGCTTGCATATGCCTTAGTTAAAGCTCACGCCGGTGCCATTAAAGTTGAGACAAAGAATTCAAACCCGTTCAAAGTCAAGTAGAGGGATAACGTGATGCTTAGAGAATTTGTGTTGAGATTCCAAATAGAACGGATGGACCTGCCACCGGTTGCAAACGATTGGGCCGTTTTTACTCTAGGTCTCAACCTCGAAGTTCAGTTGCATCTCAAGAACTAAAGAAAAATTTGGTAGAGTATCAAGCAATTACATGGGCCAATGTCTATAACAGGTCCCAATCGATTATCAGAGTCGAGGATAACCAAATAGGGACTCACCTAGGGTTGGTTTATCCAAGTAGAGCGAACAACAAGTCTAAAAGAGTAGTGGATCGGGAGTCTAGGACATCTCGAGACTGATGTTAGCCTTAAAACTCAAATAGTAGGGGAAATGGACCCAATCGCTATCCAACAAAGAATTACAGAATAAATGATCATGATCCAAGCGATTGAGGGTTGGTGAATAGAAATAGGTTTTTCATATCAATCGGAGTAAGATATTTCCTAATGCTATCAAAATCTAAGTTCAACGTAGACGTAACGAGTATAGTGTCAGCCATAGTTCGTATAAAGGAGACCAAATAGCCAAGGCCACTCCAACCCGATCTGACATAGATGAATGACAATTTGATTTGCAAATATCACAATACTCACGGGCATAGAACTGAGGATTGTAGGCAGTTGAGGAAAGAAGTGGCTTGTTTGCTCAATAATGGGCATCTTCGAGAATTCCTAAATGAGCGGGACAAAAACCATTTCAAGAAAAGGGATGCCAACAAGCAGGTCGAGACGGAAGAACCCTAACATGTGATTAAGATTCAATGAGGAATAGATGTTGCCCAAGGACAGATGATAAGATGCACCAAAGTATTCGTCACACGACAAAAATGAACTCGATAATATGTTACAGAAGGATCTATCTCATTTATAAATGAGGATGCTAAGGGAATCATTTAACCTTACAATGATTCACTGGTAATATATGTAATTATTAATCAAGTTAAACGCGTGTTAATTGATCTGGGTAGCTCGACCAACATCATCCGATAGAGAGTCATGGAACAACTGGGTTGATGGATTAAATTGTACCAGTGGTTCGAGTATTGAACGGGTTCAATATGGCTTGTGAGAAAACAAAGGGTATAATCACCCTACAGGTCAATACGACTAGAACCACCCAACAAGTAAAGTTCTATGTGATCAAGGGGTACATGATGTACAACATTTTTTTCAGGAGACTGTAGGTTCATAACATTAGGGTGGTACCATCGATATTGCACCATGCGTTAAAAATTCCAACCTTGGTAGAATGAAAATGGTATATGGTAAACAACAAGTTGCAAAGGAGATGTTCATCATTGCTAATCCTAGTTCCCACAATCATAATGTCAAAATAGGGACTGATCGAAGAGAAAGGCACGAAATAACATTTACATGTTTCATCCTCGACCGAGCAGGGAAAATGGGTGGAACGTCCAACAGATGAGGAAGATGACTTTAGGGTACCAAATTCATTCGTAGCACTTGATGATGTCGATGCCACCAAGTTAACAATCGAGGAACTAGAACAAGCCATGTCATTCGAGCATCTTTTGGATAGCACGGTATACCTGGGCATGAGTTTAACCCCCAAGCTCAAGAAAAAACCCATTGATTTCTTAAAGCTAATTTTGATGTCTGGTCTTACTTAGATATAACAGGAATCTCACCGGAGATAATAACTCATAAAATAAAGTTTGGATCTGAACTTCTATCTTATTAAATAGAAGAGGAGGCCACAGTCCGAGTTTAAATACACATTCATCAAAGACAACAACAACAACAACAACTACCTAGTAAAATCTCACATAGTGGAGTCTGGGGAGGGTAATGTGTATGCAGACCTTACCTATTCCTTGATAGGGACAGAGAGGTTGTTTTCGATAGACCCTCAGCTCAAAAAGATGAAATTATAGTAAGAAAAAAACAAGAGGAGAGAAATCATTTGTAACTCTAGTGGAAATCATAATAATAATAGAAACACAAAAACCAAAATATGAATAACATGCAACAACGGTAACCATAATCTAAGGCCTAGGGCTAAGACAAGCCACAAGAATAGTGTGAATCCAACATAAACTGCAAGCCGTCTAACACCAAACCTAATCCAACCACGCCTCGCCCCCAGGATGAAGTAAGGACAATGTTGCTACCCCTATCCTACCACCCTAATTCTTGACCTCCAAGCCATCCTATCAATGGGTATCTAAAATTTTAAAAATAGGATCCATTCGGGAAGTTGAATACCCTAATTGGCTATCCAATGCAGTTGTCACACGAAAAAATGAAACAAACTTAGAATGTGTGCAGAGTATAAGGATTTGAATAAGGCATGCCCAAAGGACATGTTTCTTTTGCCTAATATTGATCGAATGATCGATGCAGTGGTAGGGCACAAGACGGTAATCTTTCTCGATGCCTACTCTGGGTACAACCAAATACGGATGGACATGAAGGACCAGGCAAAAAATTCTTTTATAACTAGGTCCGACACTTATTGTTGTAAAGTGATGTCATTTGGGTTAAAAAATAACACCTAGTCAATTGGATGTTTGAGGAAATAAGAAAGACAATGGAGATTTATCTTGACAATATGTTAGTTAAGTCCTCGTGAGAAGAGGAGCCTTTGAAACATTTGTAGGAAAACTTCGACATACTAAGGGAATACAATATTAAGTTGAACCCAGAGAAGTGTGCCTTCAGAGTCGGCTTGGACAAGCTTCTTTGTTTCATGGTATCTAACCAGGGAATAAAGATAAACCCGGATAATATAAAGTCCACAGAAGATATCCTAGTGGTCAACAACGCCACGGCAGTGCAAAGACTAACAGGCAAAATAGTTGTATTGGGCCGATTCATTTCTAGGTCATCGATTAAAGGCTACTGATTTTTCTCATTACTAAAGAAAAAGAGAAACTTTGCTTGGACCCTGGAGTGACAAAAGGCTTTGGAGGAACTCCAACAATATTTATCAAGACGTCATTTATTGACACCCCGAATGTGAACGAGCGGCTATACCTTTACTTGGTACTATCCGAGATAGTGGTAAGTGGTGTCCTGGTTAGGGAAAAAGAAGGTACGAAAAATTTCCTATATACTATGTTAGTAGAACCTAAGGTGATGCCAAAATGAGGTATCCACGCCTAGAAAAATTGGTGTTTTCCTTACTAAGCGCTTTAGGAAACTAAAACTATATTTTCAATATCCCTATATGTGTCGTGACCTTGTACCCGTTAAGGAATGTTATGCATAAACCCAAACTTTCAGGTCGACTATCAAAATGGGCTATAGATATTAGCAGATACGATATTGAATACAAACTCTGAACAGCTATAAAGTCCAAGATATTGTCAAACTTCATGGTTGATTTCACACCGGACTTGATTCTTAAGGCCGATAAAGAGTTATTACTTGCCTCGGGGACAACGTTAGGGGTCTGTACTCTATTCACAGACAGAGCTTCTAAGTCAAAAGGGCCTGGGTTGGGTATCGTTCTAAACTCCCACCCCTCACAGGTAATGTAGTAAGTTATTCATTTACAATTGTGAAATTGACTAACAATGAAGCTAAATATGAGGCTATGATTGTATGTCTAAAATTGGCTAAAATCTTAGAGACAAAGGTTATCGAGGCCAAGTGCGATTCCCCCCTCATTGTTATCTAGGTCAACAGAACATTTGAAGTCAAAGAAGACCGACTGTAGAGGTTAGATAAATTGCAAGTGGTATTGCATCAGTTCATAGAATGGACACTATAACATGTGCCACGAGGTCAAAACTATGGTTGATGTATTGGCTAATATATGCTCGTTAGTGGACTCTGAAGATTCAACTCCAAAATGGTGGTTCAATTGATGAGCTCAGTAATAGTGTCATGTCATGCCGAGATAAAATCAACAAGTTCTACTTGGGATTTGTGAAACAAATATATGGACTACCGTCAGAAGATGAAACTGCCATCTAATCCCAAAGAGTCGAGGCCCTTCGAACTAAAACTACTAGGTTTTTCCTGGTTGAAGACCAACTGTACCAAAGGTTACTTTTCAGACCATTAGCAAGATGCTTGGGGCCTGGGAAGACCGATTACGTGATGAGGGAAGTCCACAAGGGGACTTGAGGAAACTATTCAAGAGTGAAATGGTTGGTCCAAAAATTCATGGTTGGGTATTACTGGAATGTAATGGAGAAAGATGCAAAAGAATTCATTCAAAAGTGTGACAAATTTCAGAGACATGCGCCCATTATCTACCAGGTGGGAGAACTGCTGCACCCAGTCCTTTCCCCTTGGTCATTCATAAAGTGGGGAATGAATATTGTGGGTCCTTTACCATAGGCACCTAGTAAGGCTCAATATACTTTTCTTATGACTGATTACTTCTCCAAGTGGGTTGAAACACATGCATTTGAGAAAGTCTAAGAGAAGGAGGTTATCAACTTCATCTGGGATCATATAATCTACTAGTTCAGGGTACCAAAAAAAATTACTTCTGACAATGGGAGGGAATTCATCAAAAAGGAAAATAAGAACACAAAATCAAAAAGATTTCATCGATCCCTTATCACTCAAGCGCAAACGGTCAAGAAGAATGGACAAACAAAACCCTACTACAGAACTGTCATGCCCCCTTTTTTCCTTTACTCGTGGAAGAAATCAGGATTATGACATTTTAGTATGGGACAACACTTTCCTTTTTGAAAAAGTGTTTGCATTAGAAGATTCGCCACCTAACAATTTTAGGTGCATTAGGGATCCTATAAGATTCATTTAGAACTACGTTTTATAACCAGATATAGGGTAAGAGCTTGAAATTATCCTAAAGGGAAGGTGTTAGGCACCCCTCAAGATCCACTCGCGTGGTTCTCGGCCAGATAATTTTTGTCAGTTTATATAGTTAGAAGAAGGGTGTCCTAGGTTTGTTTATAATATGGATCACGTCAATGAAATACCCAATATGACACTCATTAAAGAGGGGATATACATGGTGTTAATACACCGACAATCATATCAATATCCACCCTTCCCTGCCCCGTGATGGTAATTAAAGTGAAGGTGGGTCTCAACCCCTATTTCATGATGTTACCCCTACCTTCCTATCAGTCCAAGAGGAATTTAGGACTCCTATCCTACAAGAAGGAGGTTCTAGGCAGACCCTTATGTTTAAAGTCAATATACTAAGGTGACATACAATAGCGAGCATGACTTCAATTTAGGGAGCATGGAAGATAAAAGAAAGGCTCAAATACACCTCCACATGTAATACACATAGACATCATGACTCGTACACAATTAAAGTCTATTTTGTAAATCCTACGCATGGTATCTAGGTGATAACTGCAAAACGAGATTTATCATATTCTTAGAAAAAAAGTCTGAATCAGGCTTGCCTACTGATTTTAACGGTTGATTAAACGCTAATCACACAGATAATTCTGGTTTTATTTAATGTGGATTACCTAAGGCTTGCCTAGGCGTAAAATAATGTGCAGCAGTCATTCATTATTGTTAAAATAGTTTGGAGATTGTTAAAACCTAAAACATGTTCTACATAAAGGCATGTAGAGATTATTACCAGTTTGTTTAAAATAGGATAAGGTTGTTGATACTCATTTTCATGCGCCAGTAGTTTAACTAAGCATAGCTGATCTAATGATTTATATGCAGGATTCCTAAAGTAGGATTTCCAAATGTACCGCATGATTGCAGAATTTCCTAAGAGCAGGATTTTAAATACACAACGTGATTGCATGATTTCTTAAGAGCAATATTTCTAATGCATGTATGAAACCTAAGCATGATTTCTATTATGCATTAGGAATATAAACCTAATAACATATTTTCTACCCTTAATATCCATATCATGAATATTTACCCAATCCCTTTTCACTAGCCAACACAAATATTTGTTTACAACAAGTTATTACAGACCAACATTGAAATGAATTACATAAGTAGCAATGAAAAATAAGAAGTTACGTTATAGGAAGACTAATTAGGACTTCCTCCCTAAGTTATACAATAAATCACTTCAAGTGCCAAGATTGTTTCACTGCTTTTCCTCATATCTAGGTGTGTCAGAGTTCTCTAAGGACCTCAAGGGATCCCAGGCAGCGTTCACACCCAGATTTGATAGCCAAGATAGGGTAAATGCAGTATGGAAAGGCCAGCTTTCATGTGTCCAAGTTCAGATGGAGATCCAGGGTCCCAAGGCAAGGTTCACACAAAAGGGGCAGAACCTAGTGGTCTAAGAATACATGTAAGAGTGCTTGACACATATTTAACAGAGTTGAGTTTAGAAATAACCTTGACAAAGCATGTTTGAAATAAGTTTGCAAAAGAATAACTAATAGAAGAGTTGCTTGGGGAAAATCAGTTTTGAAAGGATAAGGGGATAAGAGTAACAACATGTTGGAACACACCAACACACGTAGAAAAAAACCAAATAATATTTCTAACATTCACAAGCAGGAAAGCAAGGGGGTTGGGTACATAGTGGGCCCAAATGAGAAACATGTAAACATGGCTAAGGATATGTGCATATAAACTAGCAAGTATAACGAACAAGCAGGGACTGATTGGCCTTCAGAACACAATCAATTACTTCAAAGTGTTAACAAGGGAATCTTGCTTAAAATATGAGTAGTAATAAGACGTAGGGACAAAGCATAGGAGTCGTCATACTGAGGACACGGGTCTACATAATTAGTCGTGCCACTTAGTGTTAATCAAGTACATTAGAGGTCTATGCTACTAACATGGCATACTAGTTGAGGGGTGTAAACAAAACTCAATTAGACTTGCTGATACACTTGAACGAGAGAGGGAAAAACTTAAACATGTTGAATAAAGCAGTAAACAAGAAGGCCAATTAGATACATAAGTCGTTAAGCTAGTGCAAAAGGAGATATGGATTAACAGACATAAAGCACATGGAGTTCAGCTGCAGAATTGAACTGGGAACATACCAGTTAAAGAAGCAAAATGCATAAAGTAAAGCAAATAGAGCTCCACAGTCTATCCTTGGCTTTCAACCAGCTAGACAAGCAGATAGTACAAGTAGAAGGAAAAGAGAGAGTTTTTAGGTATGCGTGTGCTTTTTAAACTAATTGTTTGTTTTAAGAATGTAGAAGAAATTCATTTATATAGTAGTCTATAAATTGGTTAAAATAAGGGGAGAATCAATTCTTCGGTAATTATAGAACTCAGCATTAATAAATCGGTTTGAATCTCCCTTTGATTTAGGGAGTCAGTGTGAATGGTAAGGGGAAGGTGACAAGTAAGGAAAGAAATCATACGCGGCCGGAGTATAACAAGTAATGAAATATTTCAAAACTAGTACCAGTATAGAACATGTAGTTAAGGCTAGGTTCAGAAGGTTTTCAATCTAAGGAGACAGTCAATAGCAATGCAGATAAGGCAATGAGAATTAATTAAGGCAAACAACTAATCAAATCAACTGGAAAGGTATGTGTGATGACCCAAAGGGTCATCACTTATTTTATTAATCATTTCGAGCTTCTGAGGCCTTGAAAACCTCATTCTATGTTGCCTCGATTTACGTGCACGATCCGAGCATGTAGCCGGAAAGATCCTGTGATAGAAAAATATGAATTCTATGAGAAATTTGGATAAAAATGATATTAATATTGATATGGTTGACTTCGGTCAACATTTTTGGTAAACGGATCCGGACCCGAGATTGGATGGTCCCGAAAGGTCCGTAGGAAAATATGGGACTTGGACATGCGTCCGGAGTCGAATTCCGAGGCCTAGATCCCAAGTTATGAATTTTTCTGTGAAATTATTTTTGATGTAATTATTAAAGGAAAATAAATTAATTGACCTTGGTATCGGGCTCGTATTTTGGTTCCGACGCCCGGTACAAGTCTTAAATATTATATATGTGATTTCCGTAAAGTTTGGTGACATTCGGATGTCGTTTGAGATGTTTTGGACCTTGAGTTCCAAGTTTGAAAGTTTTGAAAACCAAAAGTATGAAAATCATGAATTTGAGGCTTGATTTGATGAAAACGATGTGATATTGGCGATGTGATCGCACGAACAAGTTCATAATGTGTTTTTGATGTTGTGTACATGTTTGGTTTGGAGCCCGGGGGCTCGGTAAAGATTTGATAGGCCGTAGGATCAATTTCTGTATTTATGCACTGCTGGTTTTTCATCCAGCTGTTGGCTTCGCATTTGCGAAGAATTTCTCGCAAATGCGAAGAAGGCAGTTCAAAGCTGGGTTCGCAAATGCGAACCCATTATCGCAAATGTGATGCCTGCCAGAACCAGCCAACTTCGCAAATGCGAACAAAGTGTCGCAAATGCGACACTGGCACACCTGGACCAGAGTTCGCAATTGCGAACTTAACCTCGCAAATGCGAGGCCTT
>JASVEL010006985.1:0-58918 GCA_032618575.1 Nicotiana noctiflora
ACATCAACTGTAGCTAAAAAGGTTTGGACTTACTTCCTAACAAATGCTGGAATCAGTATGCAAGGATTGACGCTACACCAGGCAATAGTGAAGTGTTGGACAAGAAAAGTTATACCTCGACTGCAGCCTGTCTTGCAAGCACTACCTGCAATCATTTTGTGAGAGTTGTGAAAAAGAAGAAACAGTCAAAAATAACGTGAGAAGATCATAGTTAGTCGAGTCATATATCAAATTAGTACTACCGTGCAATCCCTTGTCAAGTTTTGGAAGCCTGCTATGCAAAATGTACCTCACAATTGGCTAAACTTGATTCATAAATTGGAGTAGTTTACTCCGACTTTGAAGGTAACAAAAGTCATTTGGGATTTTCCTCTAGAAGGATGGATTAAGGTTAATACGGATGGTGCAAGTAGGGTAAATAATGGAAGGTGTTCAATAGGGTATGTACTAAGAGATGAGGAAGGGGATGTAATATATGCACTGGGAAAGGAAATTCCACAAACTAAAAATAATGAGGCAGAAACTATTGCAATCTTGGAGGCAAAGAGATATTGTGTTAACAATCAAGTAACACATATTATGCTACAAACAGATTCAATGTTATTAAAGAATGTGGTAGAAGGAATTTGGATATCCACCTAGAATCTGAACGACTATGTAGAGGAGATTAAAATGATGATGGAGGAATGCCAGATTCGAATTTCACATATTCTAAGGGAAGGAAATAGTCTAGCAGATCATTTAGCTAATTTTGCTTTGGATAGCGGGGATATTGAGGCTAATAGTTTTGCACAGCTAGACTCACAAAGTAAAAGGATCGTGAGCTTAGATAAAATGCAATGTCCTTACTTAAGGGTCAAGGCTGCAAAGAATTATTGGAGGAACAAACAGATATCAAGGGTTTAGAAGAAACTCAAGGGAAGTACTGGAATCAAATTTGTAAAGAGGAGATTTCAATACTTAATTTATGCAATACCTTGGTACTTGTTTTCCCAGGGAAATCACTGATCAGCACAAACAGTACATCATGTGCAAACAACAATTGTTTAGGGATGGCTTTCAATCACTTCAGTTGCGAGAATATTAAGCCCATAAGTTGGGGACAGGGCAAACACTTAGTGCAGCAACAACAAATGGGGTCTCATAAATGGATTCACACAAATAATACAATAACACACAGCTGGAGCAGAAGAATAATTGGGAATAACTTTGAATACCTAAGAAGGTTAGGATGGATATTCTTAATGAAGTTACAAGGGATATAAGGACTGAATGGGTGACAATTAATTATGATTATCTTCCTAAGTACTGTAATGAATGTAAGCTACAAGGTCATGACATGGTGGAGTGCTGGAGATTACATCCAGAATTGTTGGAGAATAGAAAGGAGGAGAAGAAGATTGCTAATAATGAAACGGTGCAGAAGAATGCTGAAAAGGGACCATTAATGATCTTAACAAGTGGAACGGTTGTTGGAAATGTGGGCCTACAGTGGAAGCGAATAAGAGATGGAAGAATACAAGACATGGCAAATAAGGCACATGAAATAAAGAAAGCATGTAATGAATTAATACCTGTTGAAACGCAAAAGGCAGCTGAAGTAGAACAAGTACAAACTAGAGACAAATTTGAAGTCTTAGAAGTGGAAAACAGTGAAGAAAATGTTCACAAGAAGCTGAAAGTGGTGGAGCAGATGGAATCGCAAACTGCAGTTCCAATTGCAAAGAAACAAGACAACTTAATTCATGCAGCAGCTGAAGGAAAAAACACTAGTCCAGGATCAAATATGGAAAAGAAGGGAGGAGGGAAGAATAAACAACAGCAGATATAAGCAACAAAAGTGAACAAGCAAATGCAAGATGAAGTACCAAAGTCCAAGGCACTGAAGGAGTATGAACAACAAGTACAAGAATCAACAGTAGCATGGGTGAAAAAGGCTTTCATTGGGAATTTGGTTGCTACTAATACATCAATGCAAGAGATTCCTTCACGGGATACAAGGGTGAATTGGGCACTTACAAATCAAGAGGATAATGAGCAGATGACAGATGCAAATTGTGAGAATTTCAAAAATGCAGACAAAGACAAGTGGATGGCAGGCAAGCTATGGTCAAACCAAGTAAAAGAAGATGCAGCAGAAGGATTGATCCTAGATGCAATGCAAAGTGAAGATGAGAATGGGGGTGACAATGTAGATGGTGGAGATCCAAGTGTTAATGACAAGGCAAAAGAAATAGAAGATTCATATGACAAAGCAAAGAACAATACAGGGGAAGAGGAAATTCTACTATTGAAGGAGTCTGGATACAACATGGAGACTATACAAGCAATGGTGAATCCCGAACAAAGAGATGATAACAATATTGATCCACGAGGAACTGAAGTGAGAAAAACAACAGAAATTTTAGAACCAAGGGATGAAATGAAAGCAGATGTCATGCCTATTGTAGAAGCTGATAAGGAGAAGCAAGTAACAATTAATCAACATTCATCCAAGGCAGTAGAAGCTACAAAGTCACTAGATATAGGAGAATAGGGAGAAGAAAAAGCAGGAAAAGACTTAGATGAAGAGTCCACAGCCAAAAATTTCCTAAATGTAGCCATGAAATGAGATTTATCACCCAGGCACACTAACCAGTTAAATCAGCAGTAAAAGCAAAGAATAAGCAGTAGAAAGACAACCAGAATATCCCAACTGAGGGAATCAAAACAAGAATAGCACTATCCAAATCACAAAATATTTGATAGATGCAATAATTTGGAATGCGAGGTCTATAAATACTATGTAGGAATTTGAAATACTGATTCTCATGCATAGGCATAATCATTTTGAATTTATTGGGGTGCGGGAACCTATGCAATAGTCTAGCAAAGTTGAAGCTTACAGAAGAAGGATAGGACTTGCACAAGCAGTTGTGAATGTATCAAACAAGATCTGGGCTTTCATTGATGAAGTTTATGAGGTGGATATTATGTACAATATGGTGCAACAGTTGACATTAAGATTGTTTCATACTGAGACACATGTAGAGTTAATACTAACTTTGGTGTATGCCAAATGTGATCACTTAGAGATAATAGAGCTGTGGGATTCTTTGTATGCATTGGCAAGTGATATGATAGCTCCTTGGCTTGTTGGGGGTGATTTCAATATTATTTGGGATGAAGAGGAGAAGTTTGGAGGACTACCAGTTTCCTTGAATGATGTAGATGACTTCAGACATTGTACAAACACTTGCAATCTAGTAGACCTTGCTTTCAAAGGCAGTATTTTCACTTGGTGGAATGGAAGATCTGAGGAAGACTGTATATTTAAGAGGCTGGACAGGTGCTTTGGGAATGCTGCTTTACACGATACCTTTCCTGGGTTAGAGGTTACTCATTTGTCTAAAATTGGGTCAGACCATTGCCCAATGCAACTGAAGTGTGATATTGAGAATCCTCCAATTAAAAAACCTTTTAAGTTGTTAAACTTCTGGACCAAGCATGCCTCTTTCAAGGCAGTGGTCAAAGATAATTGGACAGCAGACTTCCATGCTAGTCCTTTTATCTTGTTTAATCATAAACTAAAGAAGTTAAAAAGGTTTTATCAACCTGGAGCAGGACTACATTTGGGGATATATTCCAGCAGATTGCCAGCTTAGAGGAAGTTGTCCTAGTTCATGAGAGACAGTTTGAAGTGTCTCCAACACAGCAGAATAGAGAAAGACTTAAAAAGGTTCAAGCTGAAATGATTAAAGTTTTGGCTTTGGAGGAGGAATTTTGGAAACAAAAGGCAGGGATGTTATGGTTTAAAGAAGGAGATAGAAATACCAAATTCTTTCATGCACAAGTTAGAGTGAAGACGAAGAGACTACAATTAAAAAAAATCCAAGATAGCAATGGCATATGGCTAGAAGGAGTTGAAGAAATTGCACAGGAAGCAGTCAGGTTCTACCAAGATCAGTTTAAAGAAGATGGGGTCCCTTCAGTGTTTCATATAATGGAACATGTTCCTAGATTGATTGAAGATGAGCAGAATGAAAAGCTGATAGCAATTCCTACTATAGATGAAGTGAAGAATGTTGTTTTTAGTTTAAGTAGTGAATCAGCTAGTGGACTTGATGGATATACTGGAGCCTTCTTTCACACATGTTGGGACATTGTGGGTGAAAATGTTCTTGCAATGGTAGTAGCATTCTTTACTGGGCAACAACTTCCCAAATGTATGACTCATACAAATTTGGTATTGTTACCAAAAAGGAAGGAAGTGGTTACCTTCTCAGATATGAGACCAATCAACTTCAGTAATTTTGTTAACAAGATTTTCTCAAGAATCATTCATGACGGGATGGTTGATATGTTACCTGGGATACTATCTAAAGAACAAGCTGGGTTTGTGAAAGGGAGGAGTATTGTGGAGAATGTACTTCTAACTCAGGAGATTGTAATAGATATCAGACTGAGAACTAAGGCTGGACCAAATATGGTGATTAAATTAGACATGACCAAGGCATATGATAGAGTGTCATGGTTATTCTTAACCAAGATGTTAAGGAAGTTGGGCTTCTGTGAGAGATTTATTGGGTTGATCTTTGACCTAGTGGGCAATATTTGGTATCAATATTGATAAATGGTCAAGCCTATGGCTTTTTCAAATCCACAAGAGGAGGTAAACAAGGAGACCCATTATCTCCCACCTTAATCATTCTAACTGCTGAAGATTTATCTAGGGGCTAATTCACTGCATCAGAACTTATATTGTTGTGGATTTGGACTGCCCAAATGGAGCCCTAAGATTAATCATTTGGCCTATGTATATGACACCATCATCTTTTGCTCTTCTGATGCTACATCATTAAGGTTAGTGATGGAGGTGTTGCACTTGTATGAAGCTGCCTCTGGTCAGCTAATTAACAAAAGCAAATCAGCTGTATACATGCACCATTTGACTGATTTGGAAGTGGTAAGAAAGGTGGAGAGGGTAACAGGATTGGGAGGCAGGAATTTCCTTTCACATATTTGGGATGCCCTATCTTCTATGCAAGGAGGAAACTTGAATACTATCAACCTATGATAACTAAGGTACTATATAAACTGCAAGGATGGAAAGGGAAGCTATTATCTGTTGGGGGAAGAGCTGTACTTATTACTAGTGTGCTACAAAGTATTCTTTTACACTTGTTATCTGCTGTAAACCCCCCTACCTATGTGATTAATAGGTTGCACAAAATCTTTGCCCAATTCATTTGGAGTAGTACTGTGGGAGGTCATAGCAGATATTGGGCATCTTGGAAGACTCTATGCATGCCATATGAGGAGGGAGGTATTAGGTTCAGGTCTTTACATGATGTGTCAAAAGCTTTATTTTGCAAATTATGGTGGAAGTTTAGAACCAAACCTAGCCTATGGAGTGCCTTTATATGTCAGAAATACTTTAAGAAGATGAATGTCATAGTGGTACCATGGAAAGAAGGGTCTCATATTTGGAGAAAAATGCTAGAGCGTAGAGACTTAATAGAGCATCAGATTGTATGGAAACTAAGAAGGGGTTCTTCAATGTTTTGGTATGATAACTGGACTGGTTTGGGTGCTCTATACTTTCTGGTTCCACAGAATTTTCCTATTGATGAAGATATCTTCAATGTTCATGATGTGGTGGAAAATGGAGCATGGGATGTAGCAAGACTTATGCAGATTGTTCTTGAAGAACTCGCTATTCATATTGTGGAAAAGGTAAATCCTCCTATCAACAGGATATACCTGATGTGCCCTTCTGGATGCTAGAAACTAGAGGTAATTTTACTGTGAAGACAACATGGGAATATTTGAGAAGGAGGGAAGATCCTAGGATAGCTTACAAGAATAGCATGTTGCTTTGCCGTTCCATTGCTAAAGGCCATCAACCGCCATGAGTGATGTAATGCCACACAACCCGTAACAACAAATGGCAATCAACAACTTAATAAGCTTCGAGGGGGAACCCAGCACCTTCAGTTCCTCCGTCTGACACTACAGACCATGATATGCGAAGTGCTTTGCAATTATTGACCAGCTTGGTAGCTACTCAGGCACAGAGGCAGAATACAGGTGTTGCTGATAAACCAACTAGTATGAGAGTTTGTGATTTTATTAATTTAGACCCTCCAATGTTTACCAGATCAAACCCCAAGGAGGGCCCCCAGACTTTTATTAACCAGGTTCATCGTACATTGCGGGTTATGTATGTTAGTGATACAGAGGCAGTAGAGTGGGCTTTTTATTGGCTATGAGATTTAGCAGTTCTCTGGTATGATAGTTGGCAGAGATCCAGGGGTCCAAACGCTCCTCCGCCTGTGTGGAAGGAATTTTCTGAGGCCTTTCTTCGTCACTACTTACTAGTTGAGATACAACGAGCTAGTGCTGATAAGTTCTTGAACCTTAGACAAGGTAATATGAATGTGCGAGAGTACAGTGAGTTTGATTATTTAGCAAGGTATGCTCCCCATATGGTGGCTGAGATGAGTGATAGGGTGCATTTGTTCGTGAACGGGTTGGGACCACATCTGATAAATGAGTGCACGATAGCCTCCTTATTGGAGGGCATGGATATTTCTCGCATTCAAGCTTATGCCCAGACCCTAGAAGATCGAAAACGACAGCAAAGGGCAGATAGGGAGTAGGATAGGGTCCGACATAAGAGGGCAAGATTTGCACGGTATTCTGATGACTTCAGAGGCAATGTCAGGCCCCAGTCTTCGAGGAGTCCAGCACCATCTGTAGCTAGTGCTCTTCCCACTTTCAGAGGCCTCGATATGATTGATTTACCTATTCTGGTCTAGGTCTGAGTTCGCGAGTATCAAGCTTGCAACATCACGGGGATACTAGTCAGACGAAACCCACAACACCACGTTGTGATCAGTAGGGAAAGGCCCACTTTGGAATGTGCCGTCTAGGTTCTGATGCATGTTGTTCTTGTAGACAGCTTGGCCATATGATGCGGGATTGTCCTAATAGGGGAGGTGATGGTATGGCTCAGCCAACTGGATCTGTGTCTGCTTCTTCCTCATCAGTCTGGCCTCCAGCACAGGGTTTTCAGCAGTCGACAGGTGGTGCTAGAGGCAGAGGTGCAGTGCGGAGTTCAAGTGGTGGTCAAAATCGAACCTATGCTCTAGTAGGTCGATAGGAACTCGAGTCATCTCCGGATGTTGTTATAGGTATATTGTCTGTGTTTTCTTATGATGTATACGCGCTGATTGATCCAGGATTTACATTATCATATGTTACACCCTTTGTGGCTAATAAGTTTGGAATTGAACCTGAATTGATAAGTAAACCCATTGCGGTAGCTACTCCAATAGGAGACTCGGTGATTGCTACAAGGGTTTATAGAGGTTCAAATGTGATGATTTGTAGTCGTCAAACCTCGGCAAATTTATTTGAGTGAGAAATGGTTGATTTTGATTTTATACTGGGAATGGACTGGTTGGCCTCATGCTATGCAATTGTTGACTGTCATATGAAGATTGTTAGGTTTCAATTTCCTGGTGAACCCGTCATTAAATGGAAGGGGGACATTTCTACACCAAAAGGTAGGTTTATTTCCTATCTCAAGGCAAGAAAAATTATCTCAAAAGGTTACATTTATCATCTCGTTCGTGTTAGGGATGCGGAGGTGAGGCCGCATACTCTACAATCAATCCCAGTGGTCAATGAATTTCCATATGTTTTTCCCAGATGAACTCTCAGGCCTTCCTCCTGAAAGGGAGATTTAGTTTAGAATTGATGTGTTGCCTGACACTCAACCGAGCTCTATCCCTCCATACAGAATAGCTCAGTAGAGTTGCGAGAGTTGAAGGTGCAGTTAAAGGATTTGCTAGATAAGGGTTTCATTAGGCCTAGCACTTCACCTTGGGGTGCGCCAGTCCTATTCGTGCGGAAGAAAGATGGGTCTTTACGGATGCGTATCGACTATCGGTAGTTGAATAAATTTACTATAAAGAACAAGTATCCACTTCCAAGAATTGACGACCTGTTTGACCAACTCCGGGTGCCAAGTATTTCTCCAGATGAGGGTTAAGGAGAAGGATATTCCAAAGACGGCCTTCCGGACAAAATATGGGCACTTTGAGTTCTTTGTGATGTTGTTCGGGCTAACAAATGCTCCAACTGCTTTTATGGATCTCATGAATACTGTATTCAGGCCCTATCTCGATGTGTTTGTGATTGTATTCATTGATGACATTCTGGTGTATTCTCATTCGGAGGGGGAACATGTGGGCCACTTGCGGATTGTATTACAGACACTTCAAGATCGTAAGTTTTATGCTAAGCTCTCCAAATGCGAATTCTGGCTGAACTCAGTAGCATTCCTTGGCCATGTAATATCTTACGAGGGTATCACTGTTGACACTCAGAAGATTGATGCAGTAAAGAATTGGCCGAGACCTACAACACCATCAGAAATCCGCAGCTTCCTAGGGCTAGCAGGATATTACAGGCAATTTGTAGAAGGGTTCTCCTCTATATCCACACCATTGACTAAGTTAACACAGAAATATACTAAGTTCCAGTGGTCTGACGCTTGTGAACGAAGTTTTCAAGAGATGAAGAATCGATTGACATCCGCACCAGTGCTTACTCTTCCTGAAGGACTAGAATGTTATGTGTTATTGTGATGCCTCATGTATAAGTTTGGGGTGCGTATTGATGTAACGTCGGAAGGTGATTTCTTATGCATCCAGACAATTGAAGAAGCATGAAAAGAATTATCCAACCCATGATTTGGAATTGGCTACAGTATATGGCGACGCTACTTATACGGCATCCATGTTGACATCTACACAGATCATAAGAGTTTACAATACATCTTCAAGCAGAAAGAGTTAAATTTGAGGCAACATAGGTGGCTTGAATTACTGAAAGACTACGACGTTGAGATATTATATCATCCCGGTAAAGCCAATGTTTTGGTTGATGCTCTCAGCCATAAGTCAATGGGAAGTTTAGTACACATTGAGGTAGGTAGATGGGGTTTGACTAAAGAGCTTCATCAGCTAGCCAATATGAGAATCATATTGTTAGACTCTAATGACGGAGGCATTATTGTACAGAATACATCAGGATCATCTTTGGTAGCGGAGGTAGAAGCATGGCAATATGAAGATCCTACCTTGGTATGATTGAAAGAGAGCATTCAGTAGTGTGAAATTATGGTTTTTGAGATCGCAGGAGATGATGTACTGAGATACCAGGGCCGATTATGTGTGCCTAATGTGGCGGAGTTGCGAGAAAAGATTATGAATGAGATTCATCAATCCCGATATTCCATCCATCCCGGATCGACAAAGATGTACCATGATGTCAATGAGCATTATTGGTAGGACAACATGAAAAAGTCTATTGCATAATTTGTAGCCCAGTGTCCCAATTGTCAACAAGTAAAGATAGAACATCAGAAACCTGGTGGGTTACTTCAGAATATAGATATCCCGGCCTGGAAATAGGAGGTGATTAATATGGACTTCGCTATTGGATTACCTCGCTCTTATCATATGTTTGACTCCATCTGGGTGATAGTTGATCGACTTACAAAATGTGTCCATTTTCTGCCAGTTAAGACAACTTACACGGCTGAAGATTATGCGAAACTATATATCAGGGAGATTGTTAGGCTTCATGGTGTGCCAATATCTATTATATCAGACCAATGAGCTCAATTTATGGCTAACTTTTGGAGGTCTTTTCAGAAAGGTTTAGGCACAGAAGTGAATCTTCGCACTGCATTTCATTTGCAGACTGACGGATAGGCTGAACGTACTATTCAAACACTATAAGATATGCTACGAGCATGTGTTCTAGATTTTAAGGGAAATTGGGATGACCATCTTCCACTCATTGCATTTTCCTACAGTAATAGCTACCATTCCAGTATTAAAATGGCCACATACGAGGCACTATATGTGAGGAGATGTAGATCACTAGTTGGATGGTTCGAAGTCAGTGAGACAGAATTATGTGGGCCAGATTTGATTCACCAAACCATTGAGAAGGTGAAAGTGATACAGGAGCGATTGAGGACGACACAAAGCAGGCAAAAGTCTTATTCTGATGTCCGATGTCGTGATCTGGAGTTTTTGGTTGGTGATTGGGTTTTCCTAAAGATCTCTCCAATGAAGGGTGTTATGCGTTTTGGGAAAAAAAGTAAGCTGAGCCCACGGTATATTGATCCATACAAAATTCTTTGACGAATTGGACAGGTTGCTTATGAGTTGGAATTGCCATCCGAATTGGAATCTGTCCATCTGGTATTCCACGTATCTATGTTGACGAAATGTATTGGAGACCCTTCTCAAGTTGTCCCTATCAATGATGTAAAAGTTACAGAGGATCTATCATATGAAGAAGTGCCAGTGGCTATATTAGATCGACAAATCCGCAAGCTGAGAATAAAAGATGTAGCTTCCGTCAAAGTATTGTGAAGGAACAAGAATATGGAAGAAATGACATGGGAAGCGGAAGAAGAGATGAAGTCTAAATATCCTTACCTATTCCAGAATGATGATAACAAGGATGCTGGAGGAACGCAGGATACATTGGAAAGGTAAAATGGATTTATGAGGTAAGCAATAACTTGAAAATACTCTTCTTTAATACAAAATGGTGATATGCAGATAATGTACATGTCCATAATTCTTTGTGTAGCCTTGTGAAGCCATATTTTGGGCTTGACTGCTTGCAAAATTTGCTAGTAACCATTTTATAAGGAAACATTGACCAGAAATTTCTGTTGGAATCCACGATGATTTGGAATCCCCATAAACCCTTACATTCGAGGACGGATGTTCCTAAGGGGGGAAAGGGTGTTACAACCCATATCTTCTTGCATTAATTCATTCCATACGTTAGTTAACACAAATCCAAGAAGGAATTATCCTTGATATGATAAGAAGTTAATCATATTGATCTTAAGTGATACAAGGGTCCATAAAGGTGATTAACAAGTATTAGAAGTTAAACGAATCAAGGATGTTGTAACTCGTATTTTCGGGTAAACCTATAGGTGATTAATATACTCAAGGGGTCATGTTTTAAGGTATTTGAATCATATAATAACTGTGAGCACGTGATTTTTTGCCCTACATGAGAATTACTCCCAGAAAAATTCAAAATAAAATAGTTTTGTGTTGTGCGCGATTTTGTGGATTTTTGTGCTATTTTTATTTATCTGTGCGTGTTTATTTGTTTAAAATTAATAAAATACAAAATATATGTCGTGCGCGCATTTCGGAGCTCAATTATGCGTTTAGGAATTAACTAAACCGTGTTTGATTTCAAAGAAAGAAAATTGCAAAAATACGTATTTATTGCCTTTGAGTCGCTTAATGTACAATTGTGTGACTTATAGATATTTAATTATGTGTGTTAATTGTTAGTGGAACTTAATTGGTATTTTTATAAATTAAATTGATTTTTGTAGTATACTTAGAATTTTTGTTTATTAGAAGTCAAAAGGACAAGAAAGAAATAATTGGACTAGGCTAAATCAAAATGCCAAAGCCCAAATCGGAACCCAATCCAAATCCCAGCCCAAATCCCCACCTAGGCATCAGCTTATGTAACGGCTGATCTGAACCGTTGAATTAATCAATCCAACGGCCAAGATCATATGTTCCCTTACCCGATCTGCCCAACCCCAAATGGCCCCGTTGATCTGGACCGTTGGATTTTATTATCCAACGGCCCAGATTAATCAATCAATTCCCAAATATACTCAGACCCTAACTTAATCACACGACAGCGTTTTGGTTTAATTGAGGCGATCCTGGTCGTTGATCGTAAATGATCCAACGATCAGGATTTAATCTCGTAATTCATATATAAGGCCGTCTTCACACCCCGCCCCCCCCAAGGACCCCCCCTTACACTCGTCGTCTCTATTAGAGACGAATTAACCTCACCGTCCACCACCGTGCTCCGCCTGCCGGAAATTGCCTCACGGCGGTTCCGGTAGGCCAATGGCCACCAAATTAACACCAACCCTTCTCCTCACCTCCCTCTCTTTGAGTCCGGCCTCCGTTAGTTTCGAATCCGCTTCGAGCGTGTCGAATATTGAATCAAAGGTCGCCGGAATTTGAAAACCATACCAAACCTCACCAAAATCACACCATAGCTTCCCCTCACCTCCCTCATACCCCCACCGGCCTTAGTTTTGTTCGAATCTTGCCAGAACCAGTCGAGCCCCAAAATCTCGGCCATGAACCCTAAACTCGATTCCTGCATAATTGAGGTCTAATAGACCTTAATTGGGATGTTTTCACTATTGAAAACATCTCAATTAAGGTCCATTGGCCTCAAAAACAAAAGGTCCAAGTCCGAGTTGAATCCAAGATGGGTCCAAGGTTCGTTCGAGTGCGGTTTTTCTCCTTACATGGTATTTTTCTTTCTTTCTTCATATGTTAGTGTGATTAATGATGTGAATTTTATCCTTTATCTTTTCTTTTAGTTTTCTGCTTTGTTCTTCATCTCCCAAGACCTTTATTTGGTCAATTTGCATTCTGTTAGTTGTTCGAATGTGCTTGTCATAGGATAGTTATTCGTTTCGATTAGCGTCGTCGAATATTTGGTTTTCATTTTTGCCGAGATTTTCAGAATCATTGTTTGGCTAATTAATTTGTTATCATTGTTATGTGTTGTAGTTGATTAGATGTCGTCGTTTAACTGCATAGGTTTGATTTGTTTGAGATTCCGGACAATGATTAGCACTTTTGAATTAAATTAGAGTATTTGATTGAAACTGAAATTAAGATTCGAATTAGCTAATTAGGAAGTTAAGGTTTAGCATTTAGAATATTTTAATGCCCTGCACAGCCCAGTGGAACCTGCTGTTACAGCAGGGCACTCCACCAGGTTCCTACTTAGCATTTAAACTGATTTAAGCCCACACTTGACAGGACTTAGTGGCTAAACACAGAGCATATAATGGGCTGGCAGAGAAGAGTATGGGCAGGGGTGGGTCTTCTGATTATTGTATCTTAGGGTGTCATTGGTTTCTCAAGTATAAATAGAAGGTTGAAGAGAATAGGCAGGGGATTTCTTTTTTTTCTTTAAAAAAAGCAGCATACATTAGGGAGACGAATAAGCAGAAATACACACACACATAGACATTGTGTTACTGTTCCATTGAGGTTTGGCCACTGTCGTTGTTGCTGTTATTCTGTCATAGTAGAGGTTGTTGTTGCTGTTATTCAGTTGTGGTAGAGGCTATTTGTTTGTTGCTGTGTTTGTCGAGATTGGTGGTGTTGGTTTGTTGCTTGTTGCTTCTGTTTGTTGTGGTGGCTGTTTTTTTGCTGCTGTCTTGTTGTTTGAAGTCAATTGTGGTTCAAACATTTGGGTGCACAAGTCCCCCGGGGTATTTCATAAGTATAGGGGTCTGTTTTGATTTGGAAGTCTTGGTTGTTGGTCTCTTTGAAGTGGTGGAGTCTTTGGTCATTGATTTCTATCTCTGGAGTCTGTTGGTGGGACACTTTGGTTGCTGTTTGGTTACTGCTATATTGCTGATTGCCACACTTTGTCACTGCTCACTCTTCCTTCTTTTTCCATATTCCAGGTACACATCCCTGTTATTATAGTTTTCTTGGTTTGAAGAGGAAATGAAGCCTGAAGCTCCCTGTTGAATCTGTCAAATACATGTAGTGTCCAAAGTTCTTGTGTTTGTAATGAGTACACATAATTGGATCTATCATACTGGTTTGGGTTATAAGAAATGCATTTAGATCCAAACACACTGTCATTGGACATGCATAGGAACTTGAGTTATTCCTGCTACATCTATGCTTAAATCTCCTCCATTCATGGTGTGTAATTTCCAAATCTATTAATATTAGACCTTATGTGAAAATTGAGATTAGCTATTTGTTTAAGCAGAAGGTTTAAGGTAATTTGAACACCTGTGAGGAATGCTATCTTGAATTTGCAAAAATATATGATAGTGGCTCTTTGGGGATTGTTTGAATTCAAAGTAAGTTCTTTCCATATAATTGTCCACCATAGACTCGAATCTACTCACTTAGTTAACTAATAGTATGTTTGCTCGAATTGGTTACAGTTGAGTAGAATTTTGTCATACTGTAGGAATTGGTGCGTTATTACACAACTAAACGACGTAATTAGATTAAAGGAATCGGGGGTGCATTTCATGTGACCCGACTCCGATTTTGAACAAGATTAAATAAAGCGTGTCAGGAACCACAGGCGCATTTCATGTAGTGTGGCTCGTAACATGTTTTAAATAATTTGGAATCAATTCCTAAATAAATATAGCGGGATGTGGTTCGCTTTAAATTTGAATCAGAGGTACGCTTCGCCTAACAGTTACACAAATCGCAGGGGCCCTCATAAGTGTATATATAAAGCGCTTAGATTTCGAGATGTGCTGTTTCTTAGCAAATATCATGGCCTTCTCAAAAGTGTAAATAAGTAATCGCTCTAGGCGCATGTTTTAATAATTTTACCTTCTTAAGTACGGTTGTGCATTTCATGCGACCCAAATCCAAATCCCAAAATGTTGAATAAGAATGTGTCGAGAATCCGGGTGCATTTCATGTGACGTGATTCGAAACGTATTTTTAGGAAACATTCTTTTCGCAAAATCATAATAATAATAAAAGCGGTAATGGGATATTAATTTGCATTAAGTATATAACTGTGAGAAATCAGATAAATAAGCCGCATATGACAGTTGAGTGACCGTGCTAGAACCACGGAATTCGGGAATGCCTAACACCTTCTCCCGGGTTAACAGAATTCCTTATCCGGATTTCTGGTTCGCCGACCATTAAATAGAGTCAAACCTTTCCTCAATTCGGGTTTCAAACCGGTGACTTGGGACACCATAAATCTCCCAAGTGGCGACTCCGAATCTCAATAAATGAACCCCGTTTTGGTTGTCCTTTAATTGGAAAAACTCTCTTTTATATCTTGCGCCCACGCGGGTCAGCGTAAAAAAGAGGTGTGACAGCTCTGGCGACTCCACTGGGGACCTTTTTTTAGAATTCGAGCTCGGAATAATTGTTGTATTTGGCTTATTTATTATCTGATTTTATTACATGTTTGTATTAATGTGCTAAATATTGTTTTTACTGCTTTAATATTTTGTGAGCTGTACATATAAATTGTGCCGAAACCAATCTCCTCTCTGAGTCTTCTAAATCATGAAGAAGGGTGCACTTCGTGTGACTTCTTTTCTGTATAGTGTCTAATTCCCACTTTAGAACGAGGTTTGGATAAGTTGCAAAACCGGTGAAGCTTCTGTATTCCCGGGTTGCTGCCTCCTCCTCGGCTCGAGCTGTCCGCTCGGGTAAGCCAGGTCTAGAACAATAAACCTAGGTTTTGAACCTAGAATAACAAAGCTTCATGCCGGATCCCTAGTAGGAACGTTTATTTGCATCATTTTGCATTCGGCTTAGGGGACTCAACACAGGGGTTGGGTCCGTCTAGGACAGGTGACCTGAAATGAAAAGACTATCCTGCTGCATCCTGTTTGTCTTACGCATTTATCTGTTATAGACTTGCATGCTGACCGGCTTTAGATAAGGAAAATTAAAAAAAAAAAAATTATATATATATAGCCATTGTCTTTTTTTTAATGAATAAATAAATAATGTAGTTTGTTTCATTAAAACCGAACTACGTGGGTTTGATTCTCATTGGTTGTGAGATACGTAGGCAGCCTTTATCGGGTCCAACTTCACCTTTTGAAAAAAAAGCCAAAATATCAAAACTAACTTTTGTACTAAATAAGTCGGTGACGCTGTTTTCAAAAATAGCCGAATGTTCCCGAAAGGGACGCCGGAAGGCTGATTTCATATAAACGGCCACCTTTGGGTCAATTTTGATTTCGATCAATTTTCCCCACAGCCTTAAAAACCTTCGTCCCCGAGACGTTGAAAGGCCGTGATTGACAACTGATTTTTTATTATATTTTAGCAAAACAAAGTTGTTTTTCTTATTTAAATCACCTTAATAAATGTGCAGGATGAGCACAAATCAGAATAAGTCATTTTCAATCTTTAGCGAGGTCCCTCAACAGCTCCATATGTGGTGGAACGATTTGGAAGACAGTAGCAAAAAGATAGTGGAGAGAATTTTGGGAGGTTTGGTTAATCCGTTGAATATCGAGCCAAGGAAAGACATTATCGAGGCACTGATATCTTTTTGGGATCCGACCCGCAATGTGTTCCGTTTTGTTGACTTTGAACTGACACCCACGTTAGAGGAGATTGCGGGCTATGCAGGACTAAATGGGAAATTAAGAGGGCAATACTTCCTCTCACCAAGACCGGTATCTCCATATGGGTTTCTGGATTTGCTGAGCATTAGTCGGAAGGTGAAAAATGATGATTTGCTGGAAGGATGTTGCGATCTCCAATTCTTATACCAACGGTACGGCACTCCTCGGGGTTTTGAAGAGTCAAACCTTGGACTAACTCACGCAGGGAATAGAACCAAGTGGGAGGCCAGACGAATTCTAGCATTCATAACGACATTCTTGGGGATTGTGATTTGTCCACGCGAAGATAAGAAAATAGAGATAAGTCCTGGTAGGAATAGCCGATGTTGCAATCAAAAAGGCTACCAGCACGGTGGTCCCTTTGGTTTTGTCCGAAATCTATCGAGCCTTGACCGTATGCCGAGAAGGGGGCAATTTCTTCCAAGGATGCAATCTGTTACTCCAATTGTGGATGCAAGAACACCTCCATCACCGGACACAATACATGAACCATGGGTTGATCGGGAAAAACTGTATCAGGGGTTTTGAAGAAAGGATGATGGGTGCTGTATTCCCTGAAGGCGTCGAGGCATGGCTTGCACGACTAAGCTCAATAGAAGCCGATCAGGTTGAATGGGCGTTCGGGTGGTTACCCGATACTGAAGTAATATATATGGCAGCCGAGGAGTGTTATATTCTTCTGATGGGGATCCGCAGTGTCCAACCATATGTTCCTCATCGTGTATTACGTCAACTAGGAAGGTTTCGGGTTATTCCTACCGATCAAGACCTGAGAAAGCACGCCATTGAGTTAAGCCCAGGAGTCGTATTCCCCGAAGAGAAGATTAGAAAGCTGTGGCATGAATGTAGATTCCTTGAGCCTAAAACCATGGTCCGGGAACTAGCTAAGGGTGAGGTGGACCCAAAGTACAATGTGTGGTTCGGGAAAAGATTTCATATTCGTCGGAAATGTTCTAAAAGAGCCCATGTCCAACAGTTCACGGAAGAGTCACAGGAGCAATGGAATTGGCTAGCAAAGGAGGAGGGGTACAGGACAAAGATTGGTAGGATAGAACAGCAGGTCAGGGACCTTCAATTCGAGAAGAACATGCAAGCTGCCGCCGACGAATGAGACAAAAAGAAGTTGGCACAAGAAAATGACTTCTTGAGAGCTCAAATCCAGCAAATAAAAAGGGATGCTGACAGACAGTTGAGGAGTCGGGCGGACGAAAAATTGATAAAGGGTTTGAGAAGCCAAGTCACCGATATCCAGAGAGAATTGAACGTGTCGAAGGCCCAAACAACGAGGATCCGTGCTAGCTGGAGAAAAGAGGCACATCAACATGCACTTCACCTACAACGGGTGGAGGAAGATTACACCGAGACCATCACTAGTCTAAGGGAGGCAAATGTTATCCTCAGGGAGCGGGTTTTCAAGCAAGCCCGAGATGCTAGAGCAGACCTCGACCGTTGCCACAATTTGATGGCCCGACTGCAAGAACAAATAGACAGGCTCCTAGACCAAGTCACCAACAACGCTCAAAGATTGGGGGCGAAAAACCAACAGATAGAACGGCTACTCAGAGAAAGGGACATGATCAAAGACAGAATTGGGGAAATCGGGCATTATGTCACCATGAAGTGCTTAGCTTGTGAACAAATGCCTCGCACCGCCCTTTTTGCTTCAGTTATGGGTTATGTTCATCAGATCATGAGAGAGTTAAGGGGACTGCACAAGGACCTCACACCAAGGCCCACGGCAAGGCGGAATGATGCCTCGCGGGCCCCCAGGAATTTTAGAGCATTAGATTTTTGATTAAAAATGTATTTTTGAAATATTGGGTCAAGCTAGTTGGCATTTTTATCTTTACTTTCCCGAGTCAAGCATTTCTTTTATTTTGCTGATTGTTGTAAGACGTGTTTTGTAACTGTAAGGTTTTATTTGATATAAAAGTTACTGAATTTTGCCACAATCTTGTTACCAGAACTACGCTCGGTCTGATTCACGCGGGGACGTGATACGTAGGCAATCCACATAAGATTCGACCACCACTAAAAAGAAAGGAAAAGGATACGAAGGTTAATAACAATAAGGCTTTCAAGGATAGTTGAAAAAGAAAATAAAAGAAAAGAAAAAGAAGAAAAAGAAAAAGAGAAAAAGAGAAAAGCTGGAATGACGCATGTTACGAGTACATGTAGAAAGGGTTATTTGGTTAGGTGCATTACATCCAACGTGCTATAACATATCTGTTAAACTCGGTAAACTAACAAGTTTGTTGCATTTCCAGAAAAGTTTAGCAGTTGGTTTGACAAAATATACTGGCCAGCCACCATTACCGCACTAGATCTAAAGGGCCAATTACAGCCAGCATGTCTAGCTCCGGTAAAAGTCTCGAGGAAGAGAAATCGGAGATGCAAATCATGAAAGAGGAGGTAGAACGGTTGAGACATCAGATAATAGAGATGCACCTAGCCTGGGCTAGGGTACAGTCCTCACCAAACCTCCCTACTCTCGCCTCAGCTCCAGAACATCCACCCATCGATCCTTCGACAAGCGCCCCGATCTATCCATACTTTCAGGGGGAAAACCCTTATGCCACCCACACTCCACCAGCCAAACCAAATCCTCCTCCAGTCACCCCTGTTTTTGTGGCACCTCCACCTGCTACTCTACAAAGGCCGTCCGGCGAGCCGCATGTTCAGATCCATGACAACTCTTACTATCCTCCAGAGCCTACTTTTAGGGCTCCTGAACCGCAATCACACACCCCTCAATGGGATAATCCGGCAGAACCGGAAAAGCACTTCCAAAGTGCGGAACATGAGGAAGTTATTAGAAAAGTTAAAAGCTTGGAGCAGTCCTTCAAGAACATGCACGGTTTGGGCATTCAGGTCAGTGTCGCTTACAAGGATCTGTGTCCGTTCCCCGATGTCCAATTGCCGACCGGGTTCAAAATGCCCAAATTTGACCTATACGAGGGGCATGGTGATCCTGTAGCCCACCTCCGAGGGTTTTGTAGTAAAATGCGAGGAGCCGGAGGACGAGACGAGATTCTGATAGCTTACTTCGGACAGAGTCTGGGAGGATCTGCGCTGGAGTGGTACACTAGATAGGACCCCAGCAGATGGTTTATGTGGGATGATTTGGCTCAAGCTTTTATCGGTCAGTTCCAGTACAATCTTGAAATAATCCCTAACCGCTTATCATTGCTAAAATTAGAGAAGAAACCCGCTGAAAGTTTCAGAGAATTCGGTTTCCGCTGGAGGGAACAGGCAGCAAGGGTAGATCCGCCTATGAGAGAGAGCGAGATGGTGGATTACTTCTTGCAGACACTAGAGCCAACCTATTTCGGACATCTGGTGACGTCCGTGGGCAAATCATTCACCGAGGTGATAAAAATGGGGGCTATGATCGAGGAAGGTTTGAAAGCCAACAAGATCATGAGCTACTCAACATTGAAAGCCACCACTCAGGCTATCCAAAGTGGTACTGGAGGAGTACTCGGGAAAAAGAGGAAAGAGGAAGTCGCGGCGGTCGAGTCCGGGACATGGTTCAGAAACAGAGGCCCCACACCCCAATATAGCCCGCCCCAGCCTCACCACCAAAATTACTTCCACAATCCATATAACCACCCGCAACATTACTATCCAGCACCTGATCCCCATTTCACTGTCCATCACGCACAGTCCTATTCTGCACCTCCCGTCCATGCACCGTGGTGTGCACCAAACCCGCAAAACAATTATCCACCCCCAAGAGCTTACAGAAACCCCTCGGGCGCGAGTTTTCGTCCGAACCAGGCATTCAAGGGCGACAGGGCGCCAAGGCCAAAGACTTTCACTCCCTTGGGGGAGTCTTACACCAGTCTGTTCCACCGGTTGAAGCAAGTAGGGTTGCTAAATCCGGTTGAAGCTAAGCTACCAAACCCTCTTCCGAAGAACCTGGACCATTCAGTAAATTGTGCCTACTGCTCGGGATGTCCGGGACACGATACGGAAAAGTGTTGGAGGTTGAAGACGGCCATCCAGGAGCTCATCGACACTCGCAGGATTGAGGTCCAGACTCCAACAGAGCCCAACATCAACCAAAACCCACTTCCAACTCATCATGAGACCAACATGATCGAGTTGGTATGGGTAGAAGAAGGAAAGGAGAAAGCCTCTCAGACTGTAATGATGATCAAGTCTAGCGGGGTAGGAATGAGAAAGGGGCCGAGCCTTGATGAGCCATCCATTTGCAAGAAGGACGTACCAGGAGGGTCGGAAGCAGAAAAGGGAAGTGTGAACGAAGTACCGGTGAGGCCGGGAGAAGCAAAAATAATTGTACCAGGGATAGCAACCAAGCCCGTCTTGACGGTAGCAGGCATTCGAATGGATCCCTTCATCATCAAGCCAGCAATACAGTTGCCCATAACTGATAGCAGAGCTATTCCATGGAATTATGCTCAAGTTACAACAACCTACAAAGGAAAGGAAGTGAAAGAGGAAGTTTGCGAAGCGCAAGGTTTGACCCGCTCGGGGAGATGTTTTGGCCCTGCGGAATTGAGGAAGATCACTCCGGCAATGTTGAAAAAGCTGGTAACTGACGAAGAGGCAGAAGAATTCCTGAAAAAGATGAAGCTGCATGACTATTCTGTCTTAGAGCAGCTGAGGAAAACGCCTGCGCAAATATCATTGCTATCCTTGCTGATACATTCCGAAGAACATCGGCAAGCTTTGATGAAAGTTTTGAATGAGGCCCACGTACCTGATAAAATCTCAGTGAGTCATTTGGAGAAGATCACCAATAGGATCTTCGAAGCGAATCGGATCACCTTCACCGATGATGAGTTGCCTGAGGAAGGCACCGAGCACAACAATGCTTTATATCTTACGGTAAAGTGTGAGGATTCGGTGGTTACCAAAGTCCTTGTCGATAATGGATCCAGTGCTAACATCTGTCCTCTCTCTACACTGGATAAGTTGAAAGTGGACATCGGCAGGATATGCAAGAACAGCATATGCGTTCGAGGGTTTGATGGAGGAGGCAAGGCGTCGGTCGGGGACATAGTATTAATCTTGACAATTGGGCCAGTGGAGTTCACCATGGAATTCCAGGTGCTGGACATGGTAGTATCATATAACCTTCTGATAGGGCGACCGTGGATCCATGCCGCAAGAGCAGTTCCATCCAGCTTACACCAACTCGTCAAGTTTGAGTGGGACCAACATGAGATCGTCGTCCATGGAGAGAATGATCTACAACCAGGCACCATCGTCCCCTTTGTTGAGACAGAAGAAGATGTTGGGCCATGAGTATACCAGATCTGCGATGTGGTATCCGCCAACCGAGTTCCAGAAGGGGAATGCATTCCCGATGACAGAATCATTACTGCCGACGTCATGGTGGCTCATGAAATGTTGGGACTTGGTTTCATACCCGGCAAAGGTCTAGGTGCATCTCTGCAAGGAACCATACAACCGGTATCTGTGGTCGAAAACGTGGGAACCTTCGGTTTGGGATTCAAGCCAACATCAGAGGACATCCAGCGAGCCAAGAGGAATAAGCGGAAGACATGGGTGCTCCCGAAACCTGTTCCACGCCTTTCCCAATCTTTTGTCAGGTCTGGAGTAAAAGGACATCCGGCGACAAAGGTTCCTATTCCTATGGTTAGGCCAGACGAAGAGTTCTTAAGAAAGTTCGAGGACCTATTCGCAGATGTGTGCGTGCTCGGGGATGGTGAAGGATCCAGCCATGCCGAGATACAGTTTGTGGGATCGAAAGCAAAATTGAATAATTGGAAGGCTACTCCTCTCCCTGTCCGGAAGGAGTCTTGGTAGTTTGTTTTGGATTGTGTTCTTTCGAAATTTTGTGTTGGGGGTTGTCCCCGGAGTAAAATCCGTTTGTTTTAGTTCATTTCGATTTAAGTTTGCAAGTTTGTTTTTCCTTGTACTGTTCCCATTAATGAAATTTTGTTCCCTTCGCGTCTAATTTTGTTTATTTTCCTTATTTTTACTTTTCTGAACAGCCTTCTCTCAACTGATCTTAATGATATGGCGTTCTTAAAGATTAATCAACCCAGTCTAGAAAGTCAATCGGGTTTGGAAATAATAACGCATGAAATAAGAAGTGACGAGAGTGAATCGGAATACGGCGATGATGAAGCCGTAGAAGAAATTGGTGAAGAATTAAGTCACTTCGAGGAAAAACCCAAACGAAATTTAAATGATATTGAGGCCGTTAATCTGGGGAACGCGGATGACGTCAAAGAAACCAGAATAAGTGTCCATATTGAACCCAACCCTGAGAGAAGAGTTGATCAAAACACTCATGGAGTTTAAAGACATTTTCGCATGGTCATACGACGACATGCCAGGACTCAACACTGATCTAGTGGTTCATAAATTACCCACTGATCCGGCGTATCCTCCCGTCAAGCAAAAACTGCGGAAATTCAAGATGGAGATGAGTGTAAAGATCAAAGAGGAAGTAACCAAGCAGTTGCAGGCGAAAGTCATTCGCGTCACTCGATACCCTGAATGGTTGGCTAACGTAGTACCGGTGCCAAAGAAAGATGGAAAGATCAGAGTATGCGTAGACTACCGCAATCTCAACAAGGCAAGTCCTAAGGACAATTTTCCGCTTCCCAATATCCATATCCTGATTGATAATTGCGCTAGACGTGAAATCGTGTCCTTTGTGGACTATTATGCGGGATATCATCAGATCTTGATGGATGAAGAGGACGCAGAAAAGACGGCTTTTATCACACCGTGGGGGACTTATTGCTACCGGGTGATGCCATTCGGTTTGAAGAACGCAGGGGCAACATACATGAGGGCGATGACTACGGTATTCCATGACATGATACACAAGGAGATTGAAGTGTACGTGGATGATGTTATCATAAAAGCTAGACGTCGAGAAGACCACGTTGCCGACCTCAGGAAGTTCTTTCAAAGACTTCGAAGATATGACATCAAGCTCAATCCGGCCAAGTGTGCATTCGGAGTTCCGTCAGGAAAGTTGCTAGGATTCATCGTCAGCCGAAGGGGCATTGAGTTGGATCCATCCAAAATCAAGTCCATTCAGGAGCTACCCCCGCCGAAGAATAAAACAGAGGTAATGAGTCTGTTGGGAAGGCTGAATTACATCAGCAGATTTATTGCTCAGCTTACAGCAACCTGTGAGCCCATATTCCGTCTGTTGAAGAAAGACGCGGCGATAGAATGGACGACAGAATGTCAGGAAGCGTTCGACCAAATCAAAGGGTATCTGTCAAACCCACCCGTACTAGTTCCGCCCTGAACCGGGTAGACCCCTGATTCTTTATCTGACGGTTTTGGAGAATTCGTTCGGCTGCGTACTGGGGCAGCATGATCTTACCGGCAGGAAGGAACGGGCCATTTACTACCTCAGTAAGAAATTCACGGTCCACGAGGTCAGGTACACTCATCTAGAAAAGACATGTTGCGCTCTGACTTGGGTAGCCCAAAAGCTGAAACACTACTTGTCTTCTTACACCACTTACCTCATTTCGCGTCTGGATCCGTTGAAGTATATTTTCCAGAAACCTATGCCTACAGGGAGGTTAGCAAAATGGCAAATATTACTTACGGAGTTCGACATCATATATGTGACAAGGACGGCTATGAAAGCTCAAGCCCTGGCCGATCACTTAGCTGAAAATCCTGTTGATGACGAATACGAACCTTTGAGGACGTATTTTCCGGACGAAGAAGTATTGCAAATTGATGGGTTGGAATTAACTGAGGATCCAGGGTGGAAGCTTTTCTTCGACGGAGCGGCGAACGCAAAAGGAGTCGGAGTAGGGGCTGTGCTCATATCTGAAACAGGACATCATTATCCTGTTACTGCTCAACTGCGTTTTCACTGTACCAATAATATGGCCGAATACGAGGCATGTATCTTGGGGTTGCGATTAGCGGTGGACATGGATGTACAGGACGTCTTGGTCTTGGGGGACTCGGACCTTCTGGTACATCAGATTCAGGGAGAATGGGAAACCAGAGATTTAAAGCTTATTCCATATCGTCAGTGTTTGCATGATTTGACCAAACGCTTTCGATCGGTAGAATTCAGGCACATCCCGAGGATGCATAATGAAGTTGCTGACGCTCTAGCTACTTTAGCGTCGATGCTACATCACCCAGACAAGGTTCGTGTCGATCCGTTACCTATCCAGGTACGGAATCAACATGCTTATTGTAATGTGATAGAGGAAGAGGTAGATGGTGAGCCATGGTTTCATGATGTCAAGGAATACCTCAGGTTAGGAGTATACCCAGAGCAAGCAACCGGAGATCGAAAGCGAGCTATTCGGCGGTTGGCGAACGGATTTTTCCTTAGTGGAGGGGTGCTGTACAAAAGAACCCCAGACTTGGGATTGTTAAGATGCATAGATGCAAGTCAAGCCACAACAGTGATGACAGACATACACTCGGGAGTTTGTGGACCACACATGAGCGGGTACGTATTGGCAAAGAAGATTCTTCGAGCAGGATATTACTGGCTCACTACGGAGCGTGATTGTATAAGTTTCGTGCGAAGATGCCATCAGTGTCAGATACACGGAGATTTGATTCATTCTCCACCGACTGAATTGCATACAATGTCAGCACCATGGCCGTTTGTCGCATGGGGTATGGATGTTATTGGACCTATAGAACCTGCAGCTTCCAATGGTCATAGGTTTATTCTGGTAACGATCGACTATTTTACCAAGTGGGTGGAGGCCAAAACCTTCAAACCAGTAACAAAGAAGGCGGTGGTAGACTTCGTACATTCCCACATCATCTGTAGGTTTGGAATTCCAAAGATAATCATCACAGATAACGGTGCAAATCTTAACAGTGGATTGATGAAAGAGGTATGTCAACAGTTCAAGATTACACACCGAAATTCCACACCGTATCGTCCCAAAGCAAATGGTGCGGTTGAGGCAGCAAACAAGAATATAAAGAAGATATTGGGGAAGATGGTAGAAGGGTCTAGGCAATGGCATGAAAAGTTACCATTTGCACTGTTGGGTTATCGCACTACCGTCCGGACTTCGGTAGGTGCAACTCCTTACTTGTTGGTGTACGGGACCGAGGCAGTAATACCAGCAGAAGTTGAAATTCCATCCCTCCGAATTGTCGCCGAAGCTGAGATCGACGATGATGAATGGGTCAAAACTCGATTAGAACAATTGAGCTTGATCGACGAAAAGAGATTGACGGCAGTATGTCATGGCCAATTGTATCAAAAGAGAATGGCAAGAGCGTATAACAAGGGACCGAAGCGAAGGGAAAGTTCGCTCCAAATTGGCAGGGACCGTTTGTTATGACTAGGGTATTATCCAACGGCGCGCTATGTCTAACTGATATTGAGGGAAGATGCACTGATATGGCTATTAATTCCGATGCAGTCAAGAGATATTATGTGTAATTCTTTAATGTATTTGTCAACGATTGGTTTCGTTTGTGTGTATTTTGGCATTTTTCGAAGAATGAAATGACAGAGGAAATTTTTCTACTACCCAAACACATTAACCTTTGTTTTCCCCTTTGAGCCTTAATAATTCTTTCATACACCCTCTTTCGGAATCACCAAGGAAGATGTGTAACAAAATAGAAAAAGAAACAAAGAAAAGACACAAGAAAAAGTGAACTACGTTCGACCCGATTCCTCAAGAAGGATACGTAGGCGCCACACGGCTCGGTCATAATAAAATAAAAATCAAAGATCCCCCAAGCAACAAAACTGGGGCAGAAGTCATTGTTTCGTTCGAAAGATAGTGTGGATTCCGAAAGTTGTAATAAGCTAACCGTTGAGGTTAAACCCCTTTCTTTAGCCTCACGCGCAGAAACCACATTAAGAACCAAAAAGACCTCTCGATCAGTATTTGAGAAATGCCAAGTCATGCGAATGAAAGCCAAAAGTGACATCCCGACCCTCGATTGAATCCAGGATGCACAAGCCGAAAGGGGATAATGCTCTAGAGGGAATCTCATGGGTGATACCCCACCGCAGGGAAAGAAAGCGTAAATGAGAGAGTCTTAACGGTGAAAACCCTCGCGGGCACCTTAAGGCGAAGAAAGTTGAGAGAAATAAAATGAGAGAGTCTTACGGTGAAAACCTTTACGGGCACCCTAAGGCGACGGGAGATAGAGAAATGAGAGAATCTCATTAGTGAAAACCCTTCAAAGGGCACTATGAGGTGACGAGGCAAGATGGTTACAAGATGTCTGCATGAGACAAGGTTTGGACATTCGTTTATTCCTAGCAAAAATGCGGCCATCAGAAAGTGATTGACATGAATAGACTGGATAGATTAATCTCAAAGGCGCGGCATAACCATTGAATCAGTCACACATTCAGATAGGTTTTCCTATTTTTGAGTTCAGAAAAGTTTTCCTTTTCTTTTGTCATTTGCGGTCAGCATTCTTTTTCTTTTCTTTCGTTTTCGAAAATTGATTTTTCAAAGCTTACTACCAAGTCTCCCAAAGCAGTATAATGAAAACGAATAGGTGTGGAACGAGGCAATAAGGCAGAAGTCGTTCCGATAGTAAGATTGGAACGACAGGTTGATTGGAAGGTTCGCAGGAATTATGGAGTATGATAGACACATATGGCACATCCGGAAGATGATTTCACGCAACAGATCACCGGCTAAAAAGAGTCGGATCAAACTAAAGATTGGAATGAAAGGGAGAGATGAGAAACCGTCTGTGGAAAGAGCATCATCCCCAGCAAGCGCTAACGTCGTCCTCGAAGTTCGAGGGAGGCCAAGCAGCTGGAAGAGAAAGGAAAATGGCCCCAACAAGAGTGGCACGACCACTCACTGCATGTCGAAACTAACAATTTTTCTTTGATTTAAAGCAGGAAAAGAGGGTTCGTCGGCGGAAAAGCATACCACCTAGAAGTCTATCAAACTGGGGCAGAAAAGTTTCTCCTGTTGCGAAAATTTTCTTGAAAGCAAATACCCAGTTGGATAAGAATAGAAAGCAGCACAAGATTTTGGGAAATACCAGCTCCGAGCAGAATAGTTTTGAAAAGGCCCGACAATTCAAGAAAGTGATCTTTGAGCCGGTATCATCCCCATCAATTGTTGGGAAAATGAAACACTAACTTCGAGATTCCCGCAGCAGCATTATATCCCGTAAGTTTTCAAGGAAGCAGAGGTGTGAGTCCTAGAGGAGGAATGGGAAGAAGGAAGAGGAAAAGGGGTCCCCCGCCAGGATAATCCCCAGTCCATAACATTTCAACCCCCGGCGAGTCCGAGAGTGAATGAGGGGAGAAGGAAATAAAGAATACTTCCCCAGCAGCATCATCACTAGCAGGTAAATAGGCAGTTCCGAAGATATCTCCAGCAGCCAAAGGAAAAGTAGCACGGCTCAAGGGGAAGGCAATTCCAAGACAAGATAATTCAGAAGAGAAGGTGGCCCAAGAGGCAATGCAGGAAGAAGAAAATGGTACAAAAGGCAAAGGAAGGTGATCAGGATAGGATTTTATTTTGAAGTAGTAGTTGAAGTCAGGGAGCCCGCCCGGAGAATGGAGTGGCGATTTTATTTTGAAGTAGTAGTTGAAGTCAGGGAGCCCGCCCGGAGAATGGAGTGGCGATTTTATTTTGAAGTAGTAGTTGAAGTCAGGGAGCCCGCCCGGAGAATGGAGTGGCGATTTTATTTTGAAGTAGTAGTTGAAGTCAGGGAGCCCGCCCGGAGAATGGAGTGGCGATTTTATTTTGAAGTAGTAGTTGAAGTCAGGGAGCCCGCCCGGAGAATGGAGTGGCGATTTTATTTTGAAGTAGTAGTTGAAGTCAGGGAGCCCGCCCGAAGAATGGAGTGGCGATTTTATTGTGAAGTTGTAGTTGAAGTCGGGGAGCCCGCCCGGAGAATGGAGTGGCGATTTATTTTGAAGTAGTAGTTGAAGTCGGGGAGCCCGCCCGGAGAATGGAGTGGCGATTTTATTTTGAAGTAGTAGTTGAAGTCGGGGAGCCCGCCCGGAGAATGGAGTGGCGATTTTATTTTGAAGTTGTAATTGGAGTCAGGGAGCCCGCCTGAAGAATGAAGTGGCGAGTTATTTTTAATTTGGTTGAGGAAAGCAGTTGAATGTAACAGAAATCTCCGGCATGAATCCAAGTTCGTAAGCAGAAGAAGGCAACAAGGATCAGAAAAGATAGATTTAGATTGCAAAGGAGAATAGTTCGAAGATCACAAAGGAGGAACCAATGGTCGGAGTTCGGCAATCAAGATAGGCCAAAATAACAATTGGCAGAAGAGAAGAAGCATCAGAAGGAATATCAAGTCAGACAGAATAGCAAGGAACATGACAAGGTCAAGTTAAAAAGGATGGATAAGAATTTGTAGTACTGTAACTTAGTCTAGCTTCTTATTTTTGTTTAGCACGGTGTAATAAGGGGATCATGTTAAGCAGTGGCAACAACAGTAATAGAAGTAACAGCAGTAATAGCAAGATCGCAACAGTCATGGTAGTCCCAGCTACCAAAACTTTCCGAACTACATTGACCTGATTCCCTTTTAGCCAGGGATATGTAGGAGACTTTCTGAAGCAAAGGTTCGGTCAAACTTTTCCAAAAAATGCTTCATACGGAGCGCTCAAACGGGCAAAAATCGCTCGTATCCGCTCACTTATCTTCGCACGGAAACTCTTCATGTTTCCGCGCAAAGAGGGGCAGCTGTGAGCACGTGATTTTTGCCCTACATGAGAATTAGAAAAATTCAAAATAAAATAGTTTTGTGTTGTGCGCGATTTTTTGGATTTTTGAGCTATTTTTATTTATCTGTGCGTGTTTATTTGTTTAAAATTAATAAAATACAGAATATATATCGTGCGCGCATTTCGGAGCTCAATTATGCGTTTAGGAATTAACTAAACCGTGTTTGATTTCAAAGAAAGAAAATTGCAAAAATACGTATTTATTGCCTTTGAGTCGCTTAATGTACAATTGTGTGACTTATAGATATTTAATTATATGTGTTAATTGTTAGTGGAACTTAATTGGTATTTTTATAAATTAAATTGATTTTTGTAGTATACTTAGAATTTTTGTTTATTAGAAGTCAAAAGGACAAGAAAGAAATAATTGGACTAGGCTAAATCAAAATGCCAAAGCCCAAATCGAAACCCAATCCAAATCCCAGCCCAAATCCCCACCCAGGTATCAGCTTATGTAACGGCTGATCTGAACCGTTGGATTAATCAATCCAACGGCCAAGATCATATGTTCCCTTACCCGATCTGCCCAACCCCAAATGGCCCCGTTGATCTGGACCGTTGGATTTTATTATCCAACGGCCCAGATTAATCAATCAATTCCCAAATATACTCAGACCCTAACTTAATCACACGACACCGTTTTGGTTTAAGTGAGGCGATCCTGGTCGTTGATCGTAAATGATCCAACGATCAGGATTTAATCTCGTAATTCATATATAAGGCCGTCTTCACACCCCGCCCCCCAAGCCGGACCCCCCTTACACTCGTCGTCTCTCTTAGAGACGAATTAACCTCGCCGTCCACCACCGTGCTCCGCCTGCCGGAAATCACCTCACGGCGGTTCCGGTAGGCCAACGGCCACCAAATTAACACCAACCCTTCTCCTCACCTCCCTCTCTTCGAATCCGGCCTCCGTTAGTTTCGAATACGCTTCGAGCGTGTCGAATATTGAATCAAAGGTCGCCGGAATTTGAAAACCATGCCAAACCACACCAAAATCACACCATAGCTTCCCCTCACCTCCCTCATACCCCCACCGGCCTTAGTTTTGTTCGAATCTTGCCAGAACCAGTCGAGCCCCAAAATCTCGGCCATGAACCCTAAACTCGATTCCTGCCTAATTGAGGTCTAATAGACTTTAATTGGGATGTTTTCACTATTGAAAGCATCTCAATTAAGGTTCATTGGCCTCAAAAACAAAAGGTCCAAGTCCGAGTTGAATCCAAGATGGGTCCGAGGTTCGTTCGAGTGCGGTTTTTCTCCTTACATGGTATTTTTCTTTCTTTCTTCATATGTTAGTGTGATTAATGATGTGAATTTTATCCTTTTTCTTTTCTTTTAGTTTTCTGCTTTGTTCTTCATCTCCCAAGACCTTTATTTGGTCAATTTGCATTCTGTTAGTTGTTCGAATGTGCTTGTCATAGGATAGTTATTCGTTTCGATTAGCGTCGTCGAATATTTGGTTTTCATTTTTGCCGAGATTTTTAGAATAATTGTTTGGCTAATTAATTTGTTATCATTGTTATGTGTTGTAGTTGATTAGATGTCGTCGTTTAACTGCATAGGTTTGATTTGTTTGAGATTCCGGACAATGATTAGCACTTTTGAATTAAATTGGAGTATTTGATTAAAACTGAAATTAAGATTCGAATTAGCTAATTAGGAAGTTAAGGTTTAGGATTTAGAATATTTTAATGCCCTGCACAGCCCAGTGGAACCTGCTGTTACAGCAGGGCACTCCACCAGGTTCCCACTTAGCATTTAAACTGATTTAAGCCCACACTTGACAGGACTTAGTGGCTAAACACAGAGCATATAATGGGCTGGCAGAGAAGAGTATGGGCAGGGGTGGGTCTTCTGATTATTGTATCTTAGGGTGTCATTGGTTTCTCAAGTATAAATAGAAGGTTGAAGAGAATAGGCAGGGTCTTCTTTTCTCTTTGGAAAAGCAGCATACATTAGGGAGACGAATAAGCAGAAATACACACACACATAGACATTGTGTTACTGTTCCATTGAGGTTTGGCCACTGTCGTTGTTGCTGTTATTCTGTCATAGTAGAGGTTGTTGTTGCTGTTATTCAGTTGTGGTAGAGGCTATTTGTTTGCTGCTGTGTTTGTCGAGATTGGTGGTGTTGGTTTGTTGTTGTTGCTTCTGTTTGTTGTGGTGGCTGTTTTTTTGCTGCTGTCTTGTTGTTTGAAGTCAATTGTGGTTCAAACATTTGGGTGCACAAGTCCCCCGGGGTATTTCATAAGTATAGGGGTCTGTTTTGATTTGGAAGTCTTGGTTGTTGGTCTCTTTGAAGTGGTGGAGTCTTTGGTCATTGATTTCTATCTCTGGAGTCTGTTGCTGGGACACTTTGGTTGCTGTTTGGTTACTGCTATATTGCTGATTGCCACACTTTGTCACTGCTCACTCTTCCTTCTTTTTCCATATTCCAGGTACACATCCCTGTTATTATAGTTTTCTTGGTTTGAAGAGGAAATGAAGCCTCAAGCTCCCTGTTGAATCTGTCAAATACATGTAGTGTCCAAAGTTCTTGTGTTTGTAATGAGTACACATAATTGGATCTATCATACTGGTTTGGGTTATAAGAAATGCATTTAGATCCAAACACACCGTCATTGGACATGCATAGGAACTTGAGTTATTCGTGCTACATCTATGCTTAAATCTCCTCCATTCATGGTGTGTAATTTCCAAATCTATTAATATTAGACCTTATGTTAAAATTGAGATTAGCTATTTGTTTAAGCAGAAGGTTTAAGGTAATTTGAACACCTGTGAGGAATGCTATCTTGAATTTGCAAAAATATATGATAGTGGCTCTTTGGGGATTGTTTGAATTCAAAGTAAGTTCTTTCCATATAATTGTCCACCATAGACTCGAATCTACTCACTTAGTTAACTAATAGTATGTTTGCTCGAATTGGTTACAGTTGAGTAGAATTTTGTCATACTGTAGGAATTGGTGCGTTATTACTCAACTAAACGACGTAATTAGATTAAAGGAATCGGGGGTACATTTCATGTGACCCGACTCCAATTTTGAACAAGATTAAATAAAGCATGTCAGGAACCACATGCGCATTTCATGTAGTGTGGCTCGTAACATGTTTTAAATAATTTGGAATCAATTCCTAAATAAATATAGCGGGATGTGGTTCGCTTTAAATTTGAATCAGAGGTGCGCTTCGCCTAACAGTTACATAAATCGCAGGGGCCCTCATAAGTGTATATATAAAGTGCTTAGATTTCGAGATGTGCTGTTTCTTAGCAAATATCATGGCCTTCTCAAAAGTGTAAATAAGTAATTGCTCTAGGCGCGTGTTTTAATAATTTTACCTTCTTAAGTACGGGTGTGCATTTCATGCGACCCAAATCCAAATCCCAAAATGTTGAATAAGAATGTGTCGAGAATCCGGGTGCATTTCATGTGACGTGATTCGAAACGTATTTTTAGGCAACATTCTTTTCGCAAAATCATAATAATAATAAAAGCGGATTATTAACAAAAGGCGCATGAAAATAGAACATGTATTGAAATTAGATAAAAATTAAATACAACAGTTGAGCGACCGTGCTAGAACCACGGAATTCGGGAATGCCTAACACCTTCTCCCGGGTTAACGAAATTCCTTATCCGGATTTCTGGTTCGCCGACCATTAAATAGAGTCAAACCTTTCCTCAATTCGGGTTTCAAACCGGTGACTTGGGACACCATAAATCTCCCAAGTGGCGACTCCGAATCTCAATAAATGAACCCCGTTTTGGTTGTCCTTTAATTGGAAAAACTCTCTTTTATATCTTGCGCCCACGCGGTTCAGCGTAAAAAAGAGGTGTGACAATAACCGTATCATAAGTCTTGAAGTCAAATGAGTTATGAAACAAAAGTTGACAAAAGTTGTTGCAACTTAGGTTCATAGTTTTACATAAACTTTAGGTCAAATGTTATTAAGATTTTCTCCCAATATACTTGGAATTACGGGGTGATCTACCCACAAAATTGATGATCTATGAGTCTAGTTTCCAAAGAATTAAACCGTTTATCAATACAACATTGGAATAGAGAGAGATACACATTTCCTTGAGACTGCACAAGTTGCTAGGTGACAAGTAGGTGGGCCACCTACTTGGTTAAATGACGGCCCAAAAGAGGCAATTTTGGGTCAGACAAAGAGCCCATTAAAAGGCTTATCTTCTGCAATATATCCCTCATTATATTTCACAAATAAACTGACCTAAACCCCTGCAAACTTCCTCCGTAAAATTATCCACAAACCCTAATTGATTTTTCCTCTCTTACAAGTTCAAATTGGGGGTAAACACTAGAGTTTGAAGAACCAAGATAAAGGCTGAGTTATCCAACAAGTAAGGTGAGTTTACTGCTATATTGCATACATTTATTCTACTGGGAATTCATGGTAATTCGTTATATACATGTAAGAACTCACGGGACGGTGATCGGAAGCTGTGAGTTCAAGTTATTCACTTGTAGCGGACTGTTTTGTAGATTGTTTTGTGTTGCTATTGGGATGCATGTTTTAATACTATTTGTTGGAGTTTTGGAGGAGGAAGGGTGTGGAGAAACACCATATTTATGTAGGTTTGTGGTCTGTTAGTTCTTCGTAATATTTTTGGGTCGTTTGATACGACTTTGGTGGTTGTCGTATGTATGAATTGATTAGGTTGTGCGTGGACTGTTTTGGGAGGCTCAATATGTATATTATTGATGTTGTTTAGGATGTTTGGTGATTGTTTTGAATGGTGTGAATTCATATATATAGGGGAGGTTCTGTCCGTTTCGTCGTAAAATAGGTTGTGGTCGATACATAATACTTATGACGCTTGAATGATAACTATAGTATCATTTCACTTATTGTAGACTAAGGAGTCGTGAAAGTTGCATAGCTTGAGATTGGGGCAGTATATACAAGGTATGTGAGGCTATCATTTTCCTTCTTTTGCACGACTCCGATTGTACATAATGTAATGAACGAGCATCCAAAGATACTCTACTCTTAGAAGCAAGCAGTACTTACATTGTTTCCTCTCTTATGGAATGATTGATATTGATGTTGGTTCTCTTATTCTTATGTTATCAATCTTGTTGGTACTTCCTGATTCCTATAAGGTTCATAGTGAAAAGTTAGTCCTAATAAGGTGTACAGAGGATACCGACCTTACGTCACTCCGAAAGGTCTAGAACGTGTTTTCATGAGTCGAGCATGCATTATATATATGTATTTATTTTACTCTACCGAGCCACACTATAGTCGGCCGGGTACGGCACCTATTGTGCAACCACTGGTCAGTTGTGTTTTACCGGGTTCCACATGGCCGGGTACGATTCTATCAAGCCTTATGATGGCCGGGTACGTTTTTATCGAGCCTATTATGGCCGGGTATGATATGGTGATGATGATGCCCATAGAGGCGTATGTTTTAAAAGTTTATGTATTGTGCATTTCTTGTCAGTAGTCCTCAGAGGTACTTAGATGTTACAGGTTCTATATTTTCTATCCTTGGTTACATTATTGTTCGTATTTATGGTTCCCTGCCTTACATACTCAGTACTTTAGTCGTACTGACGTCCTTTTATTTGTGGATGCTACATGTCATGCTGCAGGTCCTGATAGACATGTAGGTGCAGCTCCCCCACCATAGTAGGCTGTCCAGTTCAGCGGTGATTGGCGAGATCCCTTCTCCGGACTTGCCGTGGTCTTGGTATGCATTTTTGTTATAGACGTTATGGGTATGTCAGGGCCATGTTCCGACTATGTTGCAGCACTTATGTTCCTTTAGAGGCTTATTGACAAGTGTCTACTCATGTATAGTTTGGTGTGACTTGTCGGCTAGTTTTTGTTGTATAGTCTTTCATGGTAGCGTGGTAGCTTGTACCATATGTATATAGTTTCTTGATTGTCTGTTCATCCCATGTTATGTAGGTTCATGCCATCATATTTTATTGTTGATTGTCCATGATCCATGTCTACCATTTGTATTCATCCCGTCAGCCCTAATAGATAATAAAGAAAGTTAGATAAAATGTACGTTGGTTCTTGGCAAGTTTGGTCGGGTGCTAGTCATGGCTCTCCAGTTTGGGTCGTGACACACAATCTCTTCTATACCATGCAGAGTAACCAGGTGACACTTCACCTCTAGCCTGATCCCTTACACAAGTGTCCACTTTCAGGCATTGACACTCATTCCATATTTGACGGGCTTTTGCCTCAGGAAACTGCCCATCGGGACTAATCTCTATCACTTGAATGTTGAGATCTCCATCGTTTGGCACTATTTGATATCTTCCGAGTTATCGTAACACTCGATATGGAGCGTAAGATTGAATACTTTTGAGCCCCATTAAAAGAAAGCGCGATCCTTCTGTTGGCATGTATATAATTTCATTGACGGGTAACCACCCGAATGCCCATTCTATCTGACAAGCAGTAATGGATCGGAAATATGTGATCCAACCTTTAGACCCTTCCGGTAACTTGACCCTTTTTATCCTCGTGTAGAATTCTTTTATGCAAGCCTTTTCCAATGATCCATAGCTCAGAAATTGAGTGCGATGGCATAACTGCTCGATCATCCACATTTGTAATAACAAGTTGCATCCCTCGAAGATATCTACTTCGGCTTTATAAGATGTGAGGGCACGAAAGATATCGGCTACTATCATAGGCGCCAAAGTGCTATTATCCTGTGTGAGGAGAGTACTGACAATTCCAGCAATTCCTATGTCGATGTTCCCGTCTTTCCTTGGAAATATTATCAAACCTAAAAAGGCCACCATGAAAGCAAAACGCCTATATTCCTCCCATTTCGTCTGGTTTGCTTTGCTGCAGAGTTTGTTTGCTGGGTTATTAAATCCTCCAATGTGACCATATCTATGGTATATGAAATTCATAGTGCAAAAGCCATGGTCCAAATCCTCATTGTGGACGCTTCGGGCTATTTTTAAGGAATCCAGGAATCTTTGAGCAGTGATGGCTCTTGGAGAAACCGGATATTTGTCTTTCAGGGGGACCTCATCTTTCCCAATATAGCTAGCAATTTCCTCTAGTATCGGAGTGAGCTCAAAGTCCAAGAAATAGAGCACATTGTGTGCGGGATCCCGGCAGGTGACCAAGGCCCGAATAATGTCTCCCCGCGGTATAATATCAAGCAACCCGGTAAGACCTTTCAAATATTTCTTGACCTCGTCTTGTCCGTCTTGACCCAAGTCATTCCACCATAGACGCAACTCCAAAGGGATTTTATTCATTAATGAAAAAGGTTTATTTCGCATTGTGCTCATCCTGCATATTTATTAAAGGTGATTATATTATTTGACCCAAAAAGACAAAAATATATTTTCAAAAAAAAAAAATCATTTTCAAAAATGAAAAGTCCCCATTTGAAAATACGACCTTCAGCACTTCCTTCGAAAATGTTAAGGTTGTATCTATTATTTAGGGAAAACGACTCAAAAGTGGCCATTTTTGCGCAAACGGCCTTCTGGCGCCCTCTCGGGACATTCGGCTATTTTGTCAAAAACGGCATCACTTTGATTTATTTGAAATTAACATTTTTGGTTGTTTTTTTTTAAAAGGGGTGACCCGTAAGGGTTGCCTACGTATCTCGCCTAGCGGTGAGAATCAAACCAGCGTAGTTCGGTCAAATTATTTTTAGACCAAATATTTTTAATTTTTCAACTATATTTCATAATTTCCAACTATTTTTGATAATTTCGATAGATTTCTGTCAGTATTTAGACGTCGGTTCCTTCTAAAATTACTATTCTCCTTTTTTCTTTCCCTCAAGTATTTAGTCGGTCAGCATAATGGCCCAAGACAAATAAATGCAACATATAATAATACTTGGTATTTTTATATCCAGGTCACTTATCCTAAACAGACCATACCCCAGTGTTGAGTCCCCTATGTCAGATATGATGCAAATAATCATCCTAATTCTAGGCTCAATATCCTGATTTTTCATTGGTTCTAGACTGTGTATCCGAGTGGACAACTCGAGTCGAGGAGGGGGCTACGTACCGGGGACCCGCGGGATCGTTCGGCTTAGTAACTTTTCCGGCCTCTATTTCTTATTTTGGTATTGACTAAACAGAAAGGGGAGTCTCAACCAGTAAGCACATCCCCGAAGGTAAGAAGAGAAGGGTTTTCGGCCTAATTTTTATATACAATCCATATAAAATCAAAGCGGTAAACATATAGCACATTGATCAAAAACATATAGTGAAATCAGATATAATCAAAAACAGCAATTTAACTGAGATCAAATTCTTAAACCCTAAACCGAAGTTCTGGGTTTCTTATCCCAGCAGAGTCGCCAGAGCTGTCACACCTCTTTTTTCTTATATGCTACTTTACCCGCGAGGGCGTAGAGGATTTTTTCTACTTTAAGGACAGTCAGAACAGGATTAATATTTAAGTTTTTCAGAGTCACCACCCGGTTTAATCTCGAACCGAGGAAAGTTTGACTCTGTTACAGTCTGCGAACAAGAAATCTGGATAAGGAATTCTGTTAACCCGGGAGAAGGTGTTAGGCACTCCCGGATTTTGTGATTCTAGCACGGTCGCTCAACTATTGAATTTGATTTTATCTGATTCCTATTATATGTTTTTAATGTTCTGCTTTTCAATTTTTAAGATTTTCAACGTGGTGAAAAGGCATTCCTTAACCACACCGTACCAGTACGCCTGTGGCTTTGGATACATTTCGACTTCATTGGGAGGAGGATTTGGGTCAAATAAATGAGCACCCATTCATGAGAATGTATATTGAAATTGTACCTAATGGTATCTATTTCTTTGTTACTTTGGGAAAGACCGTGGAATTAGCTAAACAGTCATTCTGATGTCTAAATTATCGTAATGGTTATTTAAGGGCCACGTGTATCTTAGTTTATGACGAGGATCATCTCATTGTATTTTAAAGGTTAAATATAGATTATGCTAAGTTTTCTATCATTATTTTTTATATTTATTAGTGAATTTTTATAACAGTTCTCATGATCATTTATTCGGTTCCAGGCCACTATATGTTATTGGGCCTAGAATTTGGACTAATTTAACAGAAGTGCACAAGTGTGCATAAGGCTATTTAAAGCCCAGTCCACAATTACGAATTCAAGTCTCTTGGGCTTAGAAGCTTTCATGGTTGAATAGAGCTTTCTATGGCTGGACTTGTCAAATTAACAACTAAATTTGAAGCAAATATAATACAAATACTACTACTTCAGTATCATATTTTAACTAAAAATGTAACTTCGATTTTATTTATCTATCAACATTTGGCAATTAAACTGTATCAATCAAATTGTGTTGGGACATATGCGTTCATTCATATTCAAGTCTATTTAATTTTACTTGCTATTTCGAAATGGCTAACTAATTATACAGTTTGCATGTTGTCACACCTCCCTTTTTACTACCCCAACAACTTAAAGGCGTATAAATACACTTGTAGGGTATACCCCGACGCTCAATTACCCAAGACGGATAAAATAACGTAAGGGAAGGAGTTTTTCCAATTAAAGGACAATCGGTTCGGGATTTTATTAGAGATTAATCGAGTCGCCACTTGGGAATGACAATGGTGTCCCAAGTCACCGGTTAATCCCAAATCCGAGGAATTTTGACTCTTATAAATGTCCGCGAAGCAGAGATCCGGATAAGGAACTCTGTTAACCCGGGAGAAGGTGTTAGGCACTCCCGGATTCCGTGGTTTTAGCACGGTCGCTCCACTGTCGTTCTTGACTTTTGTTTGACTCAATTATAAGTTTTAACAACATAATGCGCTTTTTACATAAATATTACTTTTTAAGAATTTGCGACATTGCGGAAACACACCTCGAGTCATACCGCAACCAGTACGCCTATGACTTTCGGTATATTTCGGCTTTGCCGAGATTTGGATTTGAGTCGCACCAAGTGCATACTCGTTCAATGGAAAATATATATTAAAATCGTACCCTAAAATAGTCTATCGTCTTTATTAACTTTGGGAAAGACCGTGAAATTCGCTAAACGGTCTTCCCGAGTCTATGCTTTTTATAACTATTTTATTTGAGGGCCCCGCAATTGTGTAATTTTATTTGGCGAGGCTCGTCTCATTATTTATTTTAAAGGTCATACCTAAAGTGACTAAATTTCTATTGTTTTGTTTTTGTATATAAAGGAAAGAAAATCCTAATTAATTGTTATTAAGAAAACTACCTTAGTGTGAAAAGAGAATAGAGCTAAGCTGATATTAGAACTAAGCATGCATAACATCAGGAGAAAGCTACACCATGAAAGCTAAAAGAGGCCCAGTTCTATCACAGATTATTAAAGCCAAAGGCAACAAGAGTGGTCACAGTAACTTAAGCCTGATTTTAAATGGAAGACAAAGATCAAAGGTCATGCTTTTGCCATGAATCAGAACTCGACAGTAAAAATGATAAGGAAAAGATGAAGTCTCTGAACTTAAAGCAAAAAAGCCATGTGATCAAAACAAGGCATATAACAGATAAAGTCCTACCACTAACAGGCCCAAAAGAACACAGGGACACATAGGAGATGAACCAGTTGAGAAATCAGTGTGGTCACAGAGAAATAGACAAGGACTCACAGCATGAGAAGATAAGCAGAAGGGTCCTAGACTAGCATGAGAAGCACAGGACCGAGATAACAAGAGATGTGAAACAGAAATGAAAATCATAAAACCAACATAACCCCTATGACTAACATGTTCAAAGGAACTAGTCAAGAATTTAAAGAAGAAACAGGTTAATAGATGAGGATATACAGGATCCTAGACTAGCATGTGAAGCTCAAACTCGAGATAAGAACACAATCACCAAAAGAAAACCAAGAATAGCCTTACAACTAACATATGAAACACAAATCAATCAGAACATGCAAGGCAAGGATATACAGGGCATATTAAAACAAAAATGAGATAAACAAAAAGAAAAGGAACAGAATATCAACAAGAACAATCGACACTTATCATGCAAACACAAAAATCATAGAAGACAGAACCAAAACATGTAAGAAATCATAGACAGATCCTAATAAACTAAAGAAAACAAAAAGGGCGGGGGACTTAGCTTTGCGGGGCCTGTCCCCCGAGCTTCCTATTCTCTTTTCTTTTCCTTTTTTATTCTCTCAGACTCTCCCAGACTCCTTTTATTCTCTTTTCTTGTTTTCTTTTTCTTTATTCTTTTTCCAGATATCTTTTTTTTTTCAATTTTTCCTCTGGTCTTTCTCTTAGGCTCAAAGGGGGAGCCTTTTGGGATTCTGGGTTGTATGGTGGTGTTTGGGTGAGGAAAAGGTGAGGTCTTGGAAGGGTTTGAAGTTCTGAGTCGCCGGAGTTAGGTTTCCGGCGACCTTCTTCGGGATATTCGAGAAGTTCAAGGGATATTCGAGGGGTGTGACTAGTATGGTTGGCTAGATCAAAGAGAAAGGGTTCGAATGGCATTGGTTTTAGGCGGATCTTCATACTTTGGTGGTCACCGGCGAAGATTCCGGTGACCAGGACTTCAAAGAACAGGGTATTTTTTCTGGGGTTTTGGGTGTATTATGAAATGAAGAAGAAGGAGAAGAAGAGAGGAGAGGTAAGAGGAGCCGGCGACCACCGTAGGAGTGGTGGCCGCCATGGCCGTTGAGGATGAAGATGATGAAGAAGATGAGAGATTAGGGCGGCTGAGTCTCTAGGGTTCATGAAATGGGCGAGACATTTAGACAAAGCCCTTTTATAGGCCTACCGTCCCAGATAATCTCGACCGTTCAATTGATGGAGATCGACGGCTCATACGCGCGTTACTAAAACGGCGTCGTATCGTCACTTATGAGACTAAGGTCTCACACCCTTAGATCAATCCAAGCGAACGGCTCAGATCAAATGTCCATTATTAAATAAACCAATAATTCACCTAATATTCTTGGCCGTTGGATATATCAAAATGGACGGCCGAGATCAAGACGATTATAAAACCAGGCGGGCCGTCTCTTTGGGCCAATATACTGGGCCAAACAATTCAAATTAAACCAGCCCAACCATGTTATACCCAAACCAATTTTGTATTCTCTGATTTTTTATTAATTTTATGTATTTTTATTTTATACTTTTTTTCTTTTTTCTTGTATGAAAAATTATAAATCCTAATTTACTATTTACTCTAATTTTCTAATATTTTTTGCAATTTTTCTGCTATTTTTCTTTATTTTCTCCTATTTAAACTATTTTGCTAATTTTCTAATTAACTAAACTAACAAATTAATTACTACTATTTTTTTTGATTTTTTTCTAATTTCTACTTATTCAAACTCACAAGTATAGCTAATTCCAAACAAATCAAGTACTTGCACTCAAAAACATATTTATTTTAATTTTGGAATTATTTGCCCAGTGCAAAAATCATGTGCTCACAACTACAGTCAATGCACATCATCATACAACTATCTTTCTTCTTCACAAATAGTACGAGTGCAACCCAAGATGACGCACTAGGCCTAATGAAACCCTTATCAAGCAAATCCTGTAATTGTTCCTTCAACTCAATTGGTGCTTGCCTACATATCCTGGGCTAAACAGGAATCAGGTCAGTGTAGTTCGGGAAGGTCTGGCAGTTTTAAAAACTACCAGACTCACTGTTGCATTGACACTGTTGAGACCTGCCGACTTACTCCTTATTACACCGGGGGGAAAATGTAAAATGAAGAAGCTATTCTAAGCTATGATCCTACAATTACAATCGTTCCTAATCTAGCTTTTGCTCTTCTTCCCTTTCCGGTGATGCAGAATCTTCCTTTTTGTTGATTTTCTTCGATGCTGACTCTCTTTTTTTGCTGATTTTTCTTGTTTTTCTTGATGACTCTCTTTTTTGTTGATTTTCTGGTTTTTCTTGATCTCGAACTGAACCTGCTTAAAACAAAACAACAAACTACCTCTTTTTTTTCTTTTTCTGGCCCAGTGTGGGCTTTTTAACTGTATAAACCATGATGTGCAAAAAATATTCCCGTATTAGAAGGTGGGCACCTAACAGAATTTAAACGTGCAATGCGATGCAAAAAATATTCCCGTATTTGAAGGTGGGCGCCTAACAGAAATTAAACATGCAATGCGATGCAGAAAATATTCCCGTATTTGAAGGTGGGCGCCTAACAGAATTTAAACGTGCAATGCGATGGAGAAAATATTCCCGTATTAGAAGGTGGGCGCCTAACAGAATTTAAACGTGCAATGCGATGCAGAAAATATTCCCGTATTAGAAGGTGGGCGCCTAACGGAATTGAAACGTGCAATGCGATGCAGGAAAATATTCCCGTATTTGAAGGTGGGCGCCTAACGGAATTGAAACGTGCAATGCGATGCGGAAAATATTCCCGTATTTGAAGGTGGGCGCCTAACGAAATTGAAACGTGCAATGCGATGCGTGAAAATATTCCCGTATTTGAAGGTGGGCGCCTAACGAAATTGAAACGTGCAATGCGATGCGTAAAATATTCCCGTATTTGAAGGTGGGCGCCTAACGGAATTTAAACGTGCAATGCGATGCGGAAAATATTCCCGTATTAGAAGGTGGGCGCCTAACGAATTGAAACGTGCAATGCGATGGGAGAAAATATTCCCGTATTAGAAGGTGGGCGCCTAACGAAATTTAAACATGCAATGCGATGCGGAAAATATTCCCGTATTTGAAGGTGGGCGCCTAACGTAATTTAAACGTGCAATGCGATGCGAAAAATATTCCCGTATTAGAAGGTGGGCGCCTAACGAATTTAAACGTGCAATGCGATGCGAAAAAGTATTCCCGTATTTGAAGGTGGGCGCCTAACGAAATTAAACGTGCAATGCGATGCGGAAAAGTATTCCCGTATTAGAAGGTGGGCACCTAACGAATTTAAACGTGCAATGCGATGCGGAAAATATTCCCGTATTAGAAGGTGGGCGCCTAACGGAAATTAAACGTGCAATGCAATGCGGAAAATATTCCCGTATTTGAAGGTGGGCGCCTAACGGAATTTAAACGTGCAATGCGAATGTAGAAAATATTCCCGTATTTGAAGGTGGGCGCCTAACAGTGAATTTAAACGTGCAATGCGATGCGGAAAATATTCCCGTATTAGAAGGTGGGCGCCTAACGAATTTAAACGTGCAATGCGATGCAAAAAAGTATTCCCGTATTTGAAGGTGGGCGCCTAACTGAAATTAGCAATGCAATGCAGAAAAGTATTCCCTCAGCCTGAGGACTGGGGAGTAGATTTTAAAAGATGTTACCTTCCTCTTTTTGGTATTTTCTTTTTACCAACTTATCTCTTGCCATGTGAATTTCTCCACTTATTCGGCGGACTTTCTCTTTTTGGTATTTTAAATTTTCCACATTGGTCACATTCACTTTAAAGTGATTAGTGACAGTTTGTTCCTGCATGAAACAAAATTTATTAGATATAAACTGCTGGCAACTGGCATCCGCCGTCCCCACTTCTTATTGCTTCCTTTGTTTTTTGCTTTCTCATGTTGCATGGCTTTCAAATTCCTGTCCCTTGCAGACTCTTTTGTATTTTTCTCATTTCTCCATTTTTGTTTTGTTTTCTTTTTCTTTGGCCATGTTTGCCAAGCTTCTTTATTCTCCTCCCCAATCTTCTATCCTTTCGGATCCAATGTTGTTTCAACTTCCGTTATCGGGAGCTGGTAGTTAGCTCTCAAAAGGGTAAACAATGAAATGCAGAAAAAATGAAAGAAAGGTAAGGGTATTTTGGAGAGATGACAGAACTTATCTGGGTATTTGCTGGCTGATTCCGCCGACCATGCCATGTATTTAAACTCTGACCCAGTTCGTTCCAATCATTATTCTGACTCTGAATTGCCTTTGACCCAAAACCGATACTCTTTTTTGTTGCCTTTTCTCTTTTTGCTAGTCCTCACGATCGCCTTACGGTGCCTCGAAAGGTTTTCACCAATAAGACTCTCTCATTTATTCTCTCAACATCACAATCATCTCACAGTGCCGATTAAGGTTTTCACTGATGAGACTCTCTCATTTTATTTCTCTCAATCCTCACAATCGCCTCACAGTGCCGGCTAAGGTTTTCACTGATGAGACTCTCTCATTTTTTTATTTTTCATTTTTCCTTTTTGTATTTCGTTTTCCGTACCACGGGTATTATCCGATGCTTCGCTCCTCCTTCGTTGTATTAGTTATCATTTCAAAATTGATCAGAAGGTCTTTCTTTGGACCGTAACGTGGCTTTTGGACGGGTTAAGAAAGAAAGATATAAAGGCTCAAAATTTCAACGAGGGTTAAAAATATTTACAACTCTCGGAATTATTAAAACATAACTTCTGCCCCAGTTTCAATATGTGGGGAATTTTTGGATTTTTCCTTTATTGTGACTGAACCTCAGAGAGGCTGCCTACGTACCCTTTCGGGATCAAGTCAGACGTAGTTCATCCAACTTCATAAGTTAGATGGATTTCTTTTTGACTTTTTCCCGATTTTTGTCTTTTTCTTTTTCTCTTTTTTTTTCATTTCATTTGTTTTCATTTTTTTATTTCATTTTTCCATCATTTCATTTTTCATTCATTTCATTTTTCATTCTGGCAATTTCGATTTTATTGCACTAGAGCGATTCCGAGAGAAGGATATGAAAGAATTCATTCATTAAGGCTCAAAGGGGTTAACAATGGATAAAGTGTTTGGATAGAGAATAAAACGCCTTCGTCATTTCAATTCCAAAATCACAACAAAATACAAAACATACAATTGAAAAGGAATCATACATAGTATCTTTTGACCGCATCTGAATTGATAGCAGTCTCTACGCACTTTCCTTCAACATCTGTTAAATATAATGCTCCATTGGACAACACCCGTGATACCACGAACGGTCCCTGCCAATTCGGCGCAAACTTGCCTTTTGCCTCTGCCCAATGTGGTAAGATACGCCTCAATACCAGTTGTCCGACTTCAAACTTTCGAGGTCGTACCTTCTTATCATATGCTCTGGCCATCCTTCGCTGATACAACTGTCCATGGCAGACTGCGGCCAACCTCTTCTCATCAATCAAATTCAACTGTTCTAACCGGGCCTTTACCCATTCATCGTCATCTATCTCAGATTCGGCTATAATTCGCAATGACGGTATTTCTATTTCTGCGGGTATAACAACCTCCGTTCCGTACACCAGTGTATAAGGTGTGGTTCCGATAGAAGTACGTACCGTCGTGCGGTAACCCATGAGAGCAAAGGGTAACTTTTCATGCCATTGCCTGGATCCCTCCACCATTTTTCGGAGAATCTTCTTGATGTTCTTATTTGCCGCCTCTACTGCACCATTCGCCTTTGGCCTGTAAGGCGTGGAATTGCGGTGCGTGATCTTAAACCTTTCACAAACTTCCGCCATGAGATGACTGTTTAAATTGGCTCCATTGTCTGTGATGATCACCTTGGGGATTCCAAATCGGCATATAATATTTTCGTGCACAAAATCCACTGCCGCTTTCTTCGTCACCGCCTTGAATGTCTTAGCTTCAACCCACTTGGTGAAATAATCAATTGCAACCAAAATGAACCTGTGCCCATTAGAAGCGGCTGGATCTATTGGGCCGATGACATCCATGCCCCAAGCAACAAAGGGCCAAGGTGCCGACATTGTGTGCAACTCATAAGGCGGGGAGTGGATCAGATCCCCATGTACCTGGCATTGATGGCATTTCTTTACATACCTGATACAATCACGCTCCATCGTGAGCCAGTAGTACCCAGCTCTCAAGATCTTCTTTGCTAAAACATATCCGCTCATGTGGGGTCCGCATACTCCAGCATGTACTTCAATCATGATTTCATTTGCTTGTTGTGCATCCACACACCGCAATAAACCCAGATCTGGTGTTCTTTTGTATACCACTCCTCCACTGAAGAAAAATCCATTGGCTAGACGCCCGATGGCTCTCTTCTGGTCTCCGGTGGCTTGCTCCGGGTATTTGCCAGCTTTCAAGTATTCTCTAATATCATGATACCACGGCTCTCCATCTAACTCTTCTTCCACAACGAAGCAATAAGCATTCTGATCTCGGACTTGGATCTGGAGTGGATCTATATATGTCTTGTCCGGATGATGCAACATAGAGGACAATGTGGCCAAAGCATCTGCGATCTCATTGTGCATTCTCGGGATGTGCTTGAATTCTATAGACCGGAATCTTTGAGACAACTCGTGCAAACAATACCGATATGGTATCAATTTCAAATCTCGTGTCTCCCATTCCCCTTGAATTTGGTGTACCAAGAGATCCGAGTCACCCATGACCAAAATCTCTTGAATACCCATGTCAATTGACATCCTTAATCCCAAGATGCACGCCTCATATTCGGCCATATTGTTGGTACAGAAAAATCGAAGCTGAGCTGTGACGGGATAGTGTTGACCCGTACTTGAAATGAGTACCGCTCCGATACCAACGCCCTTGCTGTTGACGGCTCCGTCAAAGTACATTTTCCATCCTGGTCTCTCATCTTGCTCCATCTCCTCGACAAGCATTGCCTCTTCATCCGGAAAATATGTTTTCAATGGTTCATATTCATCATCGACCGGATTCTCGGCTAAGTGGTCCGCAATAGCTTGTGCCTTCATTGCCGTAGGAGTTACATAGACAATGTCGAATTCTGTGAGCAGAATCTGCCATTTGGCCAGTCTTCCCGTAGGCATAGGCTTCTGAAATATATACTTGAGAGGATCCAATCGTGATATCAAGTACGTAGTGTATGCCGACAAATAATGCTTTAGCTTCTGAGCCACCCAAATCAATGCACAACAAGTTCTCTCCAGTTGGGTATACTTCACCTCGTAAGATGTAAACTTTTTGCTGAGGTAGTAGATGGCTTGTTCTTTCTTGCCTGTCTCATCATGTTGACCCAGCACACAACCGAAAGAGTTATCTAGCACCGTCAAATACAAAATCAGAGGACGCCCTGGTTCCGGAGGAACTAACACCGGAGGATTGGCCAAATATTCCTTGATCTTGTCAAAGGCTTCCTGACACTCGTCGGTCCATTTCACTGCCGCATCTTTCTTCAACAATTTGAAGATCGGCTCGCATGTTGATGTCAATTGAGCAATGAACCGACTAATGTAATTCAACCTTCCTAATAAGCTCATGACCTCCTTCTTGTTCTTCGGCGGAGGTAGACTTTGAATAGCCTTGATCTTTGATGGATCCAGTTCAATACCTCGCCGACTCACAATAAACCCCAGTAGTTTTCCCGAAGGTACTCCAAAAGCACACTTCGCCGGATTGAGTTTTAGATTGTACCTCCGGAGTCTTTGGAAAAACTTCCTCAAATCTTTCACATGATCAGGTTGTTTTCCGGACTTTATGATGACATCGTCCACATATACTTCAATTTCCCGATGCATCATATCATGAAACATTGTGGTCATTGCCCTCATGTAAGTTGCCCCGGCATTCTTCAATCCAAACGGCATTACTCTGTAACAGTACGTTCCCCAAGGTGTAATGAAGGCAGTTTTCTCAGCATCTTCTTCGTCCATCAGGATCTGGTGATAACCTGCATAACAGTCCACAAACGAACCGATTTCATGCTTGGCGCAATTATCGATCAATATGTGAATGTTTGGTAATGGGAAGTCATCCTTCGGACTAGCTTTGTTGAGGTCTCTATAGTCTACACACACTCTGGTTTTGCCATCTTTCTTCGGGACCGGCACAACATTTGCCAACCAGGTGGGGTATTTGGTAACTCTTATGACCTTTGCCTCAAACTGCTTATTCACCTCTTCTTTTATCTTCACGCTAATGTCCGTTTTGAATTTTCTCAGCTTTTGTTTTACCGGCCGGCATTCCGAGTAGATAGGCAACTTGTGTACCACTAGATCTGTGCTAAGCCCGGGCATGTCATCATAGGACCAGGCAAAGATGTCCTTAAATTCATGTAACAACCTTATCAATTCGTCCCTGAGAGGCGCATCCAAATGCACACTAATCTTTGTTTCTCGGACATCATCTTCGCTCCCCAAGTTTACAGATTCTGTATCACTCAGATTCGGCTTGGGTTTTTCCTCGTATTGTTTCATGTCCTTACTTATTTCCTCCAAGGCTTCCTCATCCTCACATTTTATTTCACTATCTTCCTCGATTTCTTGTATAGTAGCGTGATTGTCAGAACTGGGTCTAGAATCCTTCACGCATGACATGGCATTGGAATCAACACATGCAAAACTGTACAAAAGGAAAAATAAGGAAAAATAAGGCAAAAGTGAAGAAAAAGGAAAAACTGCATTTCATTGATAAAAGAATGAACAATGTTCGGGATACATGGTGATTTTTTTTTCATGAGGGGAATGGGGAAACTATAAAATAACAACTTTCGGGGAAACAATGATGAAATTTTGAGCTAACTACCAAGACTCCTTCCGGATAAGGAAAGGAGTAGCTTCCCAATTGTTCAATGTGACTCCAGGCCCCACAAATTGCACGTCCATGTTGCTCGTGCCTTCCCCTGCTTCAATCGTATTCACCTCCCAAAACATTTTTGCAAAACCAAGCATTTCTTCATCAAGTTGGGTCTCAATGCACTTTGTTGCAGCAGATGGTTGATATTTTGTACCAGGCCTGATAAAGATGTCGGATAATTTGGGTATGGGTTTGGGCAAGGTCCAGTTTTTCTTGGCTTTAGAGGCTCTTTGGATATCGGCAAAGGTGGGTTTGAACCCTAAGCCGAATGTACCTTTATTCTCCGAAAGCTGAACTGGTTGAGTGACTCCCTGCAGTGTTTTACCTAATCCCCTCCCCGGTGCAAATCCGTTTTTCAGCATTTCTCTGGCCACCATTATAGCAGTTGGTGCCATCATCGGGGTTGGTAACTTTTCTCCTTCAGCAACTTTGTTCACTTCTATAGCATCCGTCACTTGGTAGACCCAAGGACCTCTATCCCCATCAGTACCGTCAAAAGGTGCTACCACATTACAAGCATTTTCCTCCCCGTGTACAACAATCTCTTGTTGTTCCCACTCAAACTTGACCATCTGGTGCAGAGAAGATGGTACAGCTTTGGCCGCATGAATCCAGGGTCGACCTAACAGCAAGTTATACGATACGGCAATATCGAGCACCTGGAACTCCATCGTAAAATCAACGGGACCGATGGTCACTTCCAAAATAATATCTCCTAACGTGTTCTTACCTCCGCCGTCAAACCCTCTCACATTGATATTGTTTCTCCGGATTCTGTCCGGGCTAATGTTCAGCTTCCCTAAAGTTGACAGCGGGCAAATGTTCGCGCTCGATCCATTGTCAATCAATACCCTGGTCACGACTGACTCTTCACTCTTTACCGTGAGGTACAATGCTTTATTGTGTTCGGTTCCTTCCACCGGCAGCTCCCTATCAGAGAAGGTGATTCTATTAGACTCGAAAATTTTGCTGGTAATCTTCTCCAAGTGACACACTGAAATCTTCTCCGGAACATGAGCCTCATTTAGAATCTTCATAAGAGCCTTCCGGTGCTCTTCCGAATGTATCAACAAAGATAGCAAAGAAATTTGGGCCGGGGTCTTTCTTAACTGCTCAACCACTGAGTACTCTTGTGACTTCATTTTCTTAAGAAATTCTTCTGCTTCCTCCTCCGACACTGGCTTCTTCAATTGACTTTCTCTTACCGTCTTCATCTTTCTCAGTTCCTCTGGAGCAAAACACCTTCCGGATCGGGTGAGTCCATGCGTTTCGTTAATTTCACCAGAAATCTCTTTTCCCTTGTAAACTACTGCTACCTTGTTATAGTTCCAAGGCACAGTCTTTGTATTCACCACTGGTATTTGCACTACTGGTTTTATGATTACTGGCTCTGCACTTGCTCCTTTCACAGTCACGATCGTCTTTGCACCCGGAACTACCACCTTTAAACCTCCCATCACTACTGGCTTTGGTTTCTCAACAATTGCTTCCTCTTTCACAATTTCTTTCTCTAACTTGTCACTCGACTTTATCATCATGACGGCCTGAGATGGTTTTTGATTGCCATCACCCTGCACCAATTCTATCATATTCGTTTCGTGGTGATTCGGCAATGGATTCTGGGTAATGTTTGGGGCCTCGGGAGCCTGCACTTCAATTCTCCTCTCATCGATAAGATCTTGAATGGCATTCTTTAATTGCCAACACTTCTCGGTATCGTGGCCCAACGTTCCTGAACAATATTCACATCTGACAGAAGAATCAAGATTTTTCGGGGGTGGGTTCGGAACTTTTGGCGCAACTGGTCTTAACATCCCCAATTCTTTCAACCTGTGGAAAAGACTGGTATATGATTCTCCGAGAGGAGTGAATGTTTTTCTTTCTTTGTTTCTCCAATCAGCGTCCGGCCTGGGTCTATTCTGGTTTCGGTAAGGTTTAGGGGTTGGGTATGTGTTCTGGGTGTGGTACACATTGTGCGGAGCTTGAGCTCTCCACACATGGGGTGGTGGTGGTGGGTAGGTTTGGGCTTGCGGGTGGTGGTAATGTGGGACAGTTGGTGGGTATGGTGGCGATGGTGGGTTATATGGGCTGGATGTGTTGTAGGGGTTTGGCGGGTAAGATGGTGGTGGTGGATTATATGGAGTTGCTGGGCTTGGTGGGTGTTGGCGGTAGGTTCTTGGTGGGTTATAATGTGGGTTGCGACTCCAGGACCTACTTTCAATGGTTGCTACTTCTTCTTTCTTCTTCTTTCCCATCACTCCTCCGTTTCCACTCTGTATAGCCTGATTGGCGGCTTTGATAGCCGAAAAACTCATAATTTTGTTTGTCTTCAAACCTTCTTCTACAAAACTCCCCATTTTCACAACTTCGTTAAAACTCTTTCCAATTGCTGACACTAGATGGCCGTAGTATGTTGGATCCAAAGCTTGCATAAAACAATCCACCATCTCTCCTTCTTTCATTGGTGGATCCACTCTAGCGGCCTGTTCCCTCCATCTAAAACCGTATTCTCTAAAGCTCTCTCCTGGCTTTTTCTCCATCTTGGTAAGGGATAACTTGTCGGGTATGATCTCCAAATTGTACTGAAAGTGGCCAGCGAAAGCTTGCGCTAAGTCATCCCAAACGAACCATCTTGTATGGTCCTGTCGGGTATACCATTCCAGAGCTGATCCACTCAAACTTTGGCTGAAGTACGCCATCAACAATTCATCTCTACCTCCCGCGCCTCTCATCTTGCTACAGTATCCTCTTAGATGAGCTACCGGATCCCCGTGTCCGTTGTACATGTCGAACTTTGGCAACTTGAATCCTGCAGGAAGCTGCACCTCAGGGAACAAACACAGGTCTTTGTAGGCTACACTTACTTGCCCTCCCAGCCCTTGCATATTGCGGAAAGCATTCTCAAGACTCTTCACTTTCCGAGCCATCTCTTCCTGCCCGGCACTTGCTTCCATCATCGGAGCGTGAGACTCGTGTTGTCTGAAAGTAGGCTCCGGAGGGTAGTAGTGAGGATCCTGGATATGGAATATCGGTTCACTAGAAGATTTGTGGATAACAGCGGGCGGAGGTGCCACATATACAGGAGCGACTTGTGGTATAGGAGGTGGTGCTTGCTTGGTTGGAGGTGGTGGCATTTGGGAGGTGGAAGCATAGTAGTGAGGGTAGTCGGGGTAGGTGGAGGACGAGTTCATTGTTGGTGGCTCGGGGTTAGGATTGGCTGGAGGGACATATGCAGGGTTAGCAGGGTAGGCTGGTAGTGGTTGACCTCTTGACCAAGCCTGGTACATTTCAGCCATCTGTTGTCTTAACTTGTACATTTCTTCTTTCATCCCCGCCACATCCACGATCTCTTCTTCGTGAGCAGGGTCTACAATGGTTGCCTCGATCTCCTGGGACACAGCCTTTGTCATCTTTTTGTACCTGGTGTTGTATGGGTGGGTAGCCAGTATGCCAGTTGCCTAGAAAATCCGGACTCACAAACATCAACACTTGTTAGTTGTTAGCGCATGAATAAGATGTAACGACTTTTAAAAACAAACACAATTGCTCGAGTCGTTATGCATCATCCCGGCCGCTGCTCACTTCAATCATTTTTTCTTTTTCCGCTCTTTTGTTTTCTTTCTTTCTTTTTCTTCTTTTCTTCTCTCTTTTGCTTTTTATCTTTTCTTGCTTTTTTTCTTTTTTTTTTTTTTCTTTTCTTTTCTTGCTTTTTCTTTCCTCTCTTTTTCATTGTCGTTTTCATAATTACGCTCCTATTTATTTGCCTAGCGGATTCAAAGGAAATGATATAAAGCAAAAGAATTGGTAACAACACTTGTTTTCTCATTGATAACTCAAAACATTGATTACAAAGTGATGTTTTAAAAAGAAAAATAAAAGATGATGCATGACCTAAGAGTACATTAATGCACCTAGTGCCCGCGAGGCATCGTTCGGCCTTGCCGCGGGCCTATATGCTAAACCCCTTTGAAGCCTATCCAGGTCGGCCATGACTTGTTGTACAAAAAACTTCACTGCAGATACAAAAGTCCTCCGAGACATATCTTCACAAAGCTGAGTCTTTCGGGTGATGTATTGGGCGATGCGAACAATCTTTTCTCTGATGACCCCTTTCTCTTGCAATAGCCGGCTTATTTGTTGAGTGCGAGCATCCAAGGTATGTTGGTTGTCCTTTTGCACTTGTTGCAGCTCCAATTCCAATCTAGCCATAGTCGTGTAGCAGTGTTCTCTTTCTTCTTCAAGATCTTTGATAATCTTGTTACTCTTGACTGTGGCTGAGATTATTTTCTTTCTAAGCTGAGCTACTTCAACATCGTGCTTGTCTTGTAGCTGCCGAACCAACTTAGCTCTTTCATCGGCGTCTCTGCCCATTTGCTTCCGAGCCTTGACTAACTCTTTTTCAACTACGTCCAAATCAAAGCTATAGTCATTTACTTTCCGCCGGAGAATCTCAATTAACTTTTCATCTCGGGCTGAACGAACTGGGGTCTCGGATGCAATTTTCATTTGAGCTATTTGAGCCTTCAACATATCATTTTCTTTTTTCAGCTGTTTCTTTTCCACTTCATCGGATGCTGCTTGTAAGCCGCTTTCGAAATGAAGATTTCTCAGTTTATCTTCCAACAGACTGATTTTGGCCTTATATTCTTTTTCCTTGGCCGCCCATTTCAGATTTTCCTCGGATTGCTCTATCAAGTCTTGCAAGTGAGGTCTCTTTGAAAGACGTTCGTGTTCAACCCCTCGTCGGTACCATGTGGAGTACCCAGGTGATATCTCCCCCTTTGCTCTATTCGGCACACAAGTATCAATCTTCAAATTTTGGCACTCGTTCCAGATTTGCCGGATTTTTGCTTCCGGGAATTGCCCGTCCGGACCAATCTCCACAGCTTGCACACCGAGATCCCCATCTCTTGGAATAATCTGACACCGACCCAACTGTCGCAGGGCTCTGTATGGTGCATAAGGTTGTATACTCTTCAAACCCATGATCAAAAACGGCGATCCCTCCGTTGGCATGTATATCACCTCGTCAAGAGGTAACCAGTCATACGTCCAATCGATTTGACCGTCAGTTAGTGATCGAAGATATACAATCCAACCTTGGACTCCTTCTGGCAACTTTACTTCCTTTGTCCTCACATTGAATTCTTCCAAACATGTCCGATCGGCCGAACCATAGCTCGAGAACGAAGGGTGGTGGCACAGATGCTCGATTATCCAGATTTGCAAGATCAAGTTACACCCTTCGAAGAAGCTAGCCCCTGTTTTGCGCGCAGTCAGAGCACGATAGATATCCGCAACAATCATCGGGGCCAGAGTACAGTTTTCTTGTACTATCAGTGTGGTAGCTACCCCGGCGACTTTTATATTGATATGTCCATCTTTCCTCGGGAATACAACAACTCCGAGAAATGCCACCAAAAATGCGAACCTCCGGTGTTCTTCCCATTTCGCCCGGTTGGACTTGCAACATAGCTTGTTGGTAGGATCATTGAAACCCCCAACGTGTCCAAACCTATTGTAGATGAAGCTTAAAGAACAAAACCCGTCGGCCAGCTCTTCATTATGAACATTCCGGGCAATTTTCAAAGAGTCGAGGAAGCGATGTACCGTCACCGTCCTCGGAGATACCGGGTATTTTCCTTTCAGCGGAACCTCGGTCTTCCCAATGTAAAAGGCAATCTCCTCCAAAGTTGGGGTAAGTTCAAAATCCGGGAAATGAAATACGTTGTGTGCCGAATCCCAAAACGTGACCAACGCTCTAACCACATCACCTCGAGGAACTATTTCGAGTAACCCCGTAAGGCCTTTCAAGTACTTTTTGACCCAGTCTTGACCATTGGATCCCATGTCCTGCCACCATAATCTCAGCTCCAAAGGGATTTTATTTAGGGAAAATTGTTCATTCATCATCGTGCTCGTCCCGCACATTTATTAAGGTGATTTTATTTAGAAAAGGAAAAATCTTTTTCAATGCAAGTTTTCAATTTTTGAATGAAAGAAAAGAAAAATGATTTTCGAAGTGGCCATTTTTGCAAAAACGGCCTTCCGTCGTCCTTTCGGAACATTCGGCAATTTCCAAAAATAGCAATCACCTCGATTATTTGAAAAGAAAATCTTTTTGGTCTTTTTCTAAAAGTGTGGTTGGACCCGTTTAAGGGTTGCCTACGTATCCCACCTAATGGCGAGAATCAAACTTGCGTAGTTCGGTCAGATTATTTGACCAATTATTTCAAAAAATGTTCCACCTATTTTTTTTTCAAATTTTCTAATTTTCCATGTACCTATTTTCTATAAATCATTATTTTCCTCTCTTTTTTTTTTTTTTTCAACAATTTTTCCAATCTCGGGATTTCCGCCGGTCCGCATAACGGTCAAGGACAATAGAATGCAACACATAGCATGCTCGGTCTTTTCAATACCGGGTCATCTGTCCTAGACGGACCCAACCCCTGTGTTGAGTCCCCTAAGCCAGATATGATGCAAATAATCGTCCTAGACCTATGTTAAAAATCTTACGGTTTCATAGATTGCTAGACCGTGTACCCGAGCGGACAACTCGAATCGAGGAGGGGGCTACGTACCGGTGACCCGCGGAGTCAATCGGCTTTGTAACTTATTCGGCCTCTTTTTTTCTTATTTTTGGTATTGACACTAACAGAAAGGGGAGTCTCAACCAGTAAGCACATCCCCGGGGGAGAAGAGAGAAGGGTTTTCGGCACAATTTTATATACAATTCACATAATATCAAAGCGATAAAGCACATAGCATGTTATTCAAATCACATAATGAAGTCAAACTAAAACGCGAATGGCAGTTCTAAGGAGCTCGAGTTCTTAAACCCCTGAAATCGAAATTCAGGGTTGGATCCCCAGCAGAGTCGCCAGAGCTGTCACACCTCCCTTTTTACTACCCCAACAACTTAAAGGCGTATAAATACACTTGTAGGGTATACCCCGACGCTCAATTACCCAAGACGGATAAAATAACGTAAGGGAAGGAGTTTTTCCAATTAAAGGACAATCGGTTCGGGATTTTATTAGAGATTAATCAGAGTCGCCACTTGGGAATGACAATGGTGTCCCAAGTCACCGGTTAATCCCGAATCCGAGGAATTTTGACTCTTATAAATGTCCGCGAAGCAAAGATCCGGATAAGGAACTTTGTTAACCCGGGAGAAGGTGTTAGGCACTCCCGGATTCCGTGGTTTTAGCACGGTCGCTCCACTGTCGTTCTTGACTTTTGTTTGACTTAATTATAAGTTTTAACAACATAATGCGCTTTTTACATAAATATTACTTTTTAAGAATTTGCGACATTGCGGAAACACACCTCGAGTCATACCGCAACCAGTACGCCTATGACTTTCGGTATATTTCGGCTTTGCCGAGATTTGGATTTGAGTCGCACCAAGTGCACACTCGTTCAATGGAAAATATATATTAAAATCGTACCCTAAAATAGTCTATCGTCTTTATTAACTTTGGGAAAGACCGTGAAATTCGCTAAACGGTCTTCCCGAGTCTATGGTTTTTATAACTATTTTATTTGAGGGCCCCGCAATTGTGTAATTTTATTTGGCGAGGCTCGTCTCATTATTTATTTTAAAGGTCATACCTAAAGTGACTAAATTTCTATTGTTTTGTTTTTGTATATAAAGGAAAGAAAATCCTAATTAATTGTTATTAAGAAAACTACCTTAGTGTGAAAAGAGAATAGAGCTAAGCTGATATTAGAACTAAGCATGCATAACATCAGGAGAAAGCTACACCATGAAAGCTAAAAGAGGCCCAGTTCTATCACAGATTATTAAAGCCAAAGGCAACAAGAGTGGTCACAGTAACTTAAGCCTGATTTTAAATGGAAGACAAAGATCAAAGGTCATGCTTTTGCCATGAATCAGAACTCGACAGTAAAAATGATAAGGAAAAGATGAAGTCTCTGAACTTAAAGCAAAAAAGCCATGTGATCAAAACAAGGCATATAACAGATAAAGTCCTACCACTAACAGGCCCAAAAGAACACAGGGACACATAGGAGATGAACCAGTTGAGAAATCAGTGTGGTCACAGAGAAATAGACAAGGACTCACATCATGAGAAGATAAGCAGAAGGGTCCTAGACTAGCATGAGAAGCACAGGACCGAGATAACAAGAGATGTGAAACAGAAATGAAAATCATAAAACCAACATAACCCCTATGACTAACATGTTCAAAGGAACTAGTCAAGAATTTAAAGAAGAAACAGGTTAATAGATGAGGATATACAGGATCCTAGACTAGCATGTGAAGCTCAAACTCGAGATAAGAACAGAATCACCAAAAGAGAACCAAGAATAGCCTTACAACTAACATATGAAACGCAAATCAATCAGAACATGCAAGGCAAGGATATACAGGGCATATTAAAACAAAAATGAGATAAACAAAAAGAAAAGGAACAGAATATCAACAAGAACAATCGACACTTATCATGCAAACACAAAAATCATAGAAGACAGAACCAAGACATGTAAGAAATCACAGACAGATCCTAATAAACTAAAGAAAACAAAAAGGGCGGGGGACTTAGCTTTGCGGGGCCTGTCCCCCGAGCTTCCTATTCTCTTTTCTTTTCCTTTTTTATTCTCTCACACTCTCCCAGACTCCTTTTATTCTCTTTTCTTGTTTTCTTTTTCTTTATTCTTTTTCCAGATATCTTTTTTTTTTCAATTTTTCCTCTGGTCTTTCTCTTAGGCTCAAAGGGGGAGCCTTTTGGGATTCTGGGTTGTATGGTGGTGTTTGGGTGAGGAAAAGGTGAGGTCTTGGAAGGGTTTGAAGTTCTGAGTCGCCGGAGTTAGGTTTCCGGCGACCTTCTTCGGGATATTCGAGAAGTTCAAGGGATATTCGAGGGGTGTGACTAGTATGGTTGGATAGATCAGAGAGAAAGGGTTCGAATGGCATTGGTTTTAGGCGGATCTTCATACTTTGGTGGTCACCGGCGAAGATTCGGGACTTCGAAGAACAGGGTATTTTTCTGGGGTTTTGGGTGTATTATGAAATGAAGAAGAAGGAGAAGAAGAGAGGAGAGGTAAGAGGAGCCGGCGACCACCGTAGGAGTGGTGGCCGCCATGGCCGTTGAGGATGAAGATGATGAAGAAGATGAGAGATTAGGGCGGCTGAGTCTCTAGGGTTCATGAAATGGGCGAGACATTCAGACAAAGCCCTTTTATAGGCCTACCGTCCCAGATAATCTCGACCGTTCAATTGATGGAGATCGACGGCTCATACGCGCGTTACTAAAACGGCGTCGTATCGTCACTTATGAGACTAAGGTCTCACACCCTTAGATCAATCCAAGCGAACGGCTCAGATCAAATGTCCATTATTAAATAAACCAATAATTCACCTAATATTCTTGGCCGTTGGATATATCAAAATGGACGGCCGAGATCAAGACGATTATAAAACCAGGCGGGCCGTCTCTTTGGGCCAATATACTGGGCCAAACAATTCAAATTAAACCAGCCCAACCATGTTATACCCAAACCAATTTTGTATTCTCTGATTTTTTATTAATTTTATGTATTTTTCTTTTATACTTTTTTTCTTTTTTCTTGTATGAAAAATTATAAATCCTAATTTACTATTTACTCTAATTTTCTAATATTTTTTGCAATTTTTCTGCTATTTTTCTTTATTTTCTCCTATTTAAACTATTTTGCTAATTTTCTAATTAACTAAACTAACAAATTAATTACTACTATTTTTTTTGATTTTTTTCTAATTTCTACTTATTCAAACTCACAAGTATAGCTAATTCCAAACAAATCAAGTACTTGCACTCAAAAACATATTTATTTTAATTTTGGAATTATTTGCCCGGTGCAAAAATCATGTGCTCACACATGTTTTTAACTAACTCCTGAACGTCATTCATATTATATTCATGTTTCACGTCTGTTTTTGAATTTAAACCAATTTAAACAGAATCTAACACTTCAGAATTATGAATGCATGTGTCTAACTACCTCCTTATTTTGTTGACAGTCAATAATTCAAAAAGTTTAATCAATGAAATGCTCTAATATTTCATGTTCACTTCTTAATTTCAGAAATCAAATGATAATCCAGAAGCGTTGAGTTAGAATTAACCAATTTCGAACCTATAAATATAAGTGATCATCTTTTAAGACTAAGCTACTCTATGTCATCCCTATATTAATTCCTAAGCTAATGATTCAGCGATATTACTAGTTTCAGTTCATGGTTTTTACAGTCCAAGTACACATTATATAGCAGATTCCTAATGAATTATATAAGCTCTAAGTATTCTACAGCTAACAGCAAAACAGAATTACAAATCTAGAAGAAAAACTAGTGTGCATTTCATTTCTTCAGAACTTTATTTACATCCTTGAAAGGCACAAGTGTACCTGGTCAAATTGAGAGGAAAATCAATGAATTCTAGGATGTAGAAGAAGAAGAAGGTCAGTGACAGGCAGAAATCCAAG
>JASVEL010006986.1:0-30638 GCA_032618575.1 Nicotiana noctiflora
ATTAAAATAAAATATTTTTGAGTGCAATTACTTGCTTTGTTTAAAATTAGTTATATTTTTGTGTGTTTGAATAAGTAAAAAATTAGAAAAAAATCAAAAAAAAAATAATAGTAGTAATTAGTTTGTTAGTTTAGTTAATTAGAAAAATTAGCAAAATAGCTTAAGTAGTAGAAATTAGGGAAAAATAGCAGAAAATTACCAAAAAATACTAGGAAATTAGAGTAGGTAGTAAATTAGGATTTATAATTTTTCATAAAAGAAAAGAAAAAAAAGTATAAAAGAAAATGTATAAAAATCAATAAAATCAAAAAATACAAAAATATAGCTTGTGTATAATAAAGATGGGCCAATTGGATTGAATTGTTTGGCCCAGCATATTGGCCCAAAGAGACGGCCCGCCTGGTTTTATAATCATCTTGATCTCGGCCGTCCATTTTGATATATCCAACGGCCGAGAATATTAGGTGAATTATTGGTATAATTAAATAATTGGGAGTCAATCTGAGCCGTCTGTGTGATTTGATCTAACGGTTGTTGACTTTAGTCTCATAAGCGTCTGAACGACGCCGTTTTAGTAACACGCGTGTGAACCGTCGATCTTGATCAAACGAACGGTTGAGATTATCTCGGATTCAATGGCTATATAATACCTTTGTCCGAAAATTCTCGCCCATTTCACGAACCCTAATAAACGGCCGCCCCTGTATCTCTCATCTTCTTCATGTCTTCAACCCCAGAAAACCCTAGGCGGCCATGGCGGCCACCACCCTTCACGGTGGTCGCCGGCCTCTCAACATCCCTTCCCTCTTCATCTCCTTCTTCTCTTCTTCTTTACTCCAGAGAAAAACCATAAAATCACCCTTCTTCATAAATCCCGGTCACCGGAGTTACACCGGTGACCACCAAAGTATGCAGATCCACCTGAAACTAATGCCAAACTCTTCCTCTCCACTAGATCTACCCAACCATACCACTGGCTATCCTCGAATCCAACCGGAACGCTTCGAATATCCAAAATAAGGTCACCGGAAACCTAACTCCGGTGACCCCAAAATCAAAACCACCCAAAGGCCTCATCTTTCACACCCCTGAACATCCCTTACAACTCAAAACCACAAAAAGGCTTTCCCTTTGGGCCTAAAAGAAAAATCAGAGAAAAATCGAAGAAAAAAGAGATCTGGAAACGAATAAAGAAAAAAGAAAACAAGCAAGAATAAAAAGGAGTCAGAGAGTTCGGGAGAGGGTGAGGAGTGAAAGGAATAGGAAGCTCGGGGGACCGGCCCCGCAAGCTAAGTACCTCCCCTCTTTTGTTTGCTTTGTTTATCTGTTTTGCCTGCTATTTTCTTGTTATTTCTGTGTGTTTAGCATGCTTTGATCAGTTAGTCGCATGAACTAGGATTTTTATTAATCTTTGAAGAGTTTTAGTTTATTTGTTTGTTTTTCTGTTTAAAAGACCTGTTCTTCTTTATCTTGTTAATCTTTGTGTGTTATTTCTTGTGTTATTAGACTGCATGTTTAATATAAGGGTTTATTTTGAGGAAATCTTGTTCATTCGTCTGATTTTTACTTTTTCTTCATTTCATATCTTTTCATTTTATCACTCGTATGTTTAGATTAGGGACTTTTTATGTTTGTTATGTCTCTTCATGCCTACTCTGTTTAAGGGCTACTGCAGAGCCTTTTTGTTTAAGTTTGTTGTTCTTTCATCTTGGCAAATCATGTTCTCTCTTCTATTCTATTAGGGTTTTTATCTTGTTAGTTTTCAATAGCTCTTCTGTCAACTTACATGTTTGGATCCTGATACTATGATCAATGGTTTGTCTTTCATTATCACTCAGATTTGTATTAGATTACTTTTTGTTGGCTTGCAATATCTCAATTGTTTTTCTTTCTGTATCTTCACATGTCTAGTCTTAGTAAAGCTTGGCAATCTTTATTCATCCCTTATCCTGTCTTTAATCTGGGGTTCACTTCTTTTCTCACCTTTTGGTGGTCTTATTTTGTGTTCATTATTAATGCAAGTCAGGTTTCATGTCATGCCACCTCTCATATGCTTGTATTTGCTGAATAAGTATGCCAATCTGGGTCGGTTTCTCTTCATGTCATCCTCACATGATAGATTTAGGTTCCTTCTCCACTGTTTTTCCATATTTTCCTGTTCTTCATTTCCATGTTCTTCCTTCCTTTATGTTATCTGTCATGCATTTGTATTAGTTTTAGGTTTAATTTGTTCCTTATATCTCACATATATTACACCTGTTTAGTTTGGCATATGAATTAAGGTGTCTTTTTGTCTTAACATTGGTTTCTGATTCCTTGTCACTTTTGCATGACCTTCTTTGCTTCTCCATATCTCTCTTGTTTCTCAGTTTTCACTTTTCACATGTGTACACAAGATTAGGATTAGTTCATAATTCTATGCTTTACCTGTCCTGTTTGCTTAGCATGATCTTAGGGTCAATACTTGAAAGTGAATTCTGATTACCATTCTGTTGAAGTCCATTGTTTCTGGAGTCATGTTGACTGTTTCATGAGAGTCTATGCTTCTGTGTGCCTATGCCATGAACCATTAGAGTTTTGAAGTTTTCAATGTATTATATAACATAAACTGCTTGTAACTAAGTCTAATTTGACATTGATTGGCACATGAAATTGGGTAATGTGAACTGATTAATTAAGATTCAACCCTATCAATTGTTCCTTTCTGAGTTTTGATTGATTGATTCACACTGTTTGATATTATGTGGCTATACATTTTGAAAATGATTGAGTTTGCAATAGTTTTATGTTAGTGTGAACACTGTTAAATACTTATCATACCTTAGGGGATTGGTTATAGCCGCTAGTATTAGGTTCCATGAAAATGGCTAGTTTTTAAATAGGTTAAAACTGAAAATCACAAAAACAGGCTACAAGTTAAATAAGTGACCAAGAGTGGTCAATTTTGCAATTGACTTACTCTGTTAGGTCTGTCACACATTGGCCAACACTTAAGTAGGTTAATTGTGTCAAAATGGGCTAAGTCTGCAAATGCAGACTTGCCCAGGCTCTGTTTGAGCCCTGAACCTTAGGTGGCTAGGTCTGCAAAGACCTTAGCCCAACCTATGTTCAGTAATTGGGCTTCAATTGAGTCTCAACTTGAGACTGGCTAGTTCTTAAATAGTTAAGCATAACAATAAAACAGGCTATGCCTGCAATTAGCTTTAATTAGGAATAAATGGGTCTTAATTGACCGGAATTAGTTTAAAAGTGACTAAAATTGAAATAGTTCTTAAAAATAAAACTGGCCAGCCCTTAAATACTAATGCCAGGGCTGGCTATTAGTTAAATAGGTTCAAAACTAGCTAAAATCTGCCCTAGGCAAGCTAGTAAATCAGCAGTGCCCTTAGGGGCACAATTGGGAATTAAAAAGGTAAAATAGTAACTAGTAAGAACTTAGGAGGGTAATAGGGACATTCATGCTCCCGATTTCTGCAATTTTGCAGAGATTTAGGGGTATAATGGTCTCCTAAAAATGGGAAATCTGTAAAAATCTCAAACCCCTAAGGTCATACTAGTAAAAGGCCATAAAAGAGAATCTTTAGAACCTTCCAGCACATGCTGGAAGGGTTTTGGTAACTGAAAATGGGACTTAAGTGTAGATTTAATAAATTTAGGAGGGGAGAAGTGGAAAAAATCTCATAGCTTTCTCCCCAAGTTTCAGCCTTAGGATAACTATAAATACACCTTCAAAAGAGCTGAAATGGGGGTTTTGGAAATTCTGAGAGTAATCTGGAAAATACATTGAAATTGAAATTCATTGGATACAAAAAGCTTGAGAGAGAGAATTAGCAATAGAATAGTAAGATTTTCTGGGTCTTCTAGCGGATTTCACTGGGTTATCTACTTAAGTCTTCTCTGTTTGCTGTGGACTTGGTTGTTGCTGTGTGCTGTGCCTTCTTCTCACTGTTGCATTGGTCGCTTGAGTCCTTGCTGTTATTTGCTTCTTGCTTATCTCCCTAGACTCATTGGTCTTATTCTCCTTGATCCAGGTATACTCTTGTCCAGAAAATCAAGCTGTAAAGATTGGTTCAAGTGAAATGAAGATTTGAAGTATTTTGTCATTTGCTTGTAATTCTATTTCTAGTTTATAGCATACTGCAGTAGATAGCAAGAACAGAAACAAAAGAAATGTAATAGCTAGCAGCAGAATAGTAGTAGTAGTAAGTAGCATAAATCACTTAGTTAATTAGGCAACACCTTTAAAACAAAGTCCAATGGCTATCACATGAGTAGATGACAATCATGATCACATAGTTAATTCATTTCATTAATCATTCAAGTTAAAATTAGTTAAGAAGAAGAAACCATCGGACAAGGTAGATAATTGGAGTGCGATTGGTTTAATAGCATTGAATGAGTTCGATTAATGTTAATATCAGTGTTTAATCATATACATGAAGTCATATATAAGAATAAATCCAAAAGTAATATCTGGGTTAAGTCATATTAGAATCAGTAATTATATATACATATCCATGAGTTCAATTTACACGGTTAGTCAGTAGCAAAATAGTATAGCTATAAGTAACCCATACCCTTTCATCTATATATGGAGTTAAATAGCTCACTGATATTAGCTAATAATCAATCCACTGGTTAGTATAGGTTCTTTGTTAAAAATCAAAAATAGAAATAGTCTTGTGATTCTCTGTTAGTAGGTAGTTTTATTTCCCAATTTGTATTACAACTTTTCTCTTCAATTGATCAATAAATGGAATTTGATTCTTTCTTTGAGTTCAAATGTGTGTATTCTTTTACCGTTATTGTTGGTTTTGGGCTTAACTCACAATATATGCCTGAATCATGGTGTTACTTTACTAGTTACCCAGACCAGACGACTGTTTGGGCCTTTAAGGCCTGAACCGATGCTGATCCATGCTAAGCGAAACGAAAAGAAGACCAGGCCCAATAAGTAATAAGAATTCGACGGGCCTGGATTATTATAGTGTTAGTAATACGAGAAAGAACAAGTGTAGAAAATATAGTTAAATACAAGTATTGAATCCTTTAATGAAAATTGGGACGAGCCTCGCCCGAATAACACCGGGCCCCCATTTAGTAATGATATAAACACAAATAGATCCGGGAAAGCTAATAGCCAATTCCATAGCTTCTCCCAAAAGATTTAAAAGCCGATAGACATTACTTTAGGGCACGATTTTAATATACCTTCCTATGAACGAGTGTGCACTTGGTGCGACTCAAATCCAAATCTCGGTAAAGCTGAAATACACCAAAAGTCATAGGCGTACTGGTTGCGGTATGACTCGAGGCGTGTTTTCGCGATACCGCAAATTCCTAAAAAATGATATTTAACGTAAAAGCACATTATGTTGTTAAAATTTATAATCGAGTCAAACAAAAGTCAAGAACGACAGTGGAGCGACCGTGCTAGAACCACGGAATTCGGGAGTGCCTAACACCTTCTCCCCGGTTAACAGCATTCCTTATCCGAATTTCTAGTTCGCAGACTGTAACTGAGTCATACTTTCCTCGGTTCAGAATTAAACAGGTGACTTGGGACAACATTATATTCTCAAGTGGCGACTCTGAAAAACTTAAATAACTAATCTCGTTCCGACTGTCCTTAAATTGGAAAAACTCCTCTACATCCTCGTGTGTAAAGAAGTATATGGGTATACCCTACAAGTGTATTTATACACCTTACGCATGTCGGGGTAGTAAAAAGGGAGGTGTGACAGCTCTGGCGACTCTGCTGGGGAACCAACCCTGAATTCCGATTTCAGGGTTTAAGAACTCGAGCTCCTTAGAACCGCCGTTCGCGTTTTTATTTGACTTCATTATGTGATTTGAACAACATGCTATGTGCTTTATCGCTTTGATATTATGTGAACTGTATATAAAATTGTGCCGAAAACCCTTCTCTCTTCTCCCCCGGGGATGTGCTTACTGGTTGAGACTCCCCTTTCTGTTAAATGTCACCTTAAATTAAGAAAACAGAGGCCGGATAAGTTACAAAGCCGATTGACTCCGCGGGTCACCGGTACGTAGCCCCCTCCTCGATTCGAGTTGTCCGCTCGGGTACACGGTCTAGCAATCCATGAAACCGTAAGATTTTGAACATAGGTCTAGGACGATTATTTGCATCATATTTGACTTAGGGGACTCAACACAGGGGTTGGGTCTGTCTAGGACAGGTGACCCGGTATTGAAAAGACCGAGCATGCTATGTGTTGCATTTTATTGTCCTTGATCGTTATGCGGATCGGCAAAAATCCCGAGATTGGAAAATTGTTGAAAAAGGAAAAAGAGAGAGAGGAAAATAATGATTTATAGAAAATAGGTATCCGGAAAATTTGAAAATTTGCAAAAATAGGTGGAACATTTTTTGAAATAATTGGTCAAATAATCTGACCGAACTACGCAGGTTCGATTCTCGCCATTAGGTGGGATACGTAGGCAACCCTTAAACGGGTCCAACCACACTTTTAGAAAAAGACCAAAAAGATTTTCTTTTCAAATAATCGAGGTGATTGCTATTTTTGAAAATGGCCGAATGTTCCGAAAGGACGACGGAAGGCCTGTTTTTGCAAAAATGGCCACTTCGAAAATCATTTTCCTTTTCTTTCATTCAAAAATTGAAAACTTGCATTGAAAAAAAAGATTTTTCCTTTTCTAAATAAAATCACCTTAATAAATGTGCAGGACGAGCACGATGATGAATGAACAATTTTCCCTAAATAAAATCCCTTTGGAGCTGAGATTATGGTGGCAGGACATGGGATCCGATGGTCAAGACTGGGTCAAAAGGTACTTGAAAGGCCTTACGGGGTTACTCGAAATAGTTCCTCGAGGTGACGTGGTTAGAGCGTTGGTCACGTTTTGGGATTCGGCACACAACGTATTTCATTTCCCGGATTTTGAACTTACCCCAACTTTGGAGGAGATTGCCTTTTACATCGGGAAGACCGAGGTTCCGCTGAAAGGAAAATACCCGGTATCTCCGAGGACGGTGACAGTACATCGCTTCCTCGACTCTTTGAAAATTGCCCGGAATGTTCATAATGAAGATCTGGCCAACGGGTTTTGTTCTTTAAGCTTCATCTACAATAGGTTCGGACACGTTGGGGGTTTCAATGATCCTACCAACAAGCTATGTTGCAAGTCCAACCGGGCGAAATGGGAAGAACACCGGAGGTTCGCATTTTTGGTGGCATTTCTTGGAGTTGTCGTATTCCCGAGGAAAGATGGACATATCAATATAAAAGTCGCCGGGGTAGCTACCACACTGATAGTACAAGAAAACTGTACTCTGGCCCCGATGATCGTGGCGGACATCTACCGTGCACTGACTGCGTGCAAAGCAGGGGCTAGCTTCTTCGAAGGGTGTAACTTGATCTTGCAAATCTGGCTAATCGAGCATCTGTGCCACCACCCTTCATTCTCGAGCTATGGTTCGGCCGATCGGACATGTTTGGAAGAGTTCAATGCGAGGACAAAGGAAGTAAAGTTGCCAGAGGGAGTCCAAGGTTGGATTGTGTATCTTCGATCACTAACTGACGGTCAAATCGATTGGACGTATGACTGGTTACCTCTTGACGAGGTGATATACATGCCAACGGAGGGATCGCCGTTTTTGATCATGGGTTTGAAGAGTATACAACCCTATGCCCCATACAGAGCCCTGCGACAGTTGGGTCGGTGTCAGATTATTCCGAGAGATGGGGATCTCAGCGTGCAAGCCGTGGAGATTGGTCCAGACGGGCAATTCCCGGAAGCAAAAATCCGACAAATCTGGAATGAATGCCAAAATCTAAAGATTGATACTTGTGTGCCGAATAGAGCAAAAGGGGAGATATCACCTGGATACTCCACCTGGTACCGACGAGGGGTTGAACACGAACGTCTTTCAAAGAGACCTCACTTGCAAGACCTGATAGAGCAATCCGAGGAAAATCTGAAATGGGCGGCCAAGGAAAAGGAATATAAGGCAAAAATCAGTCTGTTGGAAGATAAACTGAGAAATCTTCATTTCGAAAGCGGCTTACAAGCAGCATCCGATGAAGGGGAAAAGAAACAGCTGAAAAAAGAAAATGATATGTTGAAGGCTCAAATAGCTCAGATGAAAATTGCATCCGAGACCCCAGCTCGTTCAGCCCGAGATGAAAAGTTAATTGAGATTCTCCGGCGGAAAGTGAACGACTATAGCTTTGATTTGGACGTAGCTGAAAAAGAGTTAGTCAAGGCTCGGAAGCAAATGGACAAAGACGCCGAGGAAAGAGCCAAATTGGTCCGGCAGCTACATGACAAGCACGATGTTGAAATAGCTCAGCTTAGAAAGAAAATGATCTCAGCCACAGTCAAAAGTGACAAGATTATCAAAGATCTTGAAGAAGAAAGAGAGCACTGCTACACGACTATGGCTAGATTAGAATTGAAGCTACAACAAGTGCAAAAGGACAACCAACACACCTCGGATGCTCGCGCTCAACAAATAAGTCGGCTATTGCAAGAAAAAGGGGTCATCAGAGAAAAGATTGTTCGCATCACCCAATACATCACCCGAAAGACTCAGCTTTGTGAAGATATGACTCTGAGGACTTTTGTATCTGCAGTGAAGTTTTTTGTACAACAAGTCATGGCCGACCTGGATAGGCTTCAAAGGGGTTTAGCATATAGGCCCGCGGCAAGGCCGAACGATGCCTCGCGGGCACTAGGTGCATTAATGTACTCTTAGGTCATGCATCGTCTTTATTTTATTTTTTCTTTCTCTTAAACATCGCTTTGTAATCAAGGTTTTGGATTATCAATGAGAAAGCAAAGTGTTGTTCCCAATTCTTTTACTTTATGTCATTTCCTTCATATCCGCTAAGCAAATAAATAGGAGCGTGATTATGAAAACGGCAAGGAAAAGAGAGAGAAGAAAAAGCAAGAAAAGAAAAAAAAAACAGAGAAAGAAAAGAAAAGAAAAAGAAAAAAAGCAAGAAAAGAGAAAAAGCAAAAGGGAAAAGAAAAGAAAAGAAGAAAAGAAAGAAAGAAAACAAAAGAGTGGAAAAAGAAAAGATGATTGAAGTGAGCAGCGGCCGGGATGATGCATAACGACTCGAGCAAATGTGTTTGTTTTTAAAGTCGTTACATCTTATTCACGCGCTAACAACTAACAAGTGTTGATGTTTGTGAGTCCAGATTTTTCTAGGCAACTGGCATACTGGCTACCCACCCATACAACACCAGGTCCAAAAAGATGACAAAGGCTGTATCCCAGGAGATCGAGGCAACCATTGTAGACCCTGCTCACGAAGAAGAGATCGTGGATGTGGCAGGGATGAAAGAAGAAATGTACAAGTTAAGACAGCAGATGGCTGAAATGTACCAGGCTTGGTCGAGAGGTCAACCACTACCAACCTACCCTACTAACCCTGCATATGTCCCTCCAGCCAATCCTAACCCCGAGCCACCAACATTGAACTCATCCTCCACTTACCCCGATTACCCTCACTACTATGCTTCCACCTCTCAGATACCACCACCTCCAGCCAAGCAAACACCACCTCAGGTTCCACAAGTTGCTCCTGTATATGTGGCACCTCCGCCCGCTGTTATCCACAAATCCTCTAGCGAACCAATGTTTCATATCCAGGATTCTCACTACTACCCTCCGAAGCCGACTTTCAGACAACACGAGTCTCACGCTCCAATGATAGAAGCAAGTGCCGGGCAGGAAGAGATGGCTCTGAAAGTGAAGAGTCTCGAGAACGCTTTCCGCAATATGCAAGGGGCTGGGAGGGCAAGTAAGTGTAGCCTACAAAGACCCGTGTTTGTTCCCCGAGGTGCAGGCTTCCCGCAGGATTTAAGTTGCCAAAGTTCGACATGTACAACGGACACGGGAACGGTAGCTCATCTAAGAGGATATCGTAGCAAGATGAGAGGCGCGGAGGTAGAGATGAATTGTCGATGGCGTATTTCACCAAAGCTTGAGCGGATCAACGACCGGAACGGTATACTCCGACAGACCATACAAGATGGTTCGTTTGGGATGACTTAGCACAAGCTTTCGCTAGTCACTTTCAATACAATTTGGAGATCATACCCGACAGAGTTATCCCTTACCAAGATGGAGAAAAAGCCAAGAGAGAGCTTTAGAGAATACGGTTTTAGATGGAGTGAACAGGCCGCTATAGTGGATCCACCAATGAAAGAAGGAGAGATGGTGGATTGTTTTCCGCAAGCTTTGGATCCAACATACTACGGCCATCTAGTGTCACCAATTGGAAAAGTTTCAACGAAGTTGTGAAAATGGGAAGTTTTGTAGAAGAGGGTTTGAAGACAAACAAAATTATGAGTTTTTCGCTATCAAAGCCACCAATCAAGCTATACAGAGTGGAAGCGGAGGAGTGATGGGAAAGAAGAAGAAGGAAGAAGTAGCAACCATAGAAAGCAGGCCATGGAGTCGCAACCCACATTACAACCCACCCAGACCTTACCGCCAACACCCACCAAGCCCGTCAACCCCATATAATCCACCACCACCATCCTACCCGCCAAATCCCTACAACACACCAAGCCCATATAACCCACCACCACCACCATACCCACCAACTGTACCACATTACCATCACCCTCAAACCCAAGCCTATCCACCACCACCACCTCACGTGTGGAGAGCTCAAGCTCCACACAATGTGTACCATACCCAAAACACATACCCAACTCCTAAACCTTACCGAAACCAGAATAGACCCAGGCCGGACGCTGATTGGAGAAACAAAGCAAGAAAGACATTCACTCCTCTCGGAGAATCATATACCAGTCTTTACCACAGGTTGAAAGAATTGGGGATGTTGAGACCAATCGCACCAAAAAATCCGAACCCACCCCCGAAAAATCTTGATTCTTCTGTCAGATGTGAATATTGTTCAGGAACATTGGGCCACGATACCTGAGAAGTGTTGGCAATTAAAGAATGCCATTCAAGATCTTATCGATGAGAGGAGAATTGAAGTGCAGGCTCCCGAAGCCCCAAACATTACCCAGAATCCATTGCCAAATCACCACGAAACGAATATGATAGAATTGGTGCAGGGTGATGGCAATCAAAAACCATCTCAGGCCGTCATGATGATAAAGTCGAGTGACAAGTTAGAGAAAGAAATTGTGAAAGAGGAAGTAATTGTCGAGAAACCAAAGCCAGTAGTGATGGGAAGTTTAAAGGTGGTAGTTCCAGGTGCAAAGACGATCGTGACTGTGAAAGGAGCAAATGCAGAGCCAGTAATCATAAAACCAGTAGTGCAAATGCCAGTGGTGAATACAAAGACTGTGCCTTGGAACTATAACAAGGTAACAGTAGTTTACAAGGGAAAAGAGATTTCTGGTGAAATTAATGAAACGCATGGACTTACTCGATCTGGAAGGTGTTTTGCTCCAGAGGAACTGAGAAAGATGAAAACGGTGAAAGAAAGTCAACTGAAGAAGCCAGTGTCGGAAGAGGAAGCAGAGGAATTTCTTAAGAAAATGAAGTCGCAAGAGTACTCAGTGGTTGAGCAGTTAAGAAAGACCCCGGCCCAGATTTCTTTGTTATCTTTGTTGATACATTCAGAGGAGCACCGGAAGGCTCTTATGAAGATTCTAAATGAGGCTCACGTTCCGGAGAAGATTTCAGTGTGTCATTTGGAGAAGATTACCAGCAAAATTTTCGAGTCTAATAGAATCACCTTCTCTGATAAGGAGCTGCCGGCGGAAGGAACCGAACACAATAAAGCATTATACCTCACAGTGAAGAGTGAAGAGTCAGTCGTGACCAGGGTATTGATTGACAATGGATCGAGCGCGAATATTTGTCCGCTGTCAACTCTAGGGAAGCTGAACATTAGCCCGGATAGAATCCGGAGAAACAGTATCAATGTGAGAGGGTTCGACGGCGGAGGTAAGAACACGTTGGGGGATATTATTTTGGAAGTGACCATCGGTCCCGTTGATTTTACGATGGAGTTCCAGGTGCTCGATATTGCCGTATCATATAACTTGCTGTTAGGTCGACCCTGGATTCATGCGGCCAAAGCAGTACCATCTTCTCTACACCAGATGGTCAAGTTTGAATGGGAGCAGCAAGAGATTGTTGTACACGGAGAGGAAAATGCTTGTAATGTGGTAGCACCTTTTGACGGTACTGATGGGGATCGGGGTCCTTGGGTCTACCAAGTGACGGATGCTATAGAAGTGAACAAAGTTGCTGAAGGAGAAAAGTTACCAACCCCGATGATGGCACCAACTGCTATAATGGTGGCCAGAGAAATGCTGAAAAACGGATTTACACCGGGGAGGGGATTAGGCAAAACACTGCAGGGAGTCACTCAACCAGTTCAGCTTCCGGAAAATAAAGGTACATTCGGCTTAGGGTTCAAACCCACCTTTGCCGATATCCAAAGAGCCTCTAAAGCCAAGAGAAACTGGACCTTGCCCAAACCCATACCCAAATTATCCGACATCTTTATCAGGCCTGGTACAAAATATCAACCATCTGCTGCAGCAAAGTGCATTGAGACCCAACTTGATGAAGAAATGCTTGGTTTTAAGAAAATGTTCTGGGAGGTGAATACGATTGAAGCAGGGGAAGGCACGAGCAACATGGACGTGCAATTTGTGGGGCCCAGAGTCACATTGAACAATTGGGAAGCTACTCCTTTCCTTATCCGAAGGAGTCTTGGTAGTTAGCTCAAAATTTCATCATTGTTTCCCCAAAGTTGTTATTTTTTCCCATTCCCCTCATGAAAAAAAAATCACCATGTATCCCGAACATTGTTCGTTTCTTTTATTAATGAAATGCAGTTTTTCCTTTTTCCTTCATTTTTGCCTTATTTTTCTTTATTTTTTTTCCTTTTGTACAGTTTTGCATGTGTTGATTCCAATGCCATGTCATGCGTGAAGGATTCTAGACCCAGTTCTGACAATCACGCTACTATACAAGAAATCGAGGAAGAAAGTGAAATAGAATGTGAGGATGAGGAAGCCCTGGAGGAAATAAGTAAGGACATGAAACAATACGAGGAAAAACCCAAGCCGAATCTGAGTGATACGGAATCCGTAAACTTGGGGAGCGAAGATGATGTCCGAGAAACAAAGATTAGTGTACATTTGGAGGCACCCCTCAGGGATGAATTGATAAGGTTGTTACATGAATTTAAGGACATCTTTGCCTGGTCCTATGATGACATGCCCGGGCTTAGCACAGATTTAGTGGTACACAAGTTGCCTATCTACTCGGAATGCCGGCCAGTGAAACAAAAGCTGAGGAAATTCAAAACGGACATTAGCGTGAAGATAAAGGAAGAGGTGAATAAGCAGTTTGAGGCAAAGGTCATAAGAGTTACCAAATACCCCACCTGGTTGGCAAATGTTGTGCCGGTCCCAAAGAAAGACGGCAAAACCAGAGTGTGTGTAGACTATAGAGACCTCAACAAAGCCAGTCCAAAGGATGACTTCCCATTGCCAAACATCCACATATTGATCGACAATTGCGCCAAGCATGAAATCGGTTCGTTTGTGGACTGTTATGCCGGTTATCACCAGATCCTGATGGACGAAGAAGACGTTGAGAAAACCGCCTTCATTACACCTCGGGGAACGTATTGTTACAGAGTAATGCTGTTTGGATTGAAGAATGCCGGGGCAACTTACATGAGGGCAATGACCACAATGTTCCACGATATGATGCACCGAGAAATTGAAGTATATGTGGACGATGTCATCATAAAGTCCAGAAAACAACCCGATCATGTGAAAGATTTGAGGAAGTTTTTCCAAAGACTCCGGAGGTACAATCTAAAACTCAATCCGGCGAAGTGTGCTTTTGGAGTACCTTCAGGGAAACTACTGGGGTTTATTGTGAGCCGGCGAGGTATTGAACTGGATCCATCAAAGATCAAGGCTATTCAAAGTCTACCTCCGCCGAAGAACAAGAAGGAGGTCATGAGCTTATTAGGAAGGTTGAATTACATTAGTCGGTTTATAGCTCAGTTGACATCAACATGCGAGCCGATTTTCAAGTTGTTAAAGAAAGATGCAACAGTGAAATGGACCGACGAATGTCAGGAAGCCTTTGACAAGATCAAAGAATATTTGGCCAATCCTCCGGTGTTAGTACCTCCAGAACCAGGGCGACCTCTGATTTTGTATGTGACGGTGCTAGATAACTCTTTCGGTTGTGTACCGGGTCAACATGATGAGACAGGCAAGAAAGAACAAGCCATCTACTACCTCAGCAAAAAGTTTACATCCTACGAGGTGAAGTATACCCAACTGGAAAGAACTTGTTGTGCATTGATTTGGGTAGCTCAGAAGCTAAAGCATTATTTGTCAACATACACCACGTACTTGATATCACGATTGGATCCTCTCAAGTATATATTTCAGAAGCCTATGCCTACGGGAAGACTGGCCAAATGGCAGATTCTGCTCACAGAATTTGACATTGTCTATGTAACTCGTACGGCAATGAAGGCACAAGCTATCGCGGACCACTTAGCCGAGAATCCGGTGGATGATGAATATGAACCATTGAAAACATACTTTCCGGATGAAGAGGCAATGCTTGTCGAGGAGATGGAGCAAGATAAGAGACCAGGATGGAAAATGTACTTTGACGGAGCCGTCAACAGCAAGGGCGTTGGTATCGGAGCGGTACTTATTTCAAGTACGGGTCAACACTATCCCGTCACAGCTCAGCTTCGATTTTTCTGTACCAACAATATGGCCGAATACGAGGCGTGCATCTTGGGATTAAGGATGGCAATTGACATGGGTATTCAAGAGATTTTGGTCATGGGTGACTCGGATCTCTTGGTACACCAAATTCAAGGGGAACGGGAGACACGAGATTTGAAATTGATACCATATCGGTATTGTTTGCACGAGTTGTCTCAAAGATTCCAGTCTATAGAATTCAAGCATATCCCGAGAATGCACAATGAGATTGCAGATGCTTTGGCCACATTGTCCTCTATGTTGCATCATCCGAACAAGACATACATAGATCCGCTCCAGATCCAAGTCCGAGATCAGAATGCTTATTGCTTCGTTGTGGAAGAAGAGTCGGATGGAGAGCCGTGGTATCATGATATTAGAGAATACTTGAGAGCTGGCAAATACCCGGAGCAAGCCACCGGAGACCAGAAGAGAGCCATCAGGCGTCTAGCCAACGGATTTTTCTTCAGTGGAGGAGTGGTATACAAAAGAACACCAGATCTGGGTTTATTGAGATGTGTGGATGCACAACAAGCAGATGAAATCATGATTGAAGTACATGCCGGAGTATGCGGACCCCACATGAGCGGATATGTTTTAGCAAAGAAGATCTTGAGAGCTGGGTACTACTGGCTCACGATGGAGCGTGATTGTATCAGGTATGTAAAGAAATGCCATCGATGCCAGGTACATGGGGATCCGATCCACTCCCCGCCTTACGAGTTGCACACAATGTCAGCACCTTGGCCCTTTGTTGCTTGGGGCATGGATGTCATCGGCCCAATAGATCCAGCCGCTTCTAATGGGCACATGTTTATCCTGGTTGCAATTGATTATTTCACCAAGTGGGTCGAAGCTAAGACATTCAAGGCGGTGACGAAGAAAGCGGTGGTGGATTTTGTGCACGAGAATATCATATGCCGATTTGGAATCCCCAAAGTGATTATCACGGACAATGGAGCCAATTTAAACAGTCATCTCATGGCGGAGGTCTGTGAAAGGTTTAAGATCACGCACCGTAATTCCACACCTTACAGGCCGAAGGCAAATGGTGCAGTAGAAGCAGCAAATAAAAACATCAAGAAGATTCTCCGGAAAATGGTGGAGGGATCCAGGCAGTGGCATGAAAAGTTACCCTTTGCTCTCATGGGTTACCGCACGACGGTACGTACTTTGGTAGGTGCAAATCCTTATTCATTGGTGTACGACACGGAGGCAGTGATACCTGCAGAATTTGAAATAAGTTCCCTTTGAATCATTGCGGAGGCAAAAATAGATAATGATGAATGGGTCAAAACCCGGTTAGAACAATTGAATTTGATCGATGAGAAGAGACTGGCAGCAGTATGCCATGGACAATTGTATCAACAGTTAATGGCCAGAGATTATAATAAGAAAGTGCGTCCACGGAAATTTGAAGTCAGACAATTGGTATTGAGGCGTATCTTACCACATTGGGCAGAGGCAAAAGGCAAGTTTGCGCCAAATTGGCAGGGGCCGTTCGTGGTATCACGGGTGTTGTCCAATGGAGCATTATATTTAACAGATGTTGAAGGAAAGTGCGTAGAGACTGCTATCAATTCAGATGCAATCAAAAGATACTATGTATGATTCCTTTTCAATTGTATGTTTTGTATTTTGTTGTGATTTTGGAATTGAAATGACGAAGGCATTTTATTCTCTATCCAAACACTTTATCCATTGTTAACCCCTTTTGAGCCTTAATGAATGAATTCTTTCATATCCCTCTCTCGGAATTGCTCTAGTGCAATAAGATCGAAATTGCCAGAATGAAAAATGAAATGATGGAAAATGATGGAAAAAATGATGAAAAAAATGAAATGAAAAAAAAAAAATGATGAAAAAAAAAGAAAAAGACAAAAATCGGGAAAAAGTCAAAAAGAAATCCATCTAACTTATAAAGTTGGATAAACTACGTCTGACTTGATCCCGAAAGGGTACGTAGGCAGCCTCTCCGAGGTTCACTCACAATAAAAGAAAAATCCAAAAATTCCCCACATATTGAAACTGGGGCAGAAGTTATGTTTAATAATTCCGAGAGTTGTAAATATTTTTAACCCTCGTTGAAATTTTGAGCCTTTATATCTTTCTTTCTTAACCCGTCCAAAGCCACGTTATAGTCCAAAGAAAGACCTTCTGATCAATTTTGAAATGATAACGAATACAACGAAGGAGGAGCGAAGTATCGGACAATACCCGTGGAACAAAAAACAAAATACAAAAAGGAAAAATGGAAAAAAATAAAAAAAAAATGAGAGAGTCTCATCAGTGAAAACCTTAGCCGGCACTGTGAGACGATTGTGAGGTTGAGAGAATAAATGAGAAAGTCTTATTGGTGAAAACCTTTCGAGGCACCTTAGGGCGATCGTGAGGATTCTCAGAAAAGAGCAAAAGGCAACAAAAAAGAGTATCGGTTTGGGTCAAAGGCAATTTGGAGTCCGAATAATGATTGGAACGAACTGGGTCAGAGTTTAAATACATGGCATGGTCAGCGGAACCAGCCAGCAAATGCCCAGATAAGTTCTGTCATCTCTCCAAAATACCCTTACCTTTCTTTCATTTTTTCTGCATTTCATTGTTTACCCTTTTGAGAGCTAACTACCAGCTCCTGATAACGGAAGTTGAAATAATACTGGATCAGAAAGGATAGAAGATTGGGGAAAGGAATAAAGAAGCTTGGCAAACGTGGCCAAAGAAAAAGAAAACAAAACAAAAATGGAGAAATGAGAAAAATACAAAAAGAGTCTGCAAGGGGCAAGAAGTCGAAAGCCATGCAACATGAGAAAGCAAAAACAAAGGAAGCAACAAGAAGTGGGGATGGCAGATGCCAGTTGCCAGCAGTTTATATCTAATAAATTTTGTTTCATGCAGGAACCAATTGTCACTAATCACTTTAAAGTGAATGTGACCAATGTGGAAAATTTAAAATACCAAAAAGAGAAAGTCAGCCGAATAAGTGGAGAAATTCACAGGCAAGAGATAAGTTGGTAAAAGAAAATACCAAAAAGAGGAGGTAACATCTTTTAAAGTCCATTCCCCAGTCCTCAGGCTGAGGGAATACTTTTCTGCATTTTGCATTAGATGCCAGTTGCCAGCAGCTTATATCTAATAAATTTTGTTTCATGCAGGAACAAATTGTCACTAATCACTTTAAAGTGAATGTGACCAATGTGGAAAATTTAAAATACCAAAAAGAGAAAGTGTGCCGAATAAGTGGAGAAATTCACAGGCGAGAGATAAGTTGGTAAAAGAAAATACCAAAAAGAGGAAGGTAACATCTTTTAAAATCCACTCCCCAGTTCTCAGGCCGAGGGAATATTTTCAGCATTCGCATTGCACGTTTAATTTCTGTTAGGCGCCCACCTTCAAATACGGGAATATTTTCTCCATTCGCATTGCACGTTTAAATTCTGTTAGGCGCCCACCTTCAAATACGGGAATATTTTCTGCATTCGCATTGCACGTTTAAATTCTGTTAGGCGCCCACCTTCAAATACGGGAATATTTTCTGCATCGCATTGCACGTTTAATTTCTGTTAGGCGCCCACCTTCAAATACGGGAATATTTTCTGCATTCGCATTGCACGTTTAAATTCTGTTAGGCGCCCACCTTCAAATACGGGAATATTTTCTGCATTCGCATTGCACGTTTAAATTCTGTTAGGCGCCCACCTTCAAATACGGGAATATTTTCTGCATTCGCATTGCACGTTTAAATTTCTGTTAGGCGCCCACCTTCAAATACGGGAATATTTTCTGCGTCGCATTGCACGTTTCAATTCTGTTAGGCGCCCACCTTCAAATACGGGAATATTTTCTGCATTCGCATTGCACGTTTAAATTTCTGTTAGCGCCCACCTTCAAATACGGGAATATTTTCTGCATTTGCATTGCACGTTTAAATTTCTGTTAGGCGCCCACCTTCAAATACGGGAATATTTTCTGCATTCGCATTGCACGTTTAAATTTCTGTTAGGCGCCCACCTTCAAATACGGGAATATTTTCTGCATCATCATGGTTTATATATTTAAAAGCCCACACTGGGGCAGAAAAAGAAAAAAAGAGGTAGTTTGTTGTTTTGTTTTGAGCAGGTTCAGCTCGGGATCAAGAAAAACAAGAAAATCAACAAAAAAGAGAGTCATCAAGAAAAACAAGAAAATCAACAAAAAAGGAAGATTCTGCATCACCGGAAAGGGAAGAAGAGCAAAAGCTAGATTAGGAACAATTGTAATTGTAGGATCATAGCTTAGAATAGCTTCTTCATTTTACATTTTCCCCCTCCCGGTGTAATAAGGAGTAAGTCAGCAGGTCTCAACAGTGTCAATGCAACAGTGAGTCTGGTAGTTTTAAAACTGCCAGACCTTCCCGAACTACACTGACCTGATTCCTGTTTAGCCCAGGATATGTAGGCAACCTCTAAAGCACGGTGCGGTCAAAAGGTTTTCAAAATGCTTTCACGGAATATGCCAATGTGCAAAAATCTCTCATTACTGCTCACTTATCTTTGCACTGAAACTCTTCGTGTTCCCGAGCAAAGAGGGGCAGCTGTGAGCACATGATTTTTGCACTAAGCCTTTAAATTCCAAAATTAAAATAAAATATTTTTGAGTGTAATTACTTGCTTTGTTTAAAATTAGTTATATTTTTGTGTGTTTGAATAAGTAAAAAATTAGAAAAAATCAAAAAAAAAATAGTAGTAATTAGTTTGTTAGTTTAGTTAATTAGAAAAATTAGCAAAATAGCTTAAGTAGTAGAAATTAGGGAAAAATAGCAGAAAATTACCAAAAAATACTAGGAAATTAGAGTAGGTAGTAAATTAGGATTTATAATTTTTCATAAAAGAAAAGAAAAAAAAAGTATAAAAGAAAATGTATAAAAATCAATAAAATCAAAAAATACAAAAATATAGCTTGTGTATAATAAAGATGGGCCAATTGGATTGAATTGTTTGGCCCAGCATATTGGCCCAAAGAGACGGCCCGCCTGGTTTTATAATCATCTTGATCTCGGCCGTCCATTTTGATATATCCAACGGCCGAGAATATTAGGTGAATTATTGGTATAATTAAATAATTGGGAGTCAATCTGAGCCGTCTGTGTGATTTGATCTAACGGTTGTTGACTTTAGTCTCATAAGCGTCTGAACGACGCCGTTTTAGTAACACGCGTGTGAACCGTCGATCTTGATCAAACGAACGGTTGAGATTATCTCGGATTCAATGGCTATATAATACCTTTGTCCGAAAATTCTCGCCCATTTCACGAACCCTAATAAACGGCCGCCCCTGTATCTCTCATCTTCTTCATGTCTTCAACCCCAGAAAACCCTAGGCGGCCATGGCGGCCACCACCCTTCACGGTGGTCGCCGGCCTCTCAACATCCCTTCCCTCTTCATCTCCTTCTTCTCTTCTTCTTTACTCCAGAGAAAAACCATAAAATCACCCTTCTTCATAAATCCCGGTCACCGGAGTTACACCGGTGACCACCAAAGTATGCAGATCCACCTGAAACTAATGCCAAACTCTTCCTCTCCACTAGATCTACCCAACCATACCACTGGCTATCCTCGAATCCAACCGGAACGCTTCGAATATCCAAAATAAGGTCACCGGAAACCTAACTCCGGTGACCCCAAAATCAAAACCACCCAAAGGCCTCATTTTTCACACCCCTGAACATCCCTTACAACTCAAAACCACAAAAAGGCTTTCCCTTTGGGCCAAAAAAGAAAAATCAGAGAAAAATCGAAGAAAAAAGAGATCCGGAAACGATTAAAGAAAAAAGAAAACAAGCAAGAATAAAAAGGAGTCAGAGAGTTCGAGAGAGGGTGAGGAGTGAAAGGAATAGGAAGCTCGGGGGACCGGCCCCGCAAGCTAAGTACCTCCCCTCTTCTGTTTGCTTTGTTTATCTGTTTTGCCTGCTATTTTCTTGTTATTTCTGTGTGTTTAGCATGCTTTGATCAGTTAGTCGCATGAACTAGGATTTTTATTAATCTTTGAAGAGTTTTAGTTTATTTGTTTGTTTTTCTGTTTAAAAGACCCATTCTTCTTTATCTTGTTAATCTTTGTGTGTTATTTCTTGTGTTATTAGACTGCATGTTTAATATAAGGGTTTATTTTGAGGAAATCTTGTTCATTCGTCTGATTTTTACTTTTTCTTCATTTCATATCTTTTCATTTTATCACTCGTATGTTTAGATTAGGGACTTTTTTATGTTTGTTATGTCTCTTCATGCCTACTCTGTTTAAGGGCTACTGCAGAGCCTTTTTGTTTAAGTTTGTTGTTCTTTCATCTTGGCAAATCATGTTCTCTCTTCTATTCTATTAGGGTTTTTATCTTGTTAGTTTTCAATAGCTCTTCTGTCAACTTACATGTTTGGATCCTGATACTATGATCAATGGTTTGTCTTTCATTATCACTCAGATTTGTATTAGATTACTTTTTGTTGGCTTGCAATATCTCAATTGTTTTTCTTTCTGTATCTTCACATGTCTAGTCTTAGTAAAGCTTGGCAATCTTTATTCATCCCTGATCCTGTCTTTAGTCTGGGGTTCACTTCTTTTCTCACCTTTTGGTGGTCTTATTTTGTGTTCATTATTAATGCAAGTCAGGTTTCATGTCATGCCACCTCTCATATGCTTGTATTTGCTGAATAAGTATGCCAATCTGGGTCGGTTTCTCTTCATGTCATCCTCACATGATAGATTTAGTTTCCTTCTCCACTGTTTTTCCATATTTTCCTGTTCTTCATTTCCATGTTCTTCCTTCCTTTATGTTATCTGTCATGCATTTGTATTAGTTTTAGGTCTAATTTGTTCCTTATCTCTCACATATATTACACCTGTTTAGTTTGGCATATGAATTAAGGTGTCTTTTTGTCTTAACATTGGTTTCTGATTCCTTGTCACTTTTGCATGACCTTCTTTGCTTCTCCATATCTCTCTTGTTTCTCAGTTTTTCACTTTTCACATGTGTACACAAGATTAGGATTAGTTCATAATTCTATGCTTTACTTGTCCTGTTTGCTCAGCATGATCTTAGGGTCAATACTTGAAAGTGAATTCTGTTGAAGCCCATTGTTTTATGAGTCATGTTGACTGTTTCATGAGAGTCTATGCTTCTGTGTGCCTATGCCATGAACCATTAGAGTTTTGAAGTTTTCAATGTATTATATAACATAAACTGCTTGTAACTAAGTCTAATTTGACATTGATTGGCACATGAAATTGGGTAATGTGAACTGATTAATTAAGATTCAACCCTATCAATTGTTCCTTTCTGAGTTTTGATTGATTGATTCACACTGTTTGATATTATGTGGCTATACATGTTGAAAATGATTGAGTTCTCAGCAGTTCTTGTTAGTAGGAGCATATGATTTACATTCATTAACTTTAGGGGATTGGTTATAGCTGCTAATACAAGGTTCCATAAAAATGGTTAGTTTTTAAATAGGATAAAACACTGAAAATGATCATAATTAGGCTATAGGTTTAATAATTGGCCTAAGAATGGTCAACCCTGCAAAGGGTTGACCAATTCTGTGAGCCCTAACACACAGCTCACTGTTTAACAGTGGCTGGTTGTGCAAAGGGGCTATGTCTGCAAATGCAGACTAGCCCAGGCTCTCTTTAGAGCCCTGAGCATGAAATGGCCAAACCTGCAAATGGTTTTGGGCCAAAATGTTCAGTAATTGGCCTTAATAGCCAAAGCCAAGTCTCAACTTGAGACCGGCTAACTTTTAAATAGTTTAAACATAACAATAAAACAGGCTATGCCTGCAATTAGCTTTAATTAGGAATAAATGGGTCTTAATTGACTGGAATTAGTTTAAAAGTGGCTAAAATTGAAATAGCTTTTAGAAATAAATCTGGCCAGCCCTTAAATACTAATGCCAGGGCTGGCTATTAGTTAAATAGGTTCAAAACTAGCTAAAATCTGCCCTAGGCAAGCTGGTAAATCAGCAGTGCCCTTAGGGGCACAATTGGGAATTAAAAAGGTAAAATAGTAACTAGTAAGAACTTAGGAGGGTAATAGGGACATTCATGCTCCCGATTTCTGCAATTTTGCAGAGATTTAGGGGTATAATGGTCTCCTAAAAATGGGAAATCTGTAAAAATCTCAAACCCCTAAGGTTATACTAGTAAAAGTCCATAAAAGAGAATCTTTAGAACCTTCCAGCACATGCTGGAAGGGTTTTGGTAACTGAAAATGGGACTTAAGTGTAGATTTAATAAATTTAGGAGGGGGAGAAGTGGAAAAAATCCCATAGCTTTCTCCCCAAGTTTCAGCCTTAGGATAACTATAAATACACCTTCAAAAGAGCTGAAATGGGGGTTTTGGAAATTCTGAGAGTAATCTGGAAAATACATTGAAATTGAAATTCATTGGATACAAAAAGCTTGAGAGAGAGAATTAGCAATAGAATAGTAAGATTTTCTGGGTCTTCTAGCGGATTTCACTGGGTTAAATACTTAAGTCTTCTCTGTTTGCTGTGGACTTGGTTGTTGCTGTGTGCTGTGCCTTCTTTTCACTGTTGCATTGGTCGCTTGAGTCCTTGCTGTTATTTGCTTCTTGCTTATCTCCCTAGACTCATTGGTCTTATTCTCCTTGATCCAGGTATACTCTTGTCCAGAAAATCAAGCTGTAAAGATTGGTTCAAGTGAAATGAAGATTTGAAGTATTTTGTCATTTGCTTGTAATTCTATTTCTAGTTTATAGCATACTGCAGTAGATAGCAAGAACAGAAACAAAAGAAATGTAATAGCTAGCAGTAGAATAGTAGTAGTAGTAAGTAGCATAAATCACTTAGTTAATTAGGCAACACCTTTAAAACAAAGTCCAATGGCTATCACATGAGTAGATGACAATCATGATCACATAGTTAATTCATTTCATTAATCAGTCAAGTTAAAATTAGTCAAGAAGAAGAAACCATCGGACAAGGTAGATAATTGGAGTGCGATTGGCTTAATAGCATTGAATGAGTTCGATTAATGTTAATATCAGTGTTTAATCATATACATGAAGTCATATATAAGAATAAATCCAAAAGTAATATCTGGGTTAAGTCATATTAGAATCAGTAATTATATATACATATCCATGAGTTCAATTTACACGGTTAGTCAGTAGCAAAATAGTATAGCTATAAGTAACCCATACCCTTTCATCTATATATGGAGTTAAATAGCTCACTGATATTAGCTAATAATCAATCCACTGGTTAGTATAGGTTCTTTGTTAAAAATCAAAAATAGAAATAGTCTTGTAATTCTCTGTTAGTAGGTAGTTTTATTTCCCAATTTGTACTACAACTTTTCTCTTCAATTGATCAATAAATGGAATTTGATTCTTTCTTTGAGTTCAAATGTGTGTATTCTTTTACTGTTATTGTTGGTTTTGGGCTTAACTCACAATATATGCCTGAATCATGGTGTTACTTTACTAGTTACCCAAACCTGACGACTGCCTAGGCCTTAAAGGCCTGGACCGATGCTGATCCATGCTAAGCGAAACGAAAAGAAGACCAGGCCCAATAAGTAATAAGAATTCGACGGGCCTGGATTATTATAGTGTTAGTAATACGATTAAGGAAAGAACAAGTGTAGAAAATATAGTTAAATACAAGTATTGAATCCTTTAATGAAAATTGGGACGAGCCTCGCCCGAATAACACCGGGCCCCCCATTTAGTAATGATATAAACACAAATAGACTCGGAAAAGCTAATAGCCAATTCCATAGCTTCTCCCAAAAGATTTAAAAGACGATAGACATTACTTTAGGGCACGATTTTAATATACCTTCCTACGAACGAGTGTGCACTTGGTGCGACTCAAATCCAAATCTCGGTAAAGCTGAAATACACCAAAAGTCATAGGCGTACTGGTTGCGGTATGGCTCGAGGCGTGTTTTCGCGATGCCGCAAATTCCTAAAAAATGATATTTAACGTAAAAGCACATTTTGTTGTTAAAATTTATAATTGAGTCAAACAAAAGTCAAGAACGACAGTGGAGCGACCATGCTAAAACCATGGAATCCGGGAGTGCCTAACACCTTCTCCCGGGTTAACAGAGTTCCTTATCCGGACCTCTGCTTCGCAGACATTTCAAAGAGTCAAATTTCCTCGGATTCGGGATTAACCGGTGACTTGGGACACCATTGTCATTCCCAAGTGGCGACTCTGATTAATCTCTAAATATATCCCGTACCGATTGTCCTTAAATTGGAAAAACTCCTTCCCTTACGTTATTTTATCTGTCTCGGGTAATTGAGCGTCGGGGTATACCCTACAAGTGTATTTATACACCTTACGCATGTTGGGTAGTAAAAAGGGAGGTGTGACAATGAGCAATAAGTTAACTGAGCCTTAAAGGAATTGCCGTGAATGTGGAGTTTTGGAGAAATGTAATTTTAGGAAACCACTCAGGCTACACGCTCAATTGCAGCTAATACTTATCCTACATGGCCAGCCAGATGTAGAGGTCAGGATGTTAGAGGTGGAGGTGAAAATCCTAGAGGTGGAGATCCAACCATTGATATAATTTTTATGATATGAGGGAGGTCACTACACCAGATGTGGTCATCACACGTATAATTCAGATTGTTATAGACAGAATAATTTTCCCTTAATTTGATTTGGTTTTTTGAAAGAAAATTTAGGCGAGTCCTTTTAACATGCTCCATTCATGAGCGAGCATCGTAATCATCAAATCTGCTTATGGAAATACTCACGTTGGGATATTACATGAGGATAGACATCCCTATTATTAGGTGTTAGTCACTAAAATATCCATGAGGCTAAGAGTGACATTATATTACTTATTACAGTGGGTTTTGATATAATTCTCAGAATAACTAATTTTAATCGTTAATTGTGCGCCCTATCAGTATGAGGGTTCATTTTATGTCGTGATTATCCTTGACGGACAATTATTGAAAGGAATAAAGAAAGGAAATGAAAAATTTCATATGATATAATGTGCAAGCACTGTGATTCAGAGTTGAGGATGAGATCCTCCAATTTTTGGCATAATGTGAAATATTTCTAAGCCGAGCTTCAAGCTGCGGTGGATATCATATGAGGACTAGGTCCTGGTAGTAACATTTTATGTGTTTAAAATTCTTCTTTTATGAAATTAATATTTTTGTATTACATTTTTAAAAGAGAGTCATGCCTGTTAGGACTATTTGACCATTTTTTTGTATAGTTCCTATTCATATCTAGCCATCTGTATTTTGAAACCGTTGAGTTTAGCCTTTGAAACGAGAACCCGGGTGCAGATAAATATGACTCATCAATTCGAAAAAGTAATCACGGGGTCTCCATACCTCATTCTGAGTAATGTGGGAGCTTTGGAATAAGGTATTTGATAACACGTAGTTAATTGGCAATGTTATAATTTAGGGACGACTCTTATGGCCAAAGTCATGGTTATGTGTATAAGTACGTGGTGTTCATGCCCTAGTTAGACTGGCTCATGATAGTACCCATGGATAACGTATTGTTATGCTCCCACAGTTAGGAAGAGCATACGCAACATCTCATAGTGGCTCTCCAGACTTTGGAAAGGTAATCAGCTATATGCCAAATTTTCAAAATGTGAGTTTTGGTTGAGTTCGGTGGCATTTCTGGGCCACATTGTATCAGTGGTAGGTAGAAAGTGTCACGACCCAAACCCTGGTCGTGATGGCGCCCAACACAATGCTAGGCAAGCCCGACCATATTATCCCTTTAACCAGCCAATTATTAAATAAATTAAACTTAAACAGTAGTTAGTCATAACAGGTGATAACCGAAACGTCAAAACATACAAAATACGGTCCCAAACATATCGTGGTGTCACGAGACTGAGCCTCTACAGAATAGCATCCTAATACAACCAAGTCTAGACAGATAGGAAATCAACAAGATGATAAAGAAGAAGAAAACAAGCTCTGCGGACGCTGGCAGCTACCTCGTAATCTCCGCAAAAGTAGACAAGGATCGGCAACTGCAATGTCTCAACTGCTCTCGGGCACCTGTGGATCTGCACAGAAAGTGCAGGGGAGTGGGGTGAGTATATTTCAACTCAGTGAGTAACAATAATAAATAATAACTGAAAGTAAGAACTCCTGTGCTATCACTTAGCAGTTCTAAGGCAACCTTCACAAATACGTCATCACTATAGTAGTACTTTAACCTCCAATCTACGTTTATCTCTACAAGATTCCACACTGAACTAACCCTCGCTCGTACCCCTACGGTGTACGGCCATCTCAACATATAAAGACACATACTTATGTCTATAATGTATAAATATTTAAGTAAATAGTAGGGTATGATTAAGTATAATGCTGCGGCGTGCAGCCCGCTCCAATACATATACCGCTGCGGCGCGCAGCCCGCTCCATTTTACGTCGACGGCGCTCACTGGGGTGTATACAGACTTCGGAGGGGCTCCCTAGGCCCAAGCGCTATGGTGCTATGGCGTGCAGCCAGGTCCACCATATATCACTGCGGCGTGCAGTCCGATCCAATATATATATATATATACATATATAATTATACTGCTTCGGCGTGCAGCCCGATCCCATAATATACCAGCGCTCACTGGAATGTGTGCAGACTCAGACTCCGAAGGGGCTCCTACAGCCCAAGCGCAATAATACCGCGGCGTGCAGTCCGTCCCACATGTATATTACATGTATATTACATGTACATTACTGCGGCGTGCAGTCCGATCCAATATAGGTATCTATATATATAATACCTCATAATGGGTCCTCGACCCTATCCCAGTCAGTATATACTTGGCCTCTCGTGCCCAATATAATATATCACAGTGGGTCCTTGACCCTGTCTCAGTCAATATAGACTTGGCCTTTCAGGCCCAATATAACATCTCATAGTGGGTCCTTGACCCTATCTCATCTCAATCGGTATAGACTTGGCCTTTCAGGCCCACTCAGCTAGAACAGGGAATTCCACCCTAGATAATCTCTCTCAATGTACACATCTAGTACGGGCTCATATTATGCTATACAGCTAGAGCTATGGTTGAGTGTATATTTCTAACACGATATAAAGGTCACCTAGCTCTATAGGTTCCCTAATGCTCTACAGATCGGCACAAGGCCCCAAACATGGCTATTAGCCCAATGGTACAGTTATAATCTCAGTAACAGTCATACAACACAGTATTCTATTAGCCGGAAGGACTAAGTCCGAACCCCCAATCACAATGTCACCACGCCCGTCATAGAACGCGTGTCTCATCTCAATATAACACTGTGAAGTGCTAGTACGGGGTTTCAAACCCTCAGTACATTGTTTACTACTACCACTCACCTCGAACCGGTAGAAGCTTCAATCCGCCTTACGCTTGCCTCGCAATTCAATCTCCTCGGATGTCAACTCTGCTCAAAATCATAGAAAATGCATCAATATACGCTAATTTCACGAAATTCATTCGAAATAACCCAATTTATATCAAAACCCACAAGTTGTCAAAACCCGACTTTTGGTACACTTGTCGAAAAATTACAAAAATTACATATTCGGAATCCTCATCTCGATACGAGTCTAGGCATATAAAATTTACCAAAATCGGACTCCATTTGCCCACTCAAATCGGTGTTTTTCTTTAAATTTAGGCCTAGGGCTCAAACCCACCTTAAATCTTCCATTTACAGGGATTTAACCAAGGATTTCATGTTAAAATGATGTAATTAAGTCACAAAACTTACCTCCAACGAATCCCCGATGAATTACCAGCAATTCCCGTGAGTTTCTCTCTCTAGAACTCAAAAATGGCGTCTTGGGTATATGAACCCGCGACTGGTTCTGTTCTGGTTTTAATTTCACTGCCAGACCATTCCTTCTATGCGATCGCAATGACGCTATGCGATCGCATAGAGTTAAATCCTCCTGCCAATTTCCCCTTCTATGCGATCGCAATGTACTCCCGCGATCGCATAGCACAACCTTCCGGGCCTCATCTTTTCTTCTCTGCGATCGCAACACTGGCTATGCGATCGCAATTCACAGTCTGACAAACCTATGCGATCGCACCCTTTGCTATGCGATCGCATAGCACATTTTGCTCACCCCTCCAATCTCTTCTATGCGATCGCACAAGTGACCCTGCGATCGCACAAGTGACCCTGCGATCGCAGAGCGCCAGATTCCATACCTATGCGATCGCACCCTTTGCTACGCGATCGCATAGAACAATTCTGGGGCTCACTTCCATCCTTCTATGCGATCGCATCTACCCTATGCGATCGCATAGAGCATCCGTCTGCAACAAAACCAGCAGCCAACAGCAGTTCCAAAAATAGAAGAAATGGTCCGTTTGGACCCCCGAAATCAACCCGAGGCCCCCGGGACCCCAACGAAAACCACCAACATACTCCAAAACACGATACGAACTTGTTCCAATCATGAAAACACCATCCTAAACATCAAAATCACCAATTACTCACGGATTCAAGCCTAAATTTCTTAAAACTTTCCGAATTACACATTCGATGAAAAACCCGACCAAACGACGTCCGAATGACCTGAAATTTTGCAGGCACATCCAAAATCACCTAACGGAGCTACTACAACCGTCGGAATTCCATTCCGACTCCCGGATCAAAATCTCACCTACCGTTCGGATTTCGCCAAAATTCAACCTTAGCCAATTCAAGCCTATTTCTACACCGGCCTCCAAATTCAATTCCGATCGCTCCCCTAAGTCACAAATCACCTTCCGGAACTAACCGAATCATCCGAATCCGATTCCGAGCCCTCTAGCTAAATAGTCAACTCCGGGTTGACTTTTCTTATTCAAGTTTCCTTCACAAAGGCTATATGCCTCATTTCCAATTTAATTTCACTCCTAACTTCCCCGATAGACTCTAACACTTATATAAAAGCATGAATTATGTAATTACAACACAACGGGGTGGTAATTCCCGTGACGACGGGCCGGGTCGTCACATTCTCCCCCTCTTAAGCAAACGCTCGTCCTCGAGCGGGTCAAGAAACATACCTGAAGTCTCAAATAGCTGAGGGTATCTGCTCCGCATCTCCTGCTCAACCTCCCAAGTAGCCTCCTCCACGGGTCGACCTCTCCACCGAACCTTAACTGATGCAATCTCCTTCGACCTCAACTTCCTTACTTGGCGACCCAAAATAGCAATAGGCTCCACATTATAGGATAGATCACCATTAAGCTGAATGGTGCTGAAATCTAATATATGAGACGGATCTCCAATGTACTTCCGGAGCATAGACACATGGAATACTGGATGAACGCTGGATAAGCTGGGCGGCAAGGCCAACTCATATGCCACCTCTCCAACTCTCCTAAGTATCTCAAAAGGACCAATGTACCTGGGACTCAACTTTCCTTTCTTCCCAAACCTCATGACACCCTTCATAGGTGAAACCTTCAACAATACTTTGTCACCAACCATGAAAGACAACTCTCGAACTCTACGGTCCGCATAACTCTTCCGACGAGACTGTGCTGTACGAAGCCTCTCCTGGATCAACTTTGCTCTATCCAGAGCATCCTGGACTAACTCAGTCCCTATCAATCTAACCTCACCAGGCTCAAACCATCCCACGGGAGATCTACACCGTCCGCCATACAATGCCTCGTACGGGGCCATCTGAATACTCGACTGGTAGCCGTTGTTGTAGGCAAACTCAGCAAGTGGTAAGAATTCATCCCACGAACCACCAAAATCAATCACACATGCCCGCAACATATCCTCCAGGATCCGAATAGTACGCTCAGACTGCCCGTCTGTCTGGGGGTGAAATGCTGTACTCAACTCAACCCTCGTACCCATCTCTCGCTGAAATGCTCTCCAAAATTGAGAAGTGAACTGAGT
>JASVEL010006987.1:0-163775 GCA_032618575.1 Nicotiana noctiflora
CACTTAATGCTATAAATTATTTCCGTTGAATGCTACCGGATGATAGCTATTTATTTTACGGAAAAGAGCCAAATATACCCCTTTACTTTTAAATATGGTTTACTTGTACCATTGGTTATACTATTGGGTCATCCATACCCCATACCGTTATACTATTGGGTTATCTATATCCCTACTATATGTATAGATAACCCAATAATATAACGGTAGGGGTATGGATGACCCAATAGTATAACGAAGGGTACACGTAAACCATATTTGAAAGTAGAGGGATATATTTGGCCCTTTTCCGTATTTTCAATCGTAGAAATGTGTCTTTTTTTTGGAACAAAGTATTAAGAAAAATATGTCATCTAAATTAAAATAGAGGAAGTAATATTTACTTTGTATTATATTAAAAGGAAATAATATTGGTTACATATATATTGTTTGCGATGAAACAGTGTTAAATGGCATGTTGGGTATCTAGGAAGGTGCCTCCGGCACTTATTCTGCCACTTAGTGCTAGAATATTGATGATTTGTCTCCCTAGGAACCACAAGAGGAGCACGAAAATTAAACAACATTCACATATGCTTAACAGAAATAAGTATCCCACAAAGAAAACTTTCGATATCCCCACTTCTTTAATTCTGAATCTAAAGAGATTCTGATAGCGTCATATGTTAGTAAAAAAAGAATCTGACAAAAATAGATGCCATATACACAAAATCCTTTGTACGTCACTCGGTCAATGCATGCAAAAAAGGCCTGGTGATATCTTGTGGTAATTTGCTCCTCGGACCGAGTCTTAAACTAGTGGGTAATACTAAAAGATAGGATTTTACGTAGCACCCTCGTTAAAGCTCTCGTACAGCCAGTATCTTTTGATTCCATCTCAGTTACTAAGTGTATGTGGTGATTCATTATGTGAACCCTACTAACTAAGTTTTTTGGATTCTATCTCAAATTCTTTTTTTACTAACATATGACGCTATCAGATTCTCTTTAGATTTAGAATTAAAGAAGAGGGGATATCGAAAGTTTTCTTTGTGAGATACTTATTCCTATTAAGCATATGTGAATTTTGTTTAATTCTTGTGCTCCTCTTGTGGTTCATAGGGAGACAAATCACCAATATTCTAGCACTAACTGGCAGAATAAGTGCCGGAGGCACCTTCCCAGCTACCCAACATGCCATTTAACATTGTTTCATCGCAAACAGTATATATGTAACAAATATTATTTCCTTTTAATATAATACAAAGTAAATATTACTTCCTCTGTTTTAATTTAGATGACATATTTTTCTTAATACTTCGTTCCAAAAAAAAGCCACATTTCTACGATTGAAAATACGGAAAAGTGCCAAATATATCCCTCTACTTTCAAATATCCCTTTGTTATACTATTGGGTCTTTCATACTCCTACCGATATACTATTGGGTTATTTATACAGATAGTAGGGGTATAGATAACCCAATAGTATAACGGTAGGGGTATGAATGACCCAATAGTATAACAAATGGGTCATTGCCTTCGAGCTTGGCTATCTTCTGTCCTCGGCTCCAGGTATATTTTTTCATGTGATCATTAAATACGACATATTTCATTTATATAAGTTTATGATTTTTGTATAAAAAAATAAAATTATGTAACTTTGATGAAAAAATATCATAGTTGCATGACCATTTGTCAAATCTCCCCACCATTAATATAAACAGTGACCTAAAAACATGATTAAGAAAATCAGCCAGCGGAGGCAGAATATTTCTGAACATTTATGGTAAATTAGGAGTATTTATATCCAATAGAAATATTCATAATAAGCTAGCTAGATATGCTACAGATCCGGACCCAAAAAAAAGAAGAAAAAAAGGGTCATGTGTGAAGTTCCGCCGTCATTGAGAGGATTAGCCTCCCGAGTCCTATAGTAGTAGTACTCTTTCTCTGCCGGTAACGTAACAACAATCACAATCACTTGAGGCTAACGGCGTCTCCCATGGCCGCTTCTACTTGTACAGTTTACCGTTTTTCTCATCTCCGTGTAGCCTCCACTTCTCAAACCCTATCTCCTCCCTACAACAGTAAAATTTTCAGTTTTCCCCGTCCTAGTAGAAGCAGCTTTTCAGCGTTGCGCTTTTCAACTACAGCAGCAAAGAGTGACAGCGGCGCAAATGTGAGTAGTGATAAAGGGAAAGAAGAGAAACAACAAGAGTTGGAAGAAGAGGAGGTAGAAGAGGAGCTTCCATGGATACAGGAGAAAGCATTGGACCTGGTTGAATTCACCGGTTCTGTGACTCAGGCTCTTCCTGGGCCCAGGGTCGGCCAGTCCTCCTTCCCATGGATTCTAACGGTTCCCTTGGCTTACTTTGGTATTACTTTTGTCACTGCCTTCGTCAAAACCGTCCGCAAGTTCAATTCCCCTCGGGAGAAGCGTCGTAAATTGGTCCGTCTTGTAACACTCCTTATTTCCATGCTTCATTTATTATCACTGTCTGTCCTTTACAAACTACAATTCTACTTGGATTTTGTGTAAATAGCTGGAAAATCACCCTTAGAAAGACAATTAATAGTACTATATCTTAAGAAACATATGCCTGCATTGACGCTCACTGTCTTTTCCATACTTGAGTTTTATTGCTTGGTTAGTCATTCAAAAGTTAATTCCCTTATTATATCAATAATAAATGGACATTTATGGTCAAACTCTTTCAAAGCAAATTGTTGATTATTATTGTTTCCGATGTTCATAATAGAAAGGACTAAGCTGGAAACTATTGTAAGGAGCAGGGTTATATGAATATTTCCTGAATAGAAATGAAGAGATTAATACTCATCCAGTCATTTTGCTCCATCTCTACGTAACTACACTAGTAAACAAATGTCCTTTTTCAGTGTTGATGACAGAAATGAAGTGCATAGCTCTGCTGATGCACTTCTATTCTTTTTTATTTTCCAATAGTGTATTAAACTTCTCAAGTATAGTACCACAGAAGATCAAGTTGCTTATTAGCAGTTTGCCTGCTGTGGAGATATATATGCTGAGTTTGCTGTATTATCATGGTCTAAGAATGTAATGTGTGAGTGGTCATCTTGTAGAAGGGGAACTATTGTGTGTTTCTTGATGAGTAGCCTGATAAGTACGACTTTCTAGGTCAACAAAAATGCTGTGCTATGCAAGTTAATAGATGAATTATTTGAGAAAGGAAAAGACAATGTTGAGCCTGCAAGTTTGAAGGGACTGGCAGAAAAGGTATGATTTATTGTCTGTAATTCTTTCTTTAGGTTAATTTGACATTTCATCAAGCAAATTCTCCTTTTCCACGGTACAAAATCCTGTTTCTTTTACCTTGTATGTTCAGGGTTCGCAGTTATGTCTTATCTACTGTTACTGTGAGATAGGGATATAATATTTTAACTATTGTACCATTGTCGTTTAGATGCTTCTAGGTCATAATCATAGTCAACATAATAAAATAAATGCTTCTAGGTCAAAATCTCATCTTGTAGCTAGTTTGCCCATTATACTTGTAAGTCTCTCCTCTATGTTCTCATGGTATTGCAATTTTTCTTGAGCATGTTACCCCTTCTCCTTCTTTCCTACCTCTGTTGTCTTTTATTCATGTAAATATCAGTCTTATCCTGAAGTAATTAGGAGAGCTTCTGAGAATCTGATCAACTAGTTTGCAGTTTAGACAATCTTCTGCTAGGAGCTAACCGTTTAGATTACTTTCAGTATCTAGTTAGCTTTTAATCAACAAAGCAAATGGTTGTTTACTTATTTTATTTGATGAGGTTATGTATATTATTGACTTGAAGCTTAATGGTTCTGGAAATTTCTGTATAGAAAGTTGTTGAACAGGATGATATAGTAGAATCACTCCCTTTTACCATTCCTAATCACTAGTGGCCGTGATAAACTCTTTTTGGGTGCAATGCCCCTGTAACTTTGTTTCAATATCTTCAGTAATATTCCTTTCCTTTAAACTGATTTTTATAACTGTGGTGTCTGTGGTGTCCGGGCCAGCTTGCGCACCTCAACTAATTCCACATGATACATGTCACCTCCCACCAGCAATAAGTACCACCAGGTAACTCTATCCACCAAGGCTTGGATAGATAGGAAAAAATCACCTAGTGTCTTTTGCCTCTATTAGGATTTGAACATGAGACCTCATGGTTCTCACCCACTTCATTGACCACTGGGCCGGTAGGCCCCACTTCTTCTGCCGATAACTTGGCATCTTCTCAAGGTGTTGTGTTTTTGCTTGTCGTATTGAATTTTAACTAGAGATTTGTCTTTGCTGGTAGGAAATGCACTTAGCCTTTTCTTATGGAGGTAAAATTTGAATTAGGCATTCCTATTTAGTGGTGGAGAACATTGTTTAGAAAAGCGCCCGCTTTCTCGCTTTAAGCGAGAAGCGAAGCGAAGTGAGAAGCTTCACGCTTCACCCTGCTGAAGCGACTCAGGTGTAGAAATGCGACCACTAAAAAGTGAGAAGCGGGAAAGCGATGCGATACGAAGAAGCGATCGCTTCTGTGTTTTAAGACAGACCCAACCCTATTTTATTAAAAACGAGGTCTGCTCTTTCATTAAACGAACAAATGCAATGCGACTAGGGTTTTAAAGACACCGGTCGACTTCTTCTTCTTCATCGACGGAAAGCATCAACTTCTTCAACTTCAAGTTCAAACAACAGATATGTTCTGATTTTTCTCCTTCTTCTTTTTATTTTTCTTTCACTGTTTGAACGTCCAAAAAGCTCGCGGCTGGCCCAATTTTTTACCTTCGGATCTTTCTCAGAATTGATATCAATTTTTATCCATGAAAGAAAAAATTGCCCAGTTTTTTTTTCTCCTCTGCCCAGTTTTTTTAACCTCTAATTTTTATATCCTTTATTGTCCCTAGTTGATGAAGAAGATGACGAGCAGTATAATAATGATAGTGGAATACAGAAATTTGACAATCTTGTAGAAGAATATGATGCTCATTTTGTGCTTTAATTGATGCTACTATTTAGTTTTTACTTTGAAGTATTGAACATTTGCTTACAATTACATGTGTTGTCTATGCAATATTTATTTTAATTTTTTTTAAAAATTCCGCGTCACTTCAAATAAGCGAGCGCTTCGCTTCTCGCTTTAAGCAAAATGGGGGTTGTCTCTTTTTCTCGTTTCACGCTCTTCACAACACTCTGGAAACAGCCTCTCTGCCCCCCGGGTAGGGGTAAGACCTGCGTACATATTACCCTCCCCAGACCCCACTTGTGGGATTATACTGGGTTGTTGTTGTTGTTGTTGTTGTTGTTGTACGCTCTTCACAACACTGATGGAGAAGATAGGTTTCTGCTTCAAATCTTTTTCTAATGCGCAGTTGCTTTCATTTTGTTTAATACATCTAAAATATGTCATCTAGAGTCTTGAATTAAACCATGTAATGCAGGTAGGTTTTGATATGGAGGAGATTTTCCGAAAATATATTCGGTACTCCTTGAATGAGAAGCCTTTTAGCCCGGATTTAATAGCAGATTTAATTCAGTTGAGGAAAGCATCAATGCTGACTGATTCTGAAGTAGCTGTAGTACTGAACGAAATTTCACGTCGAATTGTTCAAGACAAAGGTGTTGCTTTTACTGAATTTGGTTCAACCCTTGATTCTCTCTCTCTCTCTCTCTCCCCCCCTTGAGTACCTGTTGTATGTTCTTTTTTACAGTATAAGGTCTGATCTACACTTGTCAGAACGAAAGGTCTGAATAACACACACAAACACAGAGGCACACACACCAAAGGAGAAGAAGTAGCAAAAATAGTCTGCCTCACGGACCTTGACGAAACTCATGTTTTTATATAGCCAATGAAGTTAACTTGTGGGTTTGGTTGGACTTCTTGATTGAAATACATTCCAATGATCTATTGTTCTTTCCACTGGTCAAAACTGCATGGACATAAACTAATCTAAGGACCTAAAGCCAAAAAAGATTTCATTGCAATCTGAATGATTGTTTAGGTTTGGTTTAAAATCAGCTCAACAAGCAACTCAATGTTGACATCATTTGTTACTTATTTCAGCATTCAGTCGAAAGAACTCTGTAGCATGGTCTCGAATTGTTTCTTCATATTCCCACCCATATAAGCACTTATAGTGGACATAATCTGCTAATAATTTGTCATGGCTAACTTTTTTTTTAATCTCTGCAGCAGTTTATTTACTGAAAACAAGTGTCTCAACTTTCAGGTCCAGTGGTTATGGATATATCAGGCTATTCTGAGAAGGGTTTGAAGAGAAAACTTGCTGTGCAAGCTCTTTTTGGGAAGATTTATTATCTCTCTGAGGTAAGGGGGGGACCTATCGAATGAGGTGCTATCTTACTTCTTAACATATTGTGCATCAGAATGTTTTCAGATATTGTTTTTTCTTTCTTTCCTCTGGTTGTAATTGTGACATGATATCTTGATCCCTTCATCCTGAATAACATTGCTTGGTTATTCTTTTCTTTACTAAATTGACTTCGAAGAGTATCTTCTCCTCACCTGTCATGTTAAATACCCTCCTTTTGAATGCTTTGTTGTATATTTTTCTTAACTATATTGGCCCTGAAAAGTATCTCCTCCTCAGTTGGCTTATTTAATTCTTTTCCGATGTGTGCTTTTGTTTTACTGTATGATCTAATTTCATAATGATCTGTAGACAAGCTAGTGACTTTGATACACTAGCATTTACATCTCAACTTGATTGCTCAGTTGTGTGCCATATAAAGTTAAAGATTCATATGTTTATGTTTAACTAGGACGTGTGAACTGCCACTGGTCTGGGACGAAGATAAAATGAAACTTGTTAGCATCTATGGTCAGGTGAATTCAAGGTAGATTGTTGCTGGCCTGTATATAGAAATACTCCTCTGTCCAAAAGAATTGTACTTCCTTTTGGGTTGAACAAAGTAGTTTTTCAACAACAACATAACAAAGTGGTTTTAGTTTCTCTTAAAAAGGGAAGTTTTCTATAAAACTTACCTGGGATGCATTTCTACTACCTGGGATGCATTTCTACTCTATGAAATGCCACTTTTATTCTATTCTATTAACCGAAAATAAAAGATAATTGTATTTCCCACTTTTTCCCCTAGAAATACTAAGTGCCTGTTTGGATTGTCTTATTTTAAGTGCTTTTAATCCAAAATAACTTTTAAGCCGTTTTAACCCTCGGAGGTTGCCCCGGTGGCAATAGACTTGAGCCTTGGGGTTTGCTCCCTTTTAAGGTCTCAAGTTCGAAACCCACTGGCTGCAAACAATTTCTGAGGGCCATCGGATTGGGTAAAACCTGAATTAACCGTGGTGCATTTACAAGAAGCTCTTTGCCGAGGGTCTGTGCACCCCAGGATTAGTCGGGTCTCTTAGAGACTCGGACACCCTGTGCAAATAAAAAAAAAAACTTTTAAGCCATTTTGTAGTGTTTGGATGGAGTAAAAAAGTGCTTTTAAGCACTTATTTCTAAAATGACAAAAACAAGTCAAAACACCAAAAGCTAGAATTCCTAACTTATGGGTTAAAAGCTATTTTGGCTTAAAAGTCACTTAAAATAAGCCTATCCAAACGGGTTCGAAATAACTCACTCTTTTAGCTATTCTCTTTGTATCAGTTACTGTTCAAACTAGCATTCTTAAAATTGGACAGGGGATTCATCTGAACTAACTTCCTTGGTAATTTCTAGCATATTGAGACGCTGCATCTAATTTTTCAGTGGCTCTGCATTTTCTTGTGTTTTGGTAAATCTTTATTCCTAGTCTGCCTATATTGTTTAAAGATATAAAATTTGGTTCGACCATTGTAGATGAACCCACTCAAAGTTTTCCAGTAGAGTAGAACTTTTTATTTCATTGTGAAGTGCTTCTGAGTTTTACCTCAATGACTGTCTTGCTTACAGCTTCCAGAATTCTGCTCAAGGGATAGCTCCTTAACTGTTAAGGAAATATTTGGAGTGGCAGAGTAAGTGACTTCTTCATAAAAAATTGTCAATCATTGTGCGAGACATTGGAATGCCATTGATCACTGTTCACTTTTCCTTACCTAATCTTTCTCAGTGAGGATGCTGAAAAGCTTCGTTTACATACTATCCCAGAAGCTGGGAACATGGATTCACTTGAAAGGATGGTGAATGAGTCAGATTCAGAAGTTTGGGGTGATGAATCTGCTAATGTTTCCTGATTCACATCGCTTGAGTGTAGGGCAGTTGTTGGTTGGGAACATTATGGAAAGTAACACAAAACTATGATGAGATGACTCACTATAACCTACACATCCTTTGCAGGGCCCAAGTCATCATCCCTAACAGCGGATAAAGAGAAGTCATAACTCCAAAACTGCAGCTATAACTAAACCACCTTGCATCTTGTGAAATTTGGTTTAGAATTGCTTCAATTTTGTGCCCAGTCCACTTTTGATACAAGACGCTTGGTGTTTGTTGAATGTGTTTGGTTCGAGGTAAACCTGTATTTCAATAGTGTAAGTCGTGAAACAGCAGAATTATAACAAGTTCCTTGGTGCCAGGGAACATCATTTTTGAGCTTAAGTTGTCGGCTATGCTATGATTGGTCCACAATTGGGCACAAACCATTAGAATGGTACTCCCTCCGGTCCATAATAAGTGTCTCTTTTATTTTTTGATTTTGGTCCAAAATAAGTGTCTAGTTAGGTAATCAAGAAAAAATTCAATTTATTTTTACTCTTTTACCCTTATGTGCAGAAGAACAATAAATGCCACATAATCATGTGCTCAATATTTAATAAGGGTATTTTAGTCATACTAGGTAATTTTGTATAGAATTTAGTATTTTCTTAATGGACGTGCTAAAAGTAAAAAAGATACTTATTATAGACCGGAGGAAGTAAATTAAATTTGAACTGATAACTTAAAGCAGAGATTACAGAACACAATACAAATAACTGATGCATCCGTCAAGTTGACTAATTTTTAGTAGTTGAATGTGATAGGACTCATTTAGGCCTCAACACTTAATGGAGGTCTGAAGTTTAATCATACAGATCTCGGATGCTATGTTCGTTTGTTTAGGCCTCAACACTTAATGGAGGTCTGAAGTTTAATCATATAGATCTCGGATGCTATGTTCGTTTGTTTTTAAAGTCTGAATTTTAATGAATCTGATCTTAATCATTAAGTTGTTTATTTTTTTTACTTCATAATTACTTAATGGGTCTGAATATGTCTGTATTATTAAAATATATAATGGAGATTTAATTTTATTAAGAGGTGATTAGGCATGACATGACTAGGATGCATATTTCCGAGGACATGGCCCTTGATAGAAAAGTCTGGAGGTCTAGTATCAGGGTTGTAGGATAGGGGCTCCTAGGATTTTTTGTACTCCTTTCCCGGGGTCGGGTGAGGCTTGTCAGGGCGACTCGTAGATGACTCGTGCATTGGATTGTGTCCCCCTTATGGTAGTTGTTTATGGTAGCTATTGTTTGATATTATTGCATGCCATTTTATGTATAATTCTTATGTTTAGATAACTATTTATGCGATTTTCTGCCGGAATTACTAATGCTCTTTTGTTTTTGTTTTTGTTGTTGCTTTCCCTTCCCTTCTCTAAGCCGAGGGTCGATTGGAAACAACATCTCTACCCTTTCAGGTAGGGGTAATGCTTGTCTACATATTACCCTCCCCAGACCCCACCTTGTGGGACTATACTGGGTAGTTGTTGTTGTTGTTATTATTTGCCGCCACCGCCTACCAACATCAACTACCACCATACTCAATTACCACCACCACCATAGTTGTCACCATTATCGACAACCATCACCCACCATCCCCACCACTCCCATCACCGTCGTTCTCAACGACTACCATCACTCATCCACCTCAATTACCATAACTAATCACCCATCACCATCAACAAGACAACAACAATAGCTGGCATTGCACATCATTATAAACCATCAACACGCACCACCATCTTCTTCGATCACAACTACTACCACCACCTACTATTATTAACTATCACCACTATCCTCAACCATGATAGCTGTAACCACCAATTACCACTAGCTACTACCCTAAACTATCACTAATCACCGCTTTTAATTGGCATTCACAAGCACTATTGTTAGTCATCACTACCAGTAATTATCATATTTCAAAAAGCTATATATTTTAGTGATGGAATATTAGATTAATTAGTATTTTATTCAAATTTTATGTTTATTTATTTTCAAATATAAATTTTATACAATCAGATGTGAAAAATCAACCAGTGCTAATCATTTAGTATTCAGATCTTAATACATATCTTAACATTCAGATGTGTATTCAAATTCATATGTCTAAATCTTAATATGCATCTTGATATTTAGATTCAAACGTTTTAGCATGTCGTATCAACGAAAAGTTCTTAGAATATTTCATTGTTCCTAGATGGGTATAAAATCGTGTAATCTTAAAAAAACTAATGAGGCCTTAGACGTTTATCATAAAATGGAAATTATCAAATGACTAATTTTTCGTTGTTGAATCCAATATGACTCATTTTGTTTTTTTTTTCTTGTTCATTCGCCGATGGTCGATTGGAAACAGTCTTTCTGCCTTATCGGGTAGGGGTAAGGCCTGCATACATATTATCCTCTCCAGACCTCACCCTATGGGACTATACTGGGTAGTAATTGTTGTTGTTGAGATAAAAAAAATTGGAAGATGAGGCAAAATATCCTCTGTTGTTTGATAAATGGTAAAGTATTAATTTATGGAAAATTACTAGCTATCTCTATTTATAAGTAGCTCATTACAAAAATTGGCCAATTGATAAAATATTACTAATATTAGCTAAATTAGCCAATTAGCTATTCATAGCAAAAAAATATCAAATTTTTGCTTTGTTTTGAGTGGTTGTTATTAGAATAGATTGGGCACAACTTAAGGAGCTTGAATCTCAGTTTTCAGATGATTTCGTGAAGTTTTGAGGTGGTTTGAATTGAAAATTCGAAGTAAAAGTTGAACATGAAAAGAAATGACATGTATATCACACTGTGTATTATTTGTGTATCACGTATGTATCATATTTGTATCAATTGTGTATCACATGTATATCCATGTATACATGTGTGTGAGATACATGCGTGATACATGTTTGATACATGTGTCGCAGAAGACTTTTTTGAACCCAATAATCACCTCCAATCTTCCTCAAATTTTGTATATTGACTTATCTATATATTTTTAATGAATTTCCACTATATCCATTGAAAAAGTTCTTTTTTTTGTTTAGATTTTTGGAATATTGTATAGATTTTGTATTTCATCACCTTATTTGCTACCCCGTCCATAAAATTTCCTTTCTGTCGTGTATCTAATGTTGCTAATCATGCTTAAAAATATGAAAGGTGATTTTTGCATGTGATCCTTTGAGAGAAAGAACCCTATTATTTGATTTTTTAATTTTTGTTGGTTAGTTTTGGTAAGTCTATAAATAATGGTTAGAGGTTGGTAAGTTTGAGATTTATTTAGACATTTGTGTAAGTTTCTCTTAATTTATCTCCATTCACCTATTCTAATATTGCGCACAATGTTATCTTTTAGAGTGAAAATACCCTCATGACTAAGGAATAATGTGTGGGTATTTTTTTATGCACCGACATCACTTTGTTTGGGGATATTTTTAAAAATAGCCAGACAACTGGTTGTTCAAAAATAGCTCAATTTTAAAAGTAATTAAAATTTAGTTACTTTTTATGTAAAGATAAATCTAAGCAAAAATACTGTTTAAAACCCGAAAATACTCCAGTATGTTATGCTGAAGTTTCAGCATAAGTATACTTGAACTCCATCATATTATACTGGAGTTCCAGGATAGTATGCAGGAACTCCAGCATAAATACACTAGAACTCCAGCATAATATACTGGAGTTCTAGTAAGTATAATGGTACAGTATAATATATTGGAGTTTGAAGCACCAGTGCTCCAATCTCCAGTATATTATACTGGAGCGAGACAAAATATACTGGTCCATCATAATATACTGGAGTTCATATGCACGTGCACCGAACTCCAGTATATTATGCCGGACCGGCCTCTATTGCAGTAAAACGGTGGCTATTTTTCATTAATTTGGTAAACACTGACTATTTTTGATTGAGCTGTCCGAAAACTGGTTATACCGTAAAATTTTGGCCTTTATTTGGTCACGTGGCACCCCAAATTGGATTGAATTATACCCGCCCCATTTGTTACACCTGCCCCAAACATTTGGACCACCCAACTCCAAATAACCTCGTATTTTGTCGTAGCCCCAGATTTCAATCCTCTTCTTCAACAAATTCGGGTAGTTCAATTTTTTCCTCTTCAAAATTTCTTCCTCCTTTGGGTTCTTAATTTTTTGTTCCCTTTTCTTCCAAACTTGCTTTGGATTGTAAAAGTTGTTTCTTTTTTGGGGAAAACAAAAGCCCACCATTTGGTTACCAGTTTGATTGTCAATCATTTTGTTTCTAAGATTCATATGAATGCTGGACGTAAATTCTTCAAATGCCCTCATATTGATGAAGAATCAACATATGGTCTTTGAGAAAAGCGCACGCAAGATATGCCGCCATATGTGATAATGCTAATCAACAACTTGAATGTTTCAGTGAAGTGCGCAGAAGTACAAAGGAATTATTTGAATAAAATGTGTCTGACTTGGCGGATGCTGTTTGTCTAGAAAGACATAAATTGAAGAACATGGTAGTTGAAATGGAGCGCGTTAATTCAGCCAATTTAGCGAATGTGTCTAAGATGGAGGATAAATTACGAAGGTTGAAGTTGTTTGTTGTTATTTCCAGTATTGTCTTTGTGTGATTTTAATATCTAGGATTTAATATAGTTTGATTTCGTACTGTTTTCAAGAGCATTGTAATGCTCTTTTTGGTGTTGTGATGACCTTATTGTTGTTTTAGTTTCTTGTGATTCAACTTTCGAATAATCATTATGTCCAATTAATCATCAATGGTCTAACCATGAGCGCTAACAACAAGGGAATTCAAGCAGTCATACAATAAGTTGAAGTATATCACAAGAATAACATGTGCGAATATGTATTCATAATACAATGTGCAATTACGGCCAAGTCAAGTATATCGTCAATCTTAAGAATGGCTCATCATGCCTAGAATAAAGTATAATTAACCTAACATTATCTCTTGAATAATTCATTGTGCTCATGTAGTCATTCAATCAAGTAAAGCATAGAACAAGTAGAACACAATCCAACAAGGCATAAAGTAGTATAAAATCTACCCCGAGCATACCCATAGAATATGTATATACGCTCATTATTTCATATACATAATGTAGCAAACAATATCATTTATTAGGAAAACTTCCATCAACTAAAGCTAGGAAGAACTCACCTCATCTTGGTCAGTCTAAAGCCGCAAAACCAAACATTCTCCCGCTTTTAACCAAACGTTCGTCCTCAAACGAGTTTAGAATTATACAAGCAGTGCTAAAAATGTGAGGATCTGCTCGGTATATCATGCTCAGTAACCCAAGTCGCCTCTTCGACCAGTTGTTCTCTCCATCGATCCTTCACTAATACAATATCTTTCGACTTAGCTTCCAAACCTACCTGTCCAATATGGCCACCGAATCCCATTATAAGCTAAATTCTCATCGAGCTGCAGTGTGCTAAAGTCCAAAACATGTAAGTTATCTTCATGATACTTCCAAAGAATAGAATCATGAAACACCAAGTGAACTCTTGACAAGCTAGGTGGCAAAACAAGCCTGTAAGACACCTCATAGATTCTTTCCAAAACCTCAAATGGGCTAATGTATCGAGGGCTCAACTTGTTCTTCCACCCCACTCTCATAATGTCATTCATATGTGAAACTCTAAAACAATTTTAATCTAGCCACACTAAGCTCAAACCAACCAACCAGAGAACGTTATCGCCTCCTATATGATGCCTCATACGGAGCCATCTAGATGCTAGACTGGTAGCTCTTGTTGTAGGCAAACTCGGCTAAAGGTAGAAACTTATCCCACTGACCCTCAAAATCAATAACGAGGCTCTCAACATATCCTCCAAGATCTTAATGGTCCGCTTAGATTGACCTCCATCGGGTGAAAATGCAATACTCAACTCAACATGCATGCCCAACTAAAAAGATCTCTCCAAAAGTGTGATGTAAACTGAGTGCCATTATCAGAGATGAGAGAAACAAGTATACCATGAAAGCAGACAATCTTTGTAATGTAGATCTTAGCCAACTTCTCCGAAGTGTAATCATAACCGGAATGAAATGCACTGACTTGGTCAGCTGATCCATAATGACTTCAACAACATCGAACTTCTTCAAGGTCTGTGAAAATCCTACCACAAAGTCCATAGTAATATGCTACCACTTCCACTCCGGTATATTAATATTCTGAAGGAAATCATTCGGCCTCTAATACTCACACTTGACCTATTGACAATTCAAACACCATGAAACATGCCTAATAATGTCCTTCTTCATGTTTCTCCATCAATAATGCTACTTCAAGTCACGATCCATCTTTATACCACCTAGGTGAATGGAATACCTCAAACTTTGAGCTTTCTCAAGAATAAACTCTGTCCAACCATAAATATTAGGAACACAAATCTGACCCTGAAATAGCCACACACCATCAACATCAATAGCAACCTCATTGGCACCACCTCGGTGCACCGTTTCCCTAAGGGCAAGTAAATGGGGCATCATACTGACGGGCCTTAATGCGCTCAAACTAGGATGACTGCGCAACAAAGCAAGCACGAATTCTGGTAGGATCAAAAAATATTCAAACGCACCAATCTATTGGCCAACGCCTGAACATCCATAGATAAAGGCCTCTCTACAACTAGAATAAATTGCAAAATTCCCATACTCTCTGCCATTCTACTCAACATGCCTGCTACCACATTAGCCTTCCCCAGATGATATAGAATAGTTATATCAATCCTTCAACAACTCCAACCATCTCTGATAATCAAATTTGAATCCTTCTATTTGAAAAAATGCTGGAGACTCGGTGATCAGTGTAAACCTCACAAGACACGCCATATAAGTAATGCCCTCAAATCTTGAGCGTGTGCATAGTAACTGCCAACTCCATGTCATGGGCACTAAATAGTTCTTCTCATGGATTCAACTGTCGCGAAACATAGGCAATTACCCTACCGTCATGTATCAACATACAACCAAGGCCAACATACAAAGCATCAAAATAAATATTATACGTCCCCAATCCTGTGGGCAATACCAAATTGGATCCATAGTCAAAGAATTCTTGAGCTTCTTAAAGCTCTGCTACACTCGTTAGACCATCTGAACGGAGAACCCTTATAAATCAATTTAGTCAATGGAGCTACTATAGATGAGAATCCTTCCTTAAACCAACACCAGGAACCAACCAAACCTAAGAAACTTCTGATATCCGTAGCGATAGAAGGTTTGGGCCAACTCTGAACTGCCTCAATCTTCTTCGGATCCACCTTGATCCTATCAGTAGACATCACAAGGCTCAAGAATGAAACTGAATCCAACAAAACCTCACACTTGGAGAACTTATCATAAAACTTATTCTCCCTCAAAATCTGAAGCACAACCCTTAAATGCTGCTCGTGCTTCTCCCTACTATGGGAATATACCAAGATATCATCAATGAAAATAATAACAAAGGAATCCAAATAAAGTTGGAACACACTGTTCATCAAATACATAAATGCTGCTGGGGCATTAGTTAAGCCAAAAGACATCACCAAAAATGCATAGTGGTTATAACGGGTACTGAAATCTGTCTTAGGAATGTCCAAAGCCTTGATCTTCAAGTCTATGGGAACACCCTAGCACCCTGAAGTTGATTAGACAAGTCATAAATGGAAGGTAGGGGATACTTATTCTGATGATCACCTTGTTCAACTACCTACTATCAATACACATCCTCATGGAACTATCCGTTTTCTTTACAAATGATACCGACGCACCGCAAGTGAAAAACTTATCCTGATGAAACCCATATCCAACAACTCTTACAACTCTTCTTTCAATTTCTTCAACTCCACTAGTGCCATGCAATATGCTAGAATAGATATGGACCGAGTTCCTGACACAAAATAAATAAAGAATCGATATCCCTATTAGGTGTCATATACCCTGTAGGTCCGAAAGAAACATATATAGAAACTTTCACACTATTGGAGCTAACTCAATAGTTGGATTATTAGCACTAACATCACAAAGGCACGATACACAAGACAAACCTTCTCAAACATTCGTTGAGACTTTAGAAAAGAAATCACCCCACTAGGAGTGTGGCCATCAGAACCCCTTATTAAAACCTTGGCAACCTCGGTGTCACCAATATCACGGTCTTAGCATGATAATCAAGAATAGCATGGTATGAAGATAGCCAATCCATACTCAAAATCACCTCAAAATCAACCATATTGAGCAATAAAAGATCAACCCTAATATTATAACACCTAGTGGTAACCACACAAGACCAATACACATGATATACCACAATTGAATCACCAACAAGTGTAGACACATAATCAAGAATATCAAGAGAACCATGAAGCATATCCAAATAATGAGCAAACTACGATGACACAAAAGAATAAGTGGAACTAGGGTCAAATAACACTGAAGCATCCCAATGGCACACTGAAACTATACCTATGATCACATTATTTGAAGCAACTACCTCCGGTCTTGCTGGGAATGCATAACAACTAGCATGTCCTCCACCTGATTGACCTCCCTCTCTAGGGGATCTTGAATAGACTGAGCCCCACCCCTAGCTGGCTGTGTGGGTGGTGTAGCTGCTAGCACTGGAACGATCGACTGGTTGTCCTGATGTGGTACGCTACTCGAAAGCCTGAGGGAATCTCTCTTGAAATGACTCAAGCCCCCACACTCAAAATGATCCATCATCTAATGATGCTACTAATCGTAAGACAGACTCTAAAAACTTGAATATTTGCCGATAGAGCCCTGAGCATATGGGGCACAATATAAACTCTATGCTAATCATACAATAAAGGACGGATGACTAGCCTGGGCGAGCACTACATGAACTATGGTCGACTGAAGAACCACGAGAAATCTAACGAGCTACCTGAGCGCGCCTGAAATGGTTACATCTTCTATGATGTTCCTGTCCCCCAAGTGAGGCACCATCAAAACCACCCAAACCAATGGGCCTCTTGTCCTTCCACTCCTATTTGCGAAAGCGCCTGAAAATCACAATCTCCTGATAAAACTAGTATCAATCTTGGCTTGTTGGTCCATAGTATATTGGATACCATAGTTGAGGCCCTCTTAACCTCCTAATACTCTCCCTCTTAGTAGGAACCAATAACACTGCATGACAAGCTAACTCCGTGACCCTCATCTTGTACTGGGTCATAGTAAAGACCTCCTAGCGTAGATGCTCAAACTTACTATGCAACTCATCTTTGTGAGTCTATGGTATGAACTTCTCCAAGAAGAGGATTGAGCACTGAGACCAAGTAAGTGGTGCTGCATCAACTAGCCTACTCAACTCATAAGTCTGCCACCACTTGTATGCTGGTCTTGCCAATTGAAAGGTAGTAAAGTCAATCCCATTTGAGTCCACTAAACCCAATATACGTAGAATCTGATGACACTGATAAAGAAAACCTAGTGCATTCTCAGTAGGGTTTCCGCTAAAATAAGGAGGATAAAGTCTCTGAAATCTCTCTAGTCTTTTCCACTATTTATCAGTCAATGATTGTCTAATATCGGCCTGAACTACAATGACTGAATGCATAGGGAAACCGCCCAGTGTTTAATAACCACTTAGACAAATTTTCCATGAGTGTGGTCCTCCAAAATAAGGACAAGGGTCATCAAAGTATGAACAATTACCATCCGACCAATTTCCATTAAATGATGTCAGTTTCAAAAACTAAGAAAAATAAACAAGAAAACAAACAAAGATAAGAAAAAAATGACTACACAAATATTCAAGTTTGGACCAAAGCATGTATGCTCACTGCCAAATAACCTAAATAAGCCAAATTATTCCCTAGTACTAGCATCGATCTTGGTTGCGTCCAAGTCCACTCCTCAAAATGTAAGCATACACGGTCGCATGCAATATAATATACCCAACTATGAGTCGGGGCCGAATCCCATAGATAACAACATGTAGGTGATTAGGCAAGCAAGAGAATTATCACTTATTTTGCTAAGCCAGATACTAATAAAGGGTTTTGCAAAAATATTTATATCCAGATGAGGAAATATAAACTAACCTACAAAACAAGTAAAGTGATCAATGGCTACAAGCATGAATACATAATTACACTCAAGTAATGATCCAATGTATTGTACAATTTCATAAAATGAGCAATTTTATGTTAATTAGCCTCGAATAATAAATCTATATTAGTTTCTTCCGAATACTAATGAGACTATCTAATTGAATTAAACCTCAAACAATTAAGAGAATTAAGTGAACCCAAATGTGGATACAAGTAGTTCAATCCTACCATTAGGTAGAATCTATAAAATGAGGGTTGACGCCTCATGTTCTTGTTATTTAATATTTCCCAACCCTGAGTTGTATTTCCAAGATTAATTTAAAGTCAATGGACAAGTCCTAGGGTTAACTAATCCCTTTTGAAATATTAAGGAACAAGAATAATTAAAGAAATCATAACTTACTAAATAATTAATAAAAATCGTTCAATACATAAGCATAACAAGAGATTAAATATAAACTTTAATAATAAATATTTTCATAAACAAGATTTAAGTAATGGAATAGATACTATATACTTAGATATTCAGTACAAATCAAGGGGTTGAAGAAATCAGTAAAAAGGGTAAGAAAATCTCATCCAAAATCTTCAAATCTTCAACTTCAAAGTGCGGTGTAAGAAACCCTAGCTCCTAAACTTGTATTCTTAGTCAGGAGGACCAAAGAACAACCAAAATCTCTTCCAAATGAGATGGGTCGAGTATTAAATGGTTTTGGAGTAAACAAATGTAAAATCCTAGTTCTGTCCAAATTTTGCCCATTTAATATGCTACATGTTCGTGAAAAAGACCCTATGATTGCATTGTACAATTCTGTCAAGAACCGTAATCGACAACTGCACCTCGCGTTCATGTAGAAACATCTAACTAGTTTCTGCCAGCTTTCCTCTATCGCATAACAGCCCGCGTTCGTGATAGACATCTTCCAGGTTTACCGCGATCTCATCACTCCATGTAACAGCTTGAACGGTCGTTTTAAGTTCTAGCGTGTCTTTCGATAGTTTTAGGCCTTGAGTAACTTCCCTTTATGTATTATGACTTGCATGTGTAGTCAGATTTGAATTTTGAGAAGTTCGAAGTTGATTTGAAAATAAAATTTCCAATTCGGAAGCTTTAAGCTGAAAGAGTTAACCAAGGTTTGAATTTTGAGTAAACAATCTCGGAATCAGAATATGAAGGTTCCAATAGGTTCGGTGATGATTTTGGATTTGGGCGTATGTTCGGGTTGAGTATCAGATGGCCCGGGAGCATTTCAACACTTTAATGTGAAAAGTTTGCATTTTGAAGGTTTTGTGTCACGACCCAAACTGATGAGCCGCGACGGGCACCCAGTGCCTTACCAACCGAGTGCCAATGTTACATTTCTTTCTTATAATGACATTATGGGTAAATGGGCCAAAAGGGCCATCATGATATAACCAAAATAAAACACAAGGGAATACCAGACAATGCGATGACCTAACATGGAATACAAACTTACACATCTGACGTACGAGCCTATAAGAACAAAATGATCTCTCGTACACTCAAAACACAGGCCGACAAGGCTATATAATCTTTCATATGCATGACATCTATTTACAAGCCTATAAGAGTACAGAAATATCATGCAGGTCGGGACAAGGCCCGGCCATACTAATCAATACAATGCCAAATCATATTGACCAAATAGGCAACTCCGAAGCAAGTGGAGTGTGCCAATACCTTCCGTTTAGCTGATAGCCCACTATGAGGACTATCAACCTATCTATCAGGACGTACATGCATGGAATGCAACATCACCAAGAAAATTGACGTTAGTACGAAAAATTATCAAGTATGTAAGGCATGAAACATATTATATAAAAGACATGAAACAAATATGGAGTAAAGGACTCAATCTATATGTCTGAATAGCTCAGTGAATCATGAAATAGTTATAGTGTCATGTATCTGCGTATAAATGTCATATCATGCATAGGTATATGCGTACATAATATCTTCAAGCCTCTGAGGGTATCCTATCATATCAAATCGGCCTCAGTGGGCGAAATCATCAACATATACCAACTGATCAGGTTGTGGCACGATTGAATGCTGTAACCTTTCCCCATACCACATATACATATAATATACGCATATATAACTATCTGGTCATGGGTCATTATACATATATAAATGAATGCAATGCATAAAGAAATAAGTCGATAAGATCTCTAGGATGTTACAAGATCAATATGCCTTCGGTTAATACCATGAAATAAAATTTATCAACTTACGTATCTTCTGAGACCTATGAACAAATGATGTAATAATAGGACACATAAGGAATCAAGAACATAGGCACCCCTAGTTACTTCTAAGAATAAAGTCATTTGTGAAAGTTTCACATTTGCTCATTTCGTTTGTGTCAAATGGATCATTCCAAAAGGGAAGAAGGGATAGCTTTAACATACCTTATCACAGTCTGTCCAATGAACACACTAAACTTGTCTCGTCTCACTTTAATATACAATAACGGTAATAATACTATCGTTATGCTACGAAGGATGCAACTATCTTACAACGAATGACAAGCTTATTTAATATTAAAATGCACAACATCTACCCTATTTTCATTGCTTTCCCCAAGTCCATCAAAACAACAAGAACAAATACAACCTTCAACTATATACCTTCAGCACCACAACACACCCAACAATAAAAATCAATCTACACAATAACATGTGTACAAATGTCACCAACAAAACTACTATTGAACACAATAAGCGACAACCCTGGACCAAACCCAACCATTTATCCCATCTCCCATGTACTTACAACACCATCAACATGTCTAACATATAAACATATACAATGACATTAAATTACAACTTTATATCCATCATAAAAGTAACATCAAACAACCCAGCAAGATTTACTAACAACCTGGACAACTTCTAAGTATTGTTTGGTTGCTTCTTCACCTATTTGCAATACCATAAACATACTCAACATATTGACAAGCATAATAACAATAAGAACATTATAACTAAGTTATTCACCACAATTTCCAGCCATATAAAGTCATATACACAACTCCAAAATAGTCAAATAAGAGGCAACAACTTCTTATACAAACTTCAAGTTCTATCTTGAAATTCTTAATCTAAATAATTTAACCAACACATAGATAACTTAACCAACCCTATTGCTTAAGACCAAGCAATATGGTGTTATACATACCTTAAATAATCAGAACAACCTCGAACTAAAGCTTCACTTAGCTTACAAGCACCCTTAAATACATCACAACTGTCCTTGGTCGAAAATGACCAACAATGAGCCATCCAACCCCTTTAAAATGTTCAAGGGTCATCCACCGCCTAAGTGAGTCCCATTAGGAGCTGCTTTCACGGTCTCACAAAAATATGAATATCTCTCTACTCGGATATCGTATCGACAAAAGATTTAATGAGTTAGAAACTAGACTCATAGATCTTTAATTTAGTAGGTGGAATCCTGTAACTCCTAGTATATTGGGAGAAGAACGTAGCTATATTTGACCTCATTTTCAGCATATTTATGAATGTAACTTGTAATGACCTCTGCCAATTTTTGTCTCACAACTCTCTTGACTTCCAAACGTAATACACGACTATTGTATGAATAAAATAAATCATAACATAACCTCATTATCATGTTAATCACCCTAGTATCACCCAAAAGTACATGTTATAATATTCTCAACTTGTCGACATTCGACGAAACTTATTTACTTTAATTGTTTTAGCTTCTAAGTGTTTCAACCCTCTTGGCATAATCTTAAATATTTTTAAACTCCAAGACAAAATAATTAAATTACTTTACGTATCTTCAAAGACGATCTCATTTTTGAGCTTACATTAACTTACCACGTAGTCTCATGTACGAAAATATGGGGTGTAACATTTTAGAAATTCTTAAATTTGATTTGAAGTGAACTTTGGTGCTATCAATGTTAGTTTGGGATTCCGAGCCTTGGAATAGGCTCGTATTGTGATTTGTGACTTGTACGTAAAATTTGACGTCATTCGAGAATGTCTAAGTGTGACTCGGACGCGTTCAGTGAAATTTGAGAGTGGAAAGTTGAAAGAAGAATTTTGATCGTCAATTCATGGTTTTGATGTTATTCGAGGCATTTCAGACCATTTCTCCTTATTTTTCAACTTCTCGTTTTTAGTGTTCTTGGTGTGCATCGTGATCGCGTAAAAGGAGTCATGATCGCGAAAGGGAATCTGATGGGGGTTGAATGTGATCGCAAAAGGGTACTGCGTTCACAAATAAGGAAGGGGACTGGTGACATGACTTGCGTTAAGCCTTCGTGAACGCGACTCATGGACCGTGAATGCTAAGGGAAGGGATTATGAGGCTTCACGAATGCGACCTACAGGTCGCGAACCCGTAGAGTATTTTTGGCCTTCGCGAATGCAAAGTGTATTCCACGATTGCGAAGAGGAAAGGACTGAGCATACTTTAATTTATTTCGGGACTTAGCCCATTTCTCTCACATTTTCAATAGGTTGGGAGATTTTTGGAGCTCTTTGAAAGAAGATTTTCATCATCTATTGCAAGATAAGTAATTCCCATTTATTGTAAGTTGAATATATGGATTATGTGTGGATTTTAATGTGAAACATTTTGTGGGGTTCTTGAATAAAATCTAGAATTTTGTCTTTTTGGATTTTTGTCCACAAAATTGGACACGAGATTGGGAATAAATCATATATTTGAGTTTATGGTGTTATAGGTAATGTTTATCATCGAAATTTTTTGAAATCCGGACATGTGAGTTTGGGGGTTGGCTTTTTAAACCGAATTGGGAATTATTATATATTATGAGTATTGGAGTATATTTTTATTGGTTTACACATTGTTTGACTTGTTTAGGATCGATGGCCATCGATTTGAGGTGTTATAGAGGCGTAGGAGCCGGTTATGAAAATTTAGAGCAAGGTAAGTCTCCTATCTAACCATGTGAGGAGGAATCTACCACGTAGGTGTTATAATTGCTATGTGCTACATGTTATGAAGGCTACACACGTATGAGGTAGCGAGTGCCCGAGCGTACGCTAGAATTCATTATTAGGCCTGGTATACTTAGACTCACGCCATATCTTAAATGTAACATTTGAGTTATCATTCCATATTTAACTAGACTTGCTTAAAGTATCAGATGTACGATTGATATATGGTTATCCACTTAACTAATTGTAGAGATTACATTTTCTTTCACGGAGTTCTCCCATGTTGTACATATTTGTGCAAAAGTTTCTTGAATTTCGCAACTCACACGTACCTTTATGAGTGGGGTGAATGATCTGCCAGGTCTTTACTATTCCAATAGGGTCGGGCTGAACGCCTCAGTAATATCATAAGAGGACTCAGTAGTTTATGAGATGCATATATGGATCAGACTGTATGACCTCAGCAGTGTATATGCACAATTATTATGGGATCGGGTCGTACGCTACAACATAAATTCATGCCTTTATTCTTATGGGATCAGGCCACTCGCCTTAGTAGAATCGTGCGAAATACTTGATAAGGATTCCACGTACTCATGAGTTTTCCTAACTTGAGACGTGAATTGATTTGGTGTTGACTATTATGTATTCCATTTATCCGATATTTGAGGACTTTGTGTTCACTGTTGGGTCGTAGACCGTATTATTTGACTATATTCATTCTCACTATTTACCTACCATGTTTCCCACTTGTCTACCTTATTATATTTGATCTATTGGATCACTAGTAATTGTCAATTTCGACCCCTCATTACTAACGCTTCGAGGTTAGGTTAGATACTTATTGGGTACATGTTGAATTACGTACTCACACGACACTTTACACTGAATGTGCATGTACTGAGGCACGTACACTAGGTGTTCATCTTGGCGCATTAGTGTAGCTGCTAAGAGGACTTTATGGTGATCCGCATTTCATGCTACGATTTGAAGCACCCGAAGTCTTCATCATGTTCATTTATTTTATCTTTTCTACTTTATATTTGAGACAGATGTTGTAGCAATGTTGCATTGTTCTAGTAGATGCTAATACGCTTGCGACACCCGGTTTGGGAGTTATTGTTGGATGTTTTGTAATGCCCTATTTTCTCGCGAAAGCGGGTTTCGACATGAAATAACTCTTTTAATGGGTATTGAGAAGAAAGATAGTCGTCACCTAACGATTTTAAGGCGTTTTAGGGAATCTATTTGCAAATAACTCTAGTTTAACTAGTCCGTGTCATCAAAGATCGGGTAATGGCTCAAATTACTTCGAAAAAAATGTGTTAGGCACTCTTCGAGGTCCACAACTATGGATACCGATCAAAATTTATGAAGCGTAGGATTATTGGATTATAATTCTCCTATGTGATCATGTACATTAAAGGAAGATAGGGAATCCAATCACGATGTAAAATAAGTATAAGAAGATTGCACATATGAAGGAAACAGACTATAAAATAGTATATAATTAGTACAAGTCCTTGGAGATTACAAGGTACAACCTAATTTGTTCTAAGTCTAAATAAACAAAGGTGCAAGTGGTAAACATTCGGGGGTCCTAAGTTTTCTAGTCTATAGGATCATTCCGTGCCAATGTAACTCCCTTAAAATAGGGGTTGCTCATATTATTGAGCAAGCACAAACTTCATCTCCTACTACCCAATTATTAATTAAAGTTGTCTACCTAAAGTATGTTAATACCCAATTTTTCCCTGATTATTTTATATACCCAAATCAGTTATTAAGCTGAATTTAGGCCAAAATCCCAAAATATAAAAATTATTTAAATATTTTTTGCTAAATAAAATTGAAAAATATATTTTGAAAACGTACGTTCAAATATATTTTCATTTTCAAATCAAACTTCATTCAAATTAAATTTTTAAAAATAAATTTGAAATTTATGGCAAAGCCTGTCAAACGTCGCCAAAATAACTTTTGAACGCTTTTAAGGAAAAACACTTCAAAATAAATGGTATAGAGCTGTCCATCCTTTATCCCCAGTTTTCCCTTCCTCTATTTAGAGCTTTCTGTACGGATAAGATTAAGGTAGTAGGAGTAATTGCTAGTTGTTATCACAATCATTTGTGTAGAGAAAGGAAAGGCTGAACTCTAGCTTCTGTGCTAACTGGTGAGTCCTGTTTTCCTCCGTTCTGCTTCTCAGAATTGTCGGTTTACTCTTCTGCTTTGATTTCTCAATCATTATGGTCTTGGATCCCCTTTTTGTTTGCTTCAGCATGTTTTACTGGCTTCCACTTGTTTTTCCCTTCAAATTTTCTGTGTACCTCTCTGTTATTCGAAAAAACTTGTCATCTATTTTCCTGTTAATTGACATGCTTTGGATATTTTCAACCAACTGTGGCGAAGATTTTCCTAATTTATCTGTAACACTGCTATTGTATTTGGTTGTGAGATAATTGTCACCCAACCCAAGTAAAAAGTCATTATGTTGTTTTTACTTTACATGCATGTGTTCCTAATTATATGACGTTTTTTTTCTAGTCTCTGTTAGACTGTTTGTTACTCATGTTCAAGGCAATTCAGCTATGTTGACTTTTAGTACTCTACTTCATTAAGACACTAGCTACTTGTATGTGCTCCTAAAAAGAGTGTGTCTTGTCATTCTTTTCAATAGACAGAATAAGATGTCAAACATAGATATCAATGGACTTTTGGAGGAGCTTCCACATGATGGCCGTATCCCCAAGACAAAGATTGTGTGCACTTTAGGGCCTGCTTCTCGATCAGTGCCAATGATAGAGAAGCTTCTTCGTGCCGGAATGAATGTTGCCAGGTTTAACTTTTCCCATGGTACACACGAGTACCATCAGGAGACCTTGAACAATCTCAAGATTGCTATGCACAATACTCGGATTCTGTGTGCTGTCATGCTTGATACTAAGGTTTGAACGTGAAGCGTAATTTTGTTTATCCATTATTTTCATTCAACCTAGCTTCTTTTGCAATTTCTCATGTTCTTTATGCTTCTATTACTTAATTGATGTTTGCTGTTATAGTATCTTTACAAATGGGAGAATGGTGAAATAAGATTAATTTATTGGAAGGGAGTAAGGGAAACTGGTCAATAGGGAAATCACCCTAGAAGAAAAGTCCTTCATCTTGCAGTAGTCCTTGTGACTACTGATAGCTTTGTTGCGTAAGGGCTTGCAGGAGATTTGGTGAATGGATAAGCAATATTAACCTTTTGTTCAACGTTTGCTCTTGATGTGCTATTGCTGTCCACCATCTTTTGCTATAATTTGTCGATTCTTTCTCTATCTCAGACACCCAAACATATCTCCTTATATGTTCTATGTTCTCGATGTGGGAACTTAATACTGAGTTATGGGGTTCATTAAGTCAACTTATAAATATTTGAAGTGTAGATAACTTACTCTTTACCTGTCAAAGAAAGAGACATCACATTGTCAAAATGCACTTAACAATTTGCAACCAAAGCTCTTTGATAGATTTTTTTTTTCTAGTTTAGCAAGTACCTTGTTTTCCTAATTTTAAGTAAGTTGTGCGAAATTGATTTTCAAAATTTGTCAGTTTGGCCTCTATAGTAAATAAGGACAGATAAAGTAGGATGGATGGAGTATCATTTGGTATACCTAATGGCTCCAGTAGAACCAGATAGAATAGGTTAAGTTTATAATCTTCTTAGATAATGGGACTATGAGAATAAGTTAGAATTAGGAGAATGTTTTGTCTGTACCTATTTCTCCAATTTGTACTTTGCAATGTTTTAGAACAACACGAGTGTTGTAGAAATGCAGATGTTAAGATGAATGCGGTGATACAATGTTGGTGAATATTAGAAATACTCACATCAAGTAGCATACATAGAGGATAAATGAGAGAAGTTCGCTTGAGATGGTTTTGTCATGGCTTACGTATATCTCCACATGCTCCTGTATATAAGTTCGACATTATGATGATTGAATGTGCTAAAATGGGATGAGGTAAACCTAAAACCGTTTAGAGACAAATTGTCAAAAAACCGTAATCTCGTGGAACCAATGTGAATTTTAGCCAAAGACATAATACAGTGGAAGCAAAGGATCCATATAGATGAGATCAACGAATCTAATCAAGATTCATTATTGTTGTTTCACTTACGTGTCTGCCAGGCGTCCTTTTAGTTTGGTTAGAGACTTTGAAACTAGGAAAATGGTAGCTCGGTGCACAAGGTATCCCCCAATCACGCAGGTCCAGGGAAGGGCACACCTAGGGGGTGTGATGTTGACAGCCTATCCTAATGCAAGCATTAGTGGCGGCTTTCATGGCTCAAACCCGTGACCTATAGGTCACACGAGGACAGCTTTAACTATGAGATTTAAGTAACTTTTAGTTTCAGAGAACCCTTAGTTTTTCTAAAGAACAAATTATATGTAAGTAAACTTGTACTCTGTTTGTTCTATTTTATGTGACACACTTCCTTTGTAGTCTCTTTAAAAAAGAATGATGCATTTTTTTTTTTGAAAATCAGTCTTAGCACGCCCATTTTACCCTTAATATATGACTTGCTGAGAACTACTTGATATAAAAAATCATTCTTTTATAAGGAGAGAGAAAATCAAAAGACATGTAGAACTCTTAAAAGGATAATTTTGGTACCTTGCATATATATTTGGCTTGCATGTCAAAAGTCTTCTTTAATTTTTTATACTCCCTGCATAGTCAAATGCCATTGCATAAAATGGAATGGAGGGACTATCTGCGTTTTCAAAAGCAAAAAGCACAAAAGCAACAATGGTCTAGGACTTTGAGAAATACGCACGCGCCTTTTTGAAGTCAAATGCACATTTAATAAATGCAAAAGTAATACTAAACATGCACTTATCACAATATAAAAAGCAAAATTGTTCATAATCCTCAGGTAAAACAACTATAGTCAAAGACAATTTTCAAAGTTCACATTTTATAAGTCCTAAGACAATAAGAAGATCATTGTTGGAATAGCATCCTATTCCTCCTCAACATGGATTGTTGGGATCCTCACCACCACTTATTAAAGTGGAAAGACATGTAGAACTGTCACCATCACTTATTTAAAAGGATAGCTATGGTACCTTACCTACATTTGACTTATATGTGACAAGTTGTCTTTAACTACTTAAGTTCCGTATCTAGCCAACTACTGTCACACTAAATGAGATGGGGGGAGTACTAAATAAAATAGTATCAATGTTCTGTAGCTTTACTTCCGTGCAATGATGTGGACCGTCTGGTCTTAACATTTCTGTAAAGATTTCTTTTAATAAAATAAAGATTCAATATTCTACATGCATTCTCTTTTCGGTTCTTAACAACATAAAGTGACAACCACTCTATTCGTTTAATTTGTCTTCATCAATTGTCAAAGATAGGAATATGGCATTGATCTTTGCTTGGTTAACAACTTCATGTTGCTAAGCTGAACAATTAATAAAATATTGTGAACTCTATGAAAATAGAATATCTCAATGGCATGCCTTCAAATAATACTATGATACTTTACTTGAAAATAAATACTGATTTCTTCTCATTTGTCCAAGCTTGTGGATAAAGTTACTTGGGATCTGTTGCTGGTGGGAGGTAGCAGGTATCCCATGAAACTAGTTGAGGTGCGCGTAAGCTGATTCGGATACCACAGTCATCAAATAATACAACAACAACAACTACCCAGTGTATTCCCACAAAGTAGGGTCTGGGGAGGGTAATACATACACAGGTCTTACCCCTACCAGAAAGGGCAGAGAGGCTGTTTCCAAATGACCCTCGGCTCAAGTGAAAGGGAAGATAAAGAGGAGAAAAAGAAAAGGAAAAACAAAAAAGCATTAGTGACTCCAGCAGAAAATGCATAAACAGATAACTACACATAAAACCGTAAATTAAAAGGCATGCAATAACACCTAACAGTTACTACCATAGGGAGCACGATACAAAACGCAAGACATCTATGGAGGGCCCTACCAAACCACACCTAGCCTCGGGAAAGAAGTACGAAAAGCTCTAGAAACCCCTATCCTACAACCCTAATTCTAGACCTCGAGATTTTGCTATCAAAGGCCATGTCCTTGGAAATCTACATTATTGCCATATCCAAATAATATATAATTAAGTAAATAAAAATGTAATCTCTCTAACAACTTAAACTTTTAAATGAAATGATCACATACTTCAACGTGGTACTAGAGCAGGCAGAGATCCGAGTTTAATTCTCATGGCTACCTATCATCAATAAAATTTACACATGATTGGCCCATAAAAAGAGAATCAATCTCACACGCGAGGGGCCGTGTTAAAGATATAATTAAATAAAAATGTGCTCTCTCTTACCGCTCAAAGCTTTTAGATGAGATGGTTATACACTTCAATATTAACCAAGCGCTTGCTTTTCACAACACTAACTAGTATTTCTATTGATTTGAGGTCGAACACAACAGAATGTCTAACTCCAACTTTTGTTTGGGATTGAGGCACAATAGGAGCAATTATCATTGTGGTGGTGGCAAAATAGTTGCTCTTTCTTTTGTGCAAGCAAGATGCATCTTACTTAAACAGAATATTTTAAATGATAAAACCAAGAAGCATTCTTCATTATTGGATTATATGAATTTTATCTTCACTTTTTGTCATATCAATTCGGATTTATATTAAGGTAAAATTAAACTGCATATTGTTTCTAGTTCGTGATGGCTACTGCAGTGGATTAGAATTTAATGCTATATCACTAAATCTGTGTTGAGACTTTCACTTCTTTCTCCATATACTAGTATCTATGGTATAGCTTCGACTTGTTGCTTAAACAGTGAACTGTGTATGTACTTTGCAGGGACCAGAAATTCGTACTGGTTTTCTGAAGGATGCAAAACCTATTCTGCTTAGGGAAGGCCAAGAGATCACTGTAACCACTGACTATACAATAAAAGGAGACGAACAGATGATTGCAATGAGCTACCAGAAGTTGGCAGTAGACTTGAAGCCTGGGAACACCATCTTGTGTGCAGATGGTACCATAACCCTTACTGTTTTGTCATGCGATGCAGCTGCTGGAACAGTGAGATGTCGCTGCGAGAATACTGCCACTTTAGGTGAGAGAAAGAATGTAAACCTTCCAGGTGTAGTCGTAGACCTCCCAACTCTTACGGAGAAGGATAAGGAAGATATCCTGGGATGGGGTGTTCCCAATGACATTGATATAATAGCTCTTTCGTTTGTGCGAAAAGGCTCTGATCTTGTCAATGTTCGAAAGGTTCTTGGGCCACACGCAAAGAGCATACAATTAATGTCAAAGGTATGTAAGGTTCTCTTTGCATTTTGGTTGAGTTCTAAAACGTAATAGTAATTTATCTTTCTGTCCCTAAAAAAGAATCTTTCCGTTTGACCATTCTCCTAATTTCTTCAGCTGGAAAGCGTGTTTGAATTTGTTCCTTGTTTCTTGTGTGCGCTTGCGTGCTTTGCTGGGAGTGGGGCTTAGAATATCTTGGTATGGTGGTTGGTTCACTAACAGTTGGCAAATGCCTGTCGAATGAAACATATGAGTTAAATAGTGCTAAACTGGTTATATCACCTAATGATTCTTTTGTTTGTGCAATTGGGTTGAAGGTTGAGAATCAAGAGGGAGTTGTCAACTTTGATGAAATCCTTCGTGAGACAGACTCCTTCATGGTTGCTCGAGGTGATCTTGGAATGGAAATCCCAGTTGAGAAGATTTTCTTGGCCCAGAAAATGATGATATACAAATGTAATCTTGTTGGCAAGCCTGTAGTGACTGCCACTCAGATGCTTGAATCAATGATCAAGTCTCCACGGCCTACTCGAGCCGAGGCGACTGATGTGGCTAATGCGGTCCTGGATGGTACTGATTGTGTTATGCTTAGTGGGGAGAGTGCAGCTGGGGCTTATCCAGAACTGGCAGTGAAAATCATGGCACGAATCTGTATTGAGGCAGAGTCCTCACTCGATTATGGGGCTATCTTCAAGGAGATGATAAGGTCAACCCCACTACCCATGAGCCCACTTGAGAGTCTTGCATCTTCCGCTGTCCGTGCTGCTAACAAGGCTAAAGCAAAACTGATTGTTGTCTTGACACGTGGCGGGACCACTGCTAAGCTCGTTGCCAAATATAGGCCTGCTGTTCCAATTGTGTCCGTTGTTGTGCCTGTTTTGACAACTGATTCTTTTGATTGGTCCATCACTGATGAGACTCCAGCTCGGCATAGCTTGATATATAGAGGCTTGATTCCACTTCTAGCTGAAGGGTCTGCAAAGGCGACTGATGCTGAATCAACTGAGGTGATCTTGCAAGCTTCCTTGAAATCAGCCACAGAAAAAGGGCTTTGCACACCTGGTGATTCCGTTGTGGCTCTTCATCGGATTGGTGCTGCATCAGTTATCAAGATTTGCTTAGTGAAGTAGTTGTGTTGTGTAAAGTTTCTATTGAGGCAACCTGACCTAGGTTGGTTTCCGTTCTGCTTTCTTGTCATCATCATGCTTAATTCTAGCGATTATGTCATAAAATCTTTAAGATTTCTATTATTAATCAATTAGCCATTACTTATTAGGCCCAAGGACATTTTGTTATCAATTAGCCACAATTTAGTAAACCCAAGGACCAGTGTATGTCATAACTTTTATGTTGCATAAGTTCTTAGTAATGTTTCAAATATTGCATTTAGAATAAGAGTTACCTTTTTGGCGTAACAATGCATTTAAGCAGTACTCGGGGAGAAAAGGTGGAAGGACAGAATTCATGTAGAAACACTGGTAAAGTGTTCCGTGGGGTATCGTACGCAGATACAATATCGTCAACTCTTGTATTCGTTTCTGCACCTCTGCTGGCTTGGATATGCAGGTAACTATGTTGGTGCTTGAGGAACGTACTAATATAGATATGCATGCATAGCTGCGAAGCTAAAATTTCACGATCAGATGTGGGTACAATGGATTCTGGAGGAATAATGACTTTTTACCTCAACCAGGAGTAGTTTTTTTCTCAAAATCGTGTGACATAGCCACTTTTACGGTTGACTATCGAAAAATAATCACTGTTTACAAAGTCGATAAAAAATAACCACTATTTGTTGCAACAGGGATCTGTCCCGTATAATTTACGGGAGTTCTAGTGCATTTGTGTACGAACTCCAGCATATTATGCTGGACCGGTATACTTTGCCAACTCCTGTAAAATTTGCGGGAGACTGGAGCACCAGTGTTCCAAACTCCAGTATATTATACTGGATATTTATACTTCCTGGAACTCCCATAAAATATGCGGGAGTTATGCTGGAATTCCCGTAAAATTTACGAGAGTTCCAACATAGTTATCCTGGAACTCCGGTAAAATTTGCGGGCGTATTTACTGGATTTTAAATAGTGTTTTCGCTCAGATTTCTCTTTACATAAAAAGTGGATAAATTTCGATGACTTTTGAAACTTGCTATTTTTCAACGACGAGTGATAAATTTGGCTATTTTTAAATTTCTCCCAGTTTTTTGGACAGGTTCGTCACTGGTAGACGCTGTGTTGTAGTAATTTGAAAGTAGTACCCCCCCGCACCTATAAGCACTTACGTCTTTAACCTTAATGTTCTTCTTTGGCAAGGACTGCACACACACAGATAAGCGGAGCTATTGGAAAATGACATTGCATGTGTATTATTAGTCTCTAAAATACATTAGTCATGTCGTTCTAGAACTGCTCCCGACCTCACTTGTGAGATTTTACGGGGTTGTTGTTGTATGTCGTTCTAGAACCACGTCTTAGAGTAGGTCATAGAGGGTTAAATTGTTACACGAATAGAGAGACTTGGCAAAACACTAGATCAAATTTTAAGTGATTGAAAAAGAATGGGAGAGCTTATAATGTGGTCCTTTAATTACTTGAAGACAAATACGGTGTGGAAGAAATTAATTACTATCATATCAACTTATTACCCGGACTTTTACTTGGGATAAATCCGTAGAGCAAGCATGGTGAGCATTACTAATTTCTTATGAAATACAAGCAAAAATCACAGGCTAGTTACTTATATTATCTGATGAGAAAAGGATGTTCGGCATATTAGGATATAAACTTAGCATTGATGAGTTATTAATGATGTTTAGTCCTTGATACATGCCGAATTTACAGTAAAACATTATTTCAGCAAGTCGATTTTGTCTTGAATGAACGATGGCTCACTGTAGCTGACAAGTGCTCCACAAATGTTGTGTCCAATATCTTCTGCTGCCTCTCACGGAAACATTATGTATGTATCAATTTGTAGAATAAAGATTTCCCTTAATTATAATAGGGCCAGCAAGCAGTGAGTGACATACTGTAGGTTTCCTATCTTGACCAAGAGAACTTTAGTGATCACGGATTTGGCTGAGCAATCGATTTAGGTATTTATCATTCAGGAGTATTATATTACACATTAACTTCTTCATGGATTTTACAATTCAGTTACCTCTGTAATTTCTTTTCATTATAAGAAACGATATGATAAAGTTTTCCTTTCTTAAAGAACATTAATAGTCTAATTGGAAAACACGTGTGGGGTAAAATTGGTTTATAGCAAATGGTCAAATGGTAACATGACACGTGGATTCAAAGATAGGCAAAAGTAAGTCAAGTAACAACCATTATTAGATACAATAAATGCAATCAGGATCAGGTAAATTCTAAAGGGAGCGTAGTCAACGGCAGAAGATCAAGGGTTTGCCATCGGATAGTATTTAATGAGGTCTAACATTAAACGAGCGACTTTTGCATTCTAAAATAGTAGGAAGTTCACGTACTAATAAACATAAGATGTTAGTCCCAAGGAGTAATGCAAGCTCAAATAGAATTCAAAGTAACTAAGACCGATAATTCAAAATGGGAGATCTCTTTAGAAATACATCGTGAAGAACTAATTCTCTTCCTTCCAAATGTATATCTTAATAATGTTTTCTTCTTAAAAAAAAGGAATTAGAGATACATATGAGGGAAGAGCATTGTATTCCTAAGGCCATACTATTCATTTATCTAGGAAGTACGTAAGAAGTCGAACTATCAAAAGCTTTATAACAAACCAATTACAAGCATATGGGCAACCAAAGGAAAAAAAAAGAAATAGACCCTTGAATAAACATAACTTGGCATGTTAATTGGTATATAAAAAGGTGGAGACATAAGTCTATTAAGAAATAATAGAACCAACAAGGTACTTAGATTACATGTCAACGATTTATCATCGTCTCTAAAAGCAGTCCTATCAACTCTTATTTGATAAAACCTAGAAGTTTCATAGAAAACAAAGTCAACATGCACATGAAAAAGATGCAGCAAATTTAAGAAGAGATCAAAATTTCACATTAGTAAGTTAATGAAATAGTATTCCATTTGGCCAAGAGACAAAGTATATCTAAGTATTTAATGAGAACTCCCCTCATGAATACTTTACAATGTGAAAGGATATATTAACTTACAAATTTCAATCAGGCTCTATGTAAAAACCATCAAGTAGACTTTATAAAGCAGTTCAAGTAGCAACTCTCTGTAATTCCTTCAACCTGTTAGCCCCCATTCGAGCTCTCGTCACCTATTTGTCACCTTATGATCTTAAAACCTTTGACTCTGCATAGACTACATATTGACAACTAATTAAGTACACTTTGCAACTCTTGAGAATGTTTTATTAGTTGAATATTAAAGTTTACTTAGTAAAAGCGAAAAGCTATTGTTTCTGATTGTAGGATCGATCAATTTTAAATCTCATTCAAGAGCTCAATGAGAGAAAGAGAAGAGGACTATAAGAGCATATATGAGGAATCTAATGCGCGCTGTAGTCAGGCAATGCAAATAGAAAATTTCAAAGGGGTTATTGTCACGACCCTAGTTCACCAATTGTGAACATGTCGTGATGGCACCCAGTCCCCAGGACTAGGTAAGCCTAACACGTTGCGGAATATACAAATTATAAATACTTAAATAAGAAACAGCGGAAAAATAGCATAAAAGATATGTAATCCGTGCCGCTTGGCACATACATCCATCACACAATGAATAAAACACTACCAAGATCCGAAACCCCACGGTAACACAGACTAAAAGAGAAAATACAACTGTGGCTCTATGTGTAAAGAGTATCTAACAACGAAATGAAGAAAAATGTCAACTAGTACTACTAGAATAGAAGGAAAGCCTCCGGATCCGCGGACGTAGCAGATCATACCTCGAGGTCTCCAGAAAAGCTGCGAAAATCACCTAGCATGAGCCTGTCCTGATGTACCTGGATCTGCACAACAAAAGTGTGCATAAGAGTAGCATGAGTACACCACGGCGGTACTCGGTAAGTGCCAAGCCTAACCTCGATGGAGTAGTGACGAGGAAGGTCAGGGCCCTACTGAGAAAACAATAATATAATGATGATAACAAAATAAACAGTTTAAATGATAATAATTTCCGAAATAACAACATTATGATGATTACCGCAACTGTCTACAATTAAGCTAACAACAAATAACCAACTCAAATAAACAAATCCAGGATCTGTGGGAATTGAACCCACGGTCCCATTCTCGGTACCTCTGGATCTCCGGGAATCGAACCCGCAGCCCATGTCTCAATAATATCTCAATAGCTCAGGATCTCCGGGAATCGAACCCGCAGTCCTTACCAATAATCAATAAATCTCAGGATCTCGGGAATCGAACCCGTAGTCCACATTTCAATAAATCTCGGGATCTCGGGAATCGAACCCGTAGTCCACATTTCAATAAATCTCAGGATCTCGGGAATCGAACCCGTAGTCCACATTTCAATATCACTCCGGGTCTCTGGGAATCGAACCCACAGCCCTGGGTCTCCGGGAATCGAACCCGCAGTCCACAAGCACAACAATTAAAGGAATACACAGAGAGAATAAATTATGCTTAACTATAACTTCACCGAAAAATAGTGCCAATAATTATCAAGGAGTTCAAATAAGGCAATTAGGCAACTAAATAGTTAAGGGCTACCTAATCATGTTTTTCTATCCACTACCGGTAAAATATCAAATTAACAGCCAAAGACAGGAATACCGCTCTTCGAACATTTTTAATAAATACGTGTTCAACAACCAGCGCATGTACACGCCCGTCACCTCGCGTACAAGGCATTAAAACTATCACATAATATCCTAGGGGTGAAAATTCCCCCACACGAGGTTAGACAAGCCACTTACCTCAATTCCGGTACAAAACCGCTAAGAAATAACTCTCTTGCCGCGAATGTCGGCCTCCACAGGTGTAATATCTGATAAAAATCAATGGAATCACATCAAAATAGGCCAATTGGGCATTACCCAATCAAAACAATCGAAGTACACCCAAACCACAAAGTTGCCAAAACCCGACTTTCGGTACGCTTCTCAAAAAAATTACGAAAGTTACATTTTCGGATTCCTTATCTCAACACGAGTCTAACCATACCAAGAACACCCAAATCGGACCACAAATGGCCCATCAAATCCTTGATTCTATCCAAGAGGGTTTTCTACCATTTTTAACAAAAATTCTCAAATTAAAGACTAAAACTTGTAATAGATTCGAGCTATACAACCAAAATTGAGTTAAGAGTACTTACCCTTTTGATTTCTCCAAAAATCTCCCGAAAAATCGCCTTACCCGAGCTCCAAATCGTCAAAAATGGCAAATGGGACGAAGTTTGAACTTTATTCTGCTGCCCAGGCATTTGTTCTTCGCGTTCGCGGTCCTTCTCTCGCGTTCGCGAAGAACAAACTCCCAGAAATTTCACTTTTCCAACTTACTCGGACAGCCTCTATTGCAATGGTCATAACTCTTTACAAACAACTCCAAATGACTATTATAATATGTTTCTGAAAACTAGATTCAAAGAGCTACAACTTTCGTTTTTGAATCACCTCAAAATTCCTTGTAGATAAAAAGATATGAGCTTCCGAAGTAGGACATGTGCGACAGAAAATCCTTCTTCGCGAACGCGAGGGACTCTTCGCGAACGCGAAGAACAAAGGCTCTGATGGAAAATCCTTCTTCGCGAACGCGATGCCTTCATCGCGAACGCGAAGAACAAAGTCTTAGAGGCCAAATTCTTCTTCGCGAACGCGATAGGACCCTCGCGAACGCGAAGAACAATACCAGATACCAGAACAGCAGTCCAAAAACTTTCAAAAATGACCCGTTAGGCATCCGAAATCGTCCCGAGGCCCCCGGACCCCAACGAAAACCACCAACATACTCCAAAACATGATACGAACTTGTTCCAATCATAAAAACACCATCCTAAACATCAAAATCACCAATTACACACGGATTCAAGCCTAAGTTTCTTCAAAACTTTCGAAACTAACATTCAATCAAAAACCCGACCAAACGACGTCCGAATGACCTGAAAATTTGCGGACATATCCAAAATCACATAACGAAGCTACAGAAATTGTCGGAATTCCATTCCGACCCCCGAATCAAAATCTCACCTAACGTTCGGATTCGCCAAAATTTCAAACTTCGGCATTTCAAGCCTAATTGAGCTACGGACCTCCAAAATACATTCCGAATGCGCTCCCAACCCCGAAATCACCTAACGGAGCTAATGGAACCATCGGATTTCCGTTCCGAGATCGTCTTAACACTGTTCCGGCTACGGGCCATTTTCTAGCTTAAAAGTTCTCATTTAGGGACTAAGTGTCCCAAAATGCTCCAAATTTCAGAACCGACTCTCCCGGCAAACCACAATAGCAGAAATGAACTTAGGGGAACAGTTAAATTAGGGATTGGGGCGTGATTTTCTAAAACGACCGTTCGGGTCGTTACATCTTCCCACACTTAAAGATTCGTTCGTCCTCGAACGAGCATAGAAAACATACCCGGAGTAGTGAAAAGATGAGGGTACTGGCTGCGCATATCCTGCTCGGTCTCCCAAGTCGCCTCCTCGACCGGCTGGCCCCGCCACCGAACCTTTACCGAAGCGATGTTCTTTGACCTTAGCTTTCTGACTTGCCTGTCTAGAATGGCTACTGGCTCCTCAACATAAGACAGATCCTTGTCTAGCTGAACGGATGTGAAATCCAACACATGCGACGGGTCACCATGGTATCTCCGGAGCATGGAGACATGAAATACGGGGTGAACTCCGGCTAGGCCGGGAGGTAAGGCCAACTCATAAGCAACCTCCCCAACACGCCTCAAAATCTCAAAAGGGCCAATAAATCTAGGACTCAGCTTTCCTTTCTTCCCAAACCTCATAACGCCCTTCATGGGCGAGACTCGAAGTAGAACCCGCTCGCCAACCATAAAAGCCACGTCGCGAACCTTCTTATCCGCATAACTCTTCCGTCTAGACTGAGCTGCACGAAGTCTGTCCTGAATCACCTTGACCTTGTCCATAGCCTCCTGAACCATATCGGTACCTAGCAACCTGGCCTCGCCCGGCTCAAACCAACCTACGGGAGACCTGCACCTCCTACCATATAGGGCCTCGTACGGTGCCATCTGAATACTAGACTGGTAGCTGTTGTTATAAGCAAACTCCGCCAGTGGCAAGAAGTGATCCCATGAACCTCCAAACTCAATCACGCACGCACGGAGCATATCCTCCAAAATCCGAATAGTGCGTTCGGACTGCCCATCAGTCTGGGGGTGAAATGATGTGCTCAGCTCTACCCGAGTACCTAACTCCTGCTGTACAGCTCTCCAGAACCGTGAAGTGAACTGAGTGCCTCTATCTGAAATGATAGAAACTGGAATACCATGCAGCCGGACTATCTCCTTGATATAGATCTCCGCCAGTCGCTCCGATGAATAATTAGTGCTCACCGGTATAAAATGGGCGGACTTGGTCAGCCGATCCACAATAACCCAAATAGAATCAAACTTCCTAATAGTCCGTGGAAGCCCAGATACAAAGTCCATGGTGATGCGCTCCCATTTCCACTCTGGGAATCTCAATCCGCTGCATCAATCCACCCGGGCGCTGATGCTCATACTTCACCTGCTGGCAGTTGAGGCATCTAGAAACATAATCAACTATATCCCTCTTCATCCGCCTCCACCAGTAATGCTGTTTCAAGTCCCGATACATCTTCGCGGCACCCGGATGGATGGAATACCGCGAGCTATGGGCCTCTGCTAGGATCAGCTCTCGAAGATCATCTACATTGGGCACACAGATGCGGCCCCGCATCCTCATAACTCCATCATCCCCGATGGTAACATCTCGAGCATCACCACGCCGAACTCTATCCTGAAGGACAAGCAAATGAGGGTCGTCGAACTGACGCTCCCTGATACGGTCAAATAGAGAAGACCGAGAAACCACACAAGCCTAAACCCGGCTGGGCTCCGAAAGGTCCAGTCTAACAAACTGCCTGGCTAACGCCTAAACATCCATCGCCATAGGCCTCTCCGAAGCTGGTAGATATGCCAAACTTCCCAAACTCTCTGCCCGACGACTCAAGGCATCGGCAACTACATTAGCCTTGCCTGGATGATAGAGAATAGTAATATCATAGTCCTTCAGTAGTTCCAACCATCTCCTCTGACGCATATTTAGGTCCTTCTGCTTAAGCAAGTGTTGCAAGCTCCGGTGATCAGTGTAGATCTCAGAAGGAACCCCATATAAATAATGACGCCAAATTTTCAAGGCGTGAACAATGGCGGCTAGCTCCAAATCATGAACAGGGTAATTCTTCTCATGCACCTTCAGCTGTCTCGACGCGTAGGCAATCACCCTACCGTCCCGCATCAATACCGCACCGAGTCCAACTCGTGAGGCATCACAATATACGGTATAGGACCCCGTACCTGTAGGCAACATCAATATAGGGGCCGAAGTCAAAGCTGTCTTGAGCTTTTGAAAGCTCGCCTCACACTCGTCTGTCCACTGAAAAGGGGCACCCTTTTGGGTCAATCTAGTCATAGGTGCTGCAATCGAAGAGAACCCCTCTACGAAACGACGGTAGTAGCCCGCCAAACCAAGGAAACTGCGAATCTCAGTAGCGGAGGAGGGTCTGGGCCAACTTTGCACGGCCTCCACCTTCCTCGGATCTACTCGAATACCATCACTCGACACCACGTGGCCCAAAAATGCCACTGAACTCAACCAAAATTCACATTTAGAGAACTTGGCATAAAGCTGCTTCTCCCTCAGAATCCGAAGCACTATCCTCAAATGCTGCTCGTGCTCTTCCCGGCTCCGGGAATATACTAGAATATCATCAATGAAGACAATCACGAACGAGTCCGGATAAGGCCTGAACACACTGTGCATCAAATGCATAAATGCTGCCGGAGCATTAGTCAACCCAAAAGACATCACGAGGAACTCATAGTGACCATACCGGGTCCTGAAGGCAGTCTTCGGGATATCCGGCTCCCGAATCTTCAGCTGGTGATACCCAGAGCGCAAATCAATCTTAGAAAACACATGTGCGCCCTGTAACTGGTCAAATAAATCATCAATACGGGGCAAAGGATACCGGTTCTTCACTGTAACCTTATTCAGCTGACGATAGTCAATACACATACGCATAGAACCGTCCTTTTTCTTCACAAACAATACAGGAGCACCCCAAGGCGAAACACTGGGTCGAATAAAACCCTTGCCCAATAACTCCTGTAACTGATCCTTCAACTCCTTTAATTCAGGAGGAGCCATACGGTACGGTGGAATAGAAATGGGCCGAGTGCCCGGCAACAAGTCAATAGCAAAGTCAATGTCTCTGTCAGGCGGCATGCCCGGAAGATCAGCTGGAAATACATCAGCAAAGTCACGTACCACAGGAACAGAATCAATAGAGGGAGGGTCAATACTGACGTCCCGCACATAGGCAAGATAAGCAGCACACCCCTTCTCAACCATACGCTGAGCTCTGAGAAAAGAAATAACACGGCTAGGGGTGTGATCTAGAGTACCACTCCACTCAATACGTGGAATGCCCGGCATAGCCAGCGTCACGGTCTTGGCGTGACAATCAAGAATAGCATAATGGGGCGACAACCAGTCCATGCCCAGAATAATATCAAAATCGACCATCCCAAGCAGCAATAGATCCGCTCTGGTCTCAAAATCACAAATGGTGACCAAACACGACCGATATACGCGGTCCACGGCCAAAGAATCACCCACCGGAGTGGAAACATAAATGGGGGCACTCAAAGAATCCCGAGGCACACCCGGATGAGAAGCAAAGTAAGAAGACACATATGAAAAAGTGGAACCAGGGTCGAATAGAACCGATGCCTCCCCTGTGACTAACCAGAATAATACCTGTGATAACAGAGTCAGATGCAACAGCCGCAGCCCGATCAGGAATAGCATAGAATCTGGCTTGTCCCCCCTCTCGAGGGCGGCCTCTGGAACCCTAACCACCGGCCCTGGCTGGCTGGGCAGGTGGAATGGCAGCTGGGGCTGGAATGATAGCCTGCTGGCCCTGAGAACCACGCTGGTGCTGTGATGACTGATGAGGGGCTCCTCTCCTGCGCCTGGGGCACTCCCTAACCAGGTGGCGAGTATCCCCGCACTCAAAACAAGCTCTGGGAGGACGCGGTGGCTGTGATTGACCGGCCTCACCCCCACTAGTCTGACCCCTGGAAGGACCCCGCGCAGGAGGTGCACTGGAAACTGGGGGAGCATAATAAGGCTCCTGAGGTGCTGGAAGACCTGGAGTACTACCGGCTGCGGGCAATGCTGAGTGAACTGGACGACCGGAATAACCCCTGCCAAAACGACCGGCTGCTAAGTGCAGGCACGAGAGAAATGGCCCGACTCACGAGACCTCTTGGCCTCCCTCTCTCCCCGTTCTCTAGGGAGCATACTCTCGATCCTCCTGGCAAGCTCACTGCCTACTGATAAGATATATCCGTCTCCAACTCTCTGGCCATGCTGTACCAGGTCAGCGGAATCAGGCCGTCAACAAATCTCTGCACTCTCTCCCGGACCGTGGCTACCAAAGCCGGTGCATGCCTGGCTAGGCGGGTGAAACTAATAGCATACTCCGATACTGACATGGAGCCCTGTCGCAATCTCTCAAACTCCGAGCGCCAAGAATCCCTAAGGCTCTGGGGAACAAACTCCGTCAAAAACAGATTTGAAAACTGCGTCCAGGTCAACGAAGCGGACTCCTCCGGACTATCCAACTCATACGTGCGCCACCAATCATAAGCGGTCCCACGAAACTGAAACGTAGTGAAGGAAACCCCGCTGGTCTCCACAATCCCCATGGTAGAAAGAATACGATGACACTCCTCCAGAAAACCCAATGCATCATCTGAAGCCAAACCACTGAACACTGGAGGGTCATATTTCTTGAACCTCTCTAATCTACGCTGCTCGTCCTCAGAGGCAGCTGGTCCACCTCCGGGCTGTGCTGGGGCAGCAGGAGGCATAACCAAAACATCTGGAACCTGTCCCACTGGCACACGCTGCTCCGGTGTAACGGCTGTGGGAGTCTGGGCCCCTCCCCCGGCCTGAGATGTAGCTGCAACAAGAGGAAGCAATCCTGCCTGGGCTAAAGTGGTATACATACTCATGAACTGAGCCAGGGTCTCCTGTAGTGCTGGAGTAGTAGCAGCTGTAGTCGGTGTACCAGGTGCCTGCGCTCCAACCTGGTCTACCGGTGGCACCTCAGCGGCAGCGCGCGATGGTGCTGTGGCTGCACCTCGGGCGCGTCCTCGTCCTCTACCTCGGCCCCGGCCTCCGACGGCAGCAACAGGGGGCGCGGGTACCTGATCATCGCGGTTAGCTCGTGTCCTCACCATCTGTGAGAGAATAGAAAGCAGTAGTTTAGATTTTTGATGCCAAAAATGTCGCACGACAAGGAGTCCAAAAGAAATGAAGAGTTTCCTAAACAGTTACATAGCCCCTCGTAGATAAATACAGACGTCTCCGTATCGATCAGCGAAACTCTAAGTAACCGGTCTGTGTCCCGTGACTCCTATGAACCTAGAGCTTTGATACCAACTTGTCACGACCCTAGTTCACCAATTGTGAACATGTCGTGATGGCACCCAGTCCCCAGGACTAGGTAAGCCTAACACGTTGCGGAATATACAAATTATAAATACTTAAATAAGAAACAGCGGAAAAATAGCATAAAAGATATGTAATCCGTGCCGCTTGGCACATACATCCATCACACAATGAATAAAACACTACCAAGATCCGAAACCCCACGGTAACACAGACTAAAAGAGAAAATACAACTGTGGCTCTATGTGTAAAGAGTATCTAACAACGAAATGAAGAAAAATGTCAACTAGTACTACTAGAATAGAAGGAAAGCCTCCGGATCCGCGGACGTAGCAGATCATACCTCGAGGTCTCCAGAAAAGCTGCGAAAATCACCTAGCACGAGCCTGCTCTGATGTACCTGGATCTGCACAACAAAAGTGTGCAGAAGAGTAGCATGAGTACACCACGGCGGTACTCGGTAAGTGCCAAGCCTAACCTCGATGGAGTAGTGACGAGGTAGGTCAGGGCCCTACTGAGAAAACAATAATATAATGATGATAACAAAATAAACAGTTTAAATGATAATAATTTCCGAAATAACAACATTATGATGATTACCGCAACTGTCTACAATTAAGCTAACAACAAATAACCAACTCAAATAAACAAATCCGGGATCTGTGGGAATTGAACCCACAGTCCCATTCTCAGTACCTCTGGGTCTCCGGGAATCGAACCCGCAGCCCATGTCTCAATAATATCTCAATAACTCAGGATCTCCGGGAATCGAACCCGCAGTCCTTACCAATAATCAATAAATCTCAGGATCTCGGGAATCGAACCCGTAGTCCACATTTCAATAAATCTCGGGATCTCGGGAATCGAACCCGTAGTCCACATTTCAATAAATCTCAGGATCTCGGGAATCGAACCCGTAGTCCACATTTCAATAAATCTCAGGATCTCGGGAATCGAACCCGTAGTCCCTACCAATATCACTCCGGGTCTCCGGGAATCGAACCCACAGCCCTGGGTCTCCGGGAATCGAACCCGCAGTCCACAAGCACAGCAATTAAAGGAATACACAGAGAGAATAAATTATGCTTAACTATAACTTCACCGAAAAATAGTGCCAATAATTATCAAGGAGTTCAAATAAGGCAATTAGGCAACTAAATAGTTAAGGGCTACCTAATCATGTTTTTCTATCCACTACCGGTAAAATATCAAATTAACAGCCAAAGACAGGAATACCGCTCTTCGAACATTTTTAATAAATACGTGTTCAACAACCAGCGCATGTACACGCCCGTCACCTCGCGTACAAGGCATTAAAACTATCACATAATATCCTAGGGGTGAAAATTCCCCCACACGAGGTTAGACAAGCCACTTACCTCAATTCCGGTACAAAACCGCTAAGAAATAACCCTCTTGCCGCGAATGTCGGCCTCCACAGGTGTAGTATCTGATAAAAATCAATGGAATCACATCAAAATAGGCCAATTGGGCATTACCCAATCAAAACAATCGAAGTACACCCAAACCACAAAGTTGCCAAAACCCGACTTTCGGTACGCTTCTCAAAAAAATTACGAAAGTTACATTTTCGGATTTCTTATCTCAACACGAGTCTAACCATACCAAGAACACCCAAATCGGACCACAAATGGCCCATCAAATCCTTGATTCTATCCAAGAGGGTTTTCTACCATTTTTAACAAAAATTCTCAAATTAAAGACTAAAACTTGTAATAGATTCGAGCTATACAACCAAAATTGAGTTAAGAGTACTTACCCTTTTGATTTCTCCAAAAATCTCCCGAAAAATCGCCTTACCCGAGCTCCAAATCGTCAAAAATGGCAAATGGGACGAAGTTTGAACTTTATTCTGCTGCCCAGGCATTTGTTCTTCGCGTTCGCGGTCCTTCTCTCGCGTTCGCGAAGAACAAACTCCCAGAAATTTCACTTTTCCAACTTACTCGGACAGCCTCTATTGCAATGGTCATAACTCTTTACACACAACTCCAAATGACTATTATAATATGTTTCTGAAAACTAGATTCAAAGAGCTACAACTTTCGTTTTTGAATCACCTCAAAATTCCTTGTAGATAAAAAGATATGAGCTTCCGAAGTAGGACATGTGCGACAGAAAATCCTTCTTCGCGAACGCGAGGGACTCTTCGCGAACGCGAAGAACAAAGGCTCTGATGGAAAATCCTTCTTCGCGAACGCGATGCCTTCATCGCGAACGCGAAGAACAAAGTCTTAGAGGCCAAATTCTTCTTCGCGAACGCGATAGGACCCTCGCGAACGCGAAGAACAATACCAGATACCAGAACAGCAATCCAAAAACTTCCAAAAATGACCCGTTAGGCATCCGAAATCGTCCCGAGGCCCCCGGGACCCCAACGAAAACCACCAACATTCTCCAAAACATGATACGAACTTGTTCCAATCATAAAAACACCATCCTAAACATCAAAATCACCAATTACACACGGATTCAAGCCTAAGTTTCTTCAAAACTTTCGAAACTAACATTCAATCAAAAACCCGACCAAACGACGTCCGAATGACCTGAAAATTTGCGGACATATCCAAAATCACATAACGAAGCTACAGAAATTGTCGGAATTCCATTCCGACCCCCGGATCAAAATCTCACCTAACGTTCGGATTCGCCAAAATTTCAAACTTCGGCATTTCAAGCCTAATTGAGCTACGGACCTCCAAAATACATTCCGAATGCGCTCCCAACCCCGAAATCACCTAACGGAGCTAATGGAACCATCGGATTTCCGTTCCGAGATCGTCTTAACACTGTTCCGGCTACGGGCCATTTTCTAGCTTAAAAGTTCTCATTTAGGGACTAAGTGTCCCAAAATGCTCCAAATTTCAGAACCGACTCTCCCGGCAAACCACAATAGCAGAAATGAACTTAGGGGAACAGTTAAATTAGGGATTGGGGCGTGATTTTCTAAAACGACCGTTCGGGTCGTTACAGTTATGCATCAAAACAAAGGTTAATACCTAAAAAATAGGAGAATCAGCTTTTAACTTAATAATAAATAAAAAGGAAATAAAATACAAAACTCTTCCAAAAAAATAGTAATACCTCAATACTCTCATTCAGTAATTTCCAGAAATGCTTACATTCTGCAGGAACAGTCTGAGGATTTTCTCTGTTTGAATAGGAAACTGGAAGATAAACAATTAAAATCAAGAAGTGTCTCCAACAACCTACGATGATAAACCAAAGAACAAAACATAACCTTAGAAACAAAGAAAACCTTATATTAAAGAATTAACAGTAATAGAGAGAAAAGAATATTTCACAAGATCTGGCCGGAAAGATGAATAGCTAACTTGAAGAATGTATCAATCTGAGTAGAAGAATTGGAAAAAGTATCTAAAGCAAAGGAAGATGGAGAACCCTGTGCAGTGGGATTAAACTATGCGTATTATCAAAGGCGAAAAAGTTTAAAAGACACTCTGGGTCTATTGGAGATTTAAGCGCAAAGCACAATAAAAGTGTGAGCTTTATTAAAGAAAAAAAGATGCAATGAAAAATAAACTATAATGTGAGAAAAAGGTGGACTTCATAATATTTTCCTTGACAAATAGTACCGCTCAATTCAAAATAGGATACAATACAACTACTAATTTTTCAAGGAATCGAACTTTAAGCTAAATAAAACTTTATATAAGCATTACATGTATATTATTATTATTATTATTATTAATATTTTGATAAAGTACATGTATAGTAAAATTAGTGGTACCTTATCAAGAGTTAATCATTCTTCAACAAACGGTAGTTGATTTCCCACATTTTTAGCAAGAAAAATCTACTTCTTAAGGTAAGATTATTCAGTATCAAATAAGTCAACGTGATGGTACTAACCAAAAAATGAAGTGGCAACTCGCTGCAATGTATCTGAAGCAATATTCCTCAATCAAGGAATAACAGACCATAACTCAAGCCATTAGATTGTTCTTTACGTCATATTTATATAAAGAACAGAAAACTAATAGACTTCGACTAAAGTTTAAATGTAAATAGAAAACACTCTTCGTACTAAAAATACTTTCAATACCGAGAGATATAAAATAAATTCCTCAAGCGCAATACAAATCAACATAAGATTATAGGAATCAGAAAGTATTTCAGAACTCCACATAATTAGTAAATGGACCATTTTAGCAAGATGTGCTCTTATATAAATAACGAACAATGCATTCAGTGGCGGAGCTAGTATTTTTACTAAGGGTCTCAAAATAGAAAAAAATTAAATACACTAAAAATTAAAGGGGATTCGACGTATAATAAATATGTAATAAATATAAAAAATTACATAGCAATACAATGCAATTTTCCAGTAGAAGAGTATCAATAGACAGCCCTTGGTTATTGAGTCTCGGCCCCATCATCAATTGCTAATGCATCACATTGAACAAACAAATCATGTAGAAGAGGTCATCCTTTAGAGAATTGATTTAACCTTGTAGCAAACCTTGCCGCCTGATTTAACCTTGTAGCAAACCTTGCCGCCGTAAAAGGCATATATTCATATTTTATCATTTGATAACTAAGCTCTAGGGTGATTTTTATTTACGTGTTAACTGGTCAAATTGGATAATTTAATGAATAAAATTCTCCGGCGATTTAGAAATCAAAGATTTCAACATATCCATAAATTGTAGAAAATAACATAGGACACACAGATGACAAAACAAACAATAGTGAGATTCAAGGGAAAAAAATTAATGTTGAAGAACATTGAAGAGAGAGTTAGACAGAATAAAAAGAAAATAACCATGAACTAAGCCATGAAATTGAAAAATGTGAAGAGAATCTGAAGAAGATTAGGGCATAAAATTGACATATATGCTAACCTGCAATTGCCACACCTAGATGAAAGATGCCGACAACTCAAAGATCAGTACTCCAAATTTATGAAGGAATCACTTTTCTCTGTTGTTGGTTGGAGTGAATAAGAGAGATGAAAGAATGAAATTTCTAGAATATTGAGCGTTTGTATTAGAGCAAAACTGGAATCAATACGTAAAACACATATGACATGGTTAAATTACTCTTTTACCCTTGGTCGACCAACTTCTTTTTTCTATAAAATAGAAAAATATACCAACACATTATATTGCACTTACTTAGCCATATTTTTCAATTTTCATTCGCATAGCTCGTATTTTTTTGCAATAGGATATATACATCCTTTTACATTATAATACAATTTTATAAACTTACTATACAATGTATCAACCTTGTATAAAAATATATAATATTGTATAAAAGGTATTTATACCATTATACAAAATTATACATTATTATCCTATTTTGATACTATATACGGTCAAAATTGGGATGCCCCATTTTGATATTGGAATGTGGTAGATCAAGTTTGGACCTTGATTTTTATATATAGCGCGTGGTTAAGTTATTGAGACCCTAGGATCGATTAAGCTTAAGGTCGACCAAGATCGAGACCAAATAAGATGAATATCGAAGCTAAGTCGAGTAACAGAAAATTGAGATATCTGAGATCATCCAAGGATCGTGGCGAGAATCTCGACGCGAATCAAGTCAAGACTGGTTTTTCAGCCAATCACGGGATTTTCTTCCATATTTAAAATTGTACCTTAAGTAGGATTCCTCTACTATATAAAAGAGTTTCTAATCATCTGTAAGACACATATTCATACAGATCAAGGCAATATAATATTTCTCTATTTCTCTTGTTTATCAACTTGTTGCTCTTTAACCATCCTTACTTCACTAAGCATGAGGGTTTATCATCTCGAGGGGCACTATTCAAGCATTGGTTTGTTTTACACTCTTGTTAATTTCTGTCACTTATCTTTAAGTTAATAAATTGGTATTAGGTGAAATCATGTATCCTTAAAACCATACAAGTTTAATTGTTACTCAAATTTTAGGGTAAACGGTTTGGCGCCCACCGTAAGGCTAAGGATAATAGTGATTGTCCGGTATTAATTATCTTAACACACACTACTTTACGCTTGTTCTTGTGAGTGTTTTTGATTTTAGGATCAACATGTCAAACTCACAAGCAGTACCCACTCACGCCAACAACAACCATTGTTAACATGGAGAAAATGACAATGTATCCTCCCAAGGATCGAAGTGCCTCAGGCTGGCCTCAAGGGAGTACCAATTGCAGATCATGTCGATGTCAGTTCACATGTTACCTTAAATGCAAATCCAGGCATTGATCCCGAAGGTAACATATGCCCAGAAATTCGATCAACTGGTCGAGGTACGCAGGGCGGAGAAGACGGTGGAGTCAGGCTCCAATTGATATTTGAAATTCTACAGGCTCAACAAGCCGTTATAGCACAACTACAGAATCAACATCGAGCGCCAAATGGGATAGAGCCAAAACCCGAACCAGCAGCTATTCGTAGGGCCGAACCTATATTGGAGAGATTGAACGCTAATGTCTCGGGGACTAACCCTGCCTTTATGAAAATGCTCGAGGATCGAGACAAATGATAAAAAAGATAGAAACATACAACTGCCAGGTTGACCAAATACTAGGGGCACCATTGATTTTAAAGGGTTTGATTCAAATAAGTTAGTGCAGAAGTCGTTCCTCCAAGTGTGTCTCCGAAGCCCATCTTAAAGAAATTCCGCATGCCAAAAATTCCCAAATACAATGGGACCACGGATCATAATGAGCATGTTATCTTATACGTGCACCATTAAGGAAAATGACTTGGAAGATGACAAGATTGAATCTGCGCTCCTGAAGAAATTTGGAGAAACTCTATCAAAGAGTGCCATGGTCCGGTACAATAATTTACCACCTAATTCTATCGATTTATTTGCTATGCTTGCATATTCCTTTGTAAAGGCGCATGCTGGAGCCATTAAGGTTGCGACTAGAAACTCAGACCTATTCAAGGTAAGGCAAAAAGACAAAAAGATGCTTAGGGAATTTGATCTCGATTTCAAATGGAACGGATGGATCTGCCACAGGTAACCGACGATTGGGCTGTTCAAGCCTTCACTCAAGGTCTCAACAAACGCGGTTCTAAAGCTTCACAACAGTTGAAACAAAGTTTGATCGAGTACCCGACTATCACTTGGGCCGACATATATAAACGATATCAGTCGAAGATCTACGTCGAGGATGAACAACTGGGGACCCCTTCTGGGTTCATTTATCCTAGCAAGCCCATGGATAGGATGAAAAGGGACTTCGATTGAGAGCCAAGGTCGAATGGAGATCGATATCAACCATAAAATAGAGATCGTAGAAGCATCGAGTCTGGGTGAAGCTTCGCACGAAATGAGTGGAGAATTGATCGAGGTCAAAGTTCACGTGTACTTGATTCAGAGGGAGATCACGTTAAATATCCAAAATCCAAATGAAGGTACAAATCAATTCCAATTCTTTCGACTGACACTTGTAGGATATCGACAAGGATCAGAATGAAGCTTTGGATCTTCAAGCACGCATTGCACTATTTTTCCATTAGATAAGTTTTGTCCCAAATGGGTTTTACCGGCAAGGTTTTTAACGAGGCAACCATTGTTCGTGCTAACTTAGAGCAGTTCAACAGTACATGAGGTTCCCTACAATAAGCCTCAAGTACTGGGGGCATTACCCTCGAATGTCTACTTTGTTGCAAGGAAATTACTTTCTAACAACGAGGCCAACATAGGAAAATGTTGTAAGGGCCAAATGACCGACTCATATAGGTTACTCGAGCCCTAACTTCAAGCATGCATGCACGTATAATCATCTATTGAGAGAAGTATTTTTCCTTGCCGATATTCTCGTGCCTTAAGAAAAATTTCTACTTCATACTCTTGATCTATTGTGTAAACAGGCTTAAGGGCCGATCATGACGGAAGTTCAAACAACTAACCCCATGCTTGAGGACTGCCGTTCGAAAAACAAACGAAATCGAACAACTAAAATTTTGATACCATAAGGCCTCAAAAGGCGACCCTCGATTTACCAGGCCGCTACCACCTCACTAAGGGACTGACACTTCAAGCAAATTCGAAATGAAATAGCAAATAATCCCAAAGGACATGTTCTGAACTAAAGAGGCTACATCCAAATTAACGCGGATTGGAGACTTCTGAAATCCATAACAAATACAAAGTCCTAAGGGCTAACTTTATTTCAAGTCCAAGCAAATACTCACTCGACTATAAAGCCTAAGGTCTAACATCACTTCATGTTCGAGCAAGTCCTCACTCGATCATAAGATCCCAAGGGCTATCTTAACCCGAGTTTGAGCAAACTCTCGCTCGGGGACTATCCATAAAGCCTAAGGGCTACTTTACTTCGAGTTTGAGCAAATCCTCACTCGATCATAAAAGCCCAAGGGCTATCATAACCTGAGATTGAGCAAACTCTCGCTCGGGGACTATCTATAAATCCGAAGGGCTAACTTTACTTCAAGTTCGGGCTAATCCTCATTCGAATGTTAAGCCTAAGAGCTACTCAAACTCTAGTTGAAATGGTCATTCCAAGTCCATCGATCTTGGTCGAATGTTCAAAGCCCCGAGCATGGATCTTTTCAAGGGCCTTCCACCGAGACTGACACTTAGCATGCTCAACAACCTTCTTTGCCCAAGCCTGAGCAGTTTCCTTTTGTGGAACGATTTTAGATGTTTTGGCCCTTTTATTTTTGTGAGCAAGGAAGAGTAGAGATTGGAATATTTGGTTCTATGAGAAGAACAAGCAAAGGAGCTCGGACTCAATTCTTTTCTTGTCATTACATTCCAATAAACGAGGGGACTATTTGTATACGGTCAAAATCTAGATGCCCCTTTTTGTTCAACTGACCAAGGCTGGAACGTGGTAGATCAAGTTTGGACCTTGATTTTTATCTATGGCACGGGGTTAAGTTATCGAGACTCTAGGATCGATTAATCTCGAGGTCGACCAAGACCGAGACCGAATAAGATGGAGATCGAAGCTAAGTCGAGTAACAGAAAACTGAGATATCCGAGATCGGCCAAGGATCGTGGTGAGAATCTCGGCGCGAATCAAGTCAAGACCAGTGGTTCAGCCAATCATGGAATTTCTTTTCATATTTAGAATTGTATCTTAAGTAGAATTTCTCTACTATATAAAGGGGTTTCTAATCATCTGTAAGACACATATATTCATACAGATCAAGGCAATATAATATTTCTCTATTCTTTGGTTTATCAACTTGTTGCTCTTTAACTGTTCTTACTTCACTAAGCTCGAGCGTTCATTAGCTCGAGAGCACTATTCAAGCATAGGTTTGTTTTACATTCTTGTCAATTCCCGTCTTAAGTTGATAAATTGGTATCGGGTGAAATTATGTATCCTTCAAACCATATTACAAATTTAATTGTTACTCAATTTTAGGGTAAAGGGATACAAACTGCTACACTATCTTTTGCATAAAGTAACCGTCCTCAAATTCTATAATATTAAATATCAATTGAATCTCTCTGGTAACATCAACACATCAGTAGTAAATTCCTCCATTTATTTTTTCCATCAAACAATAATATAAAATAGCATACTACTAAAGCAAAACTAAAGCACTTCGTGAAAACAAAATGAAAATTACATTTTCAATAATTATGTCAAAATTATCTTGGATAACATCCCAAAAATTAGATTATTAAGATTAAATTATTATAACGACTTGTTTGGATGGTTCTTACAAGTCGTCGTTTCATAATGTATCGTATTGTATTGTATTATTTGATAAATACAATATTTGAATATGTTGTATCGTTTTCCGTCCTTTGATAATGTCATGCACCAATAATATGAAGAATAAACTTGCAATATTACTAAGAAAAATACGATATAAGGTAGAATTATTATATAAAAATAGGGTAAAGAGTAAAATATGATTATTTAATAATAAGGAAAGAAAAAATAAAAGGAAAAAGTAAGATAACGATGTCACCACATCAAATCCATCATTACATATAAGACACTTTTCATCGTTACGTAACAACTAATTTAACGGTACAATACAATAAAATTAAAGTAATAATCAAAACAAATATTGTACTTAAAATAAAAATATGATATAATACAATATAAGTAATAACCATCCAAACAAGTTATTGTTTAACCAAAATATAGAACTTTGACTAAAACCAGAAAATAATAGAAAAATCGGGTTACTCATAATCAAGAGACCGAAAAATATGATAGGCTTTCAATAATCAGAATGAACAGTAAAGTAAAATTGTATTTCAGTAGTCTTTCAATAGTTGATCGTGTCTACAATTGATAGAGCTTCCTCCTTTTATAGCTAACTCTAGGTAGGAGGATGAAACTTATATTTTAATGACATAATTATGAGTAATAAATGACGTTAAATGGGTTGTTACACAATCATTCTTATTAAATACTAATTCTTCAATGTATCGGGTATTTAATGATTGAATTTGGACTTTTTTCTACCTCCAGATCCATGCTTTAAACACTTTTTGACCCGTTGCCTTTGAATGTCTTAAATAGATACAGAACTCGTATCTGTTTGCTCTTGGTACCCTTTATCTTTAGAATCACGTTCTAACCAACTTTGAATAGATACAGGATTCGTAGCTGAATCTCGTCCCGTGTCTAATTTGTCTTCTAATATCTTTTATTTATCCTCTTTCGGAAGGATAACCTTTTGACCTTTCCACGTGTCTTGCCACGTTAGAAAAAAATCTTTTTCCCCAATACAGATAGTCCCCCCACTTTCCATTTATTTATCATTTAAATACTTGGGAAGTGGATTCTCATTAAAAAGGGAATTTTTGTCACAATAAATGCTATGTCAGTGTTGACGCTTTAATTGTCCCTTCCATTTAATGCATTACATACGTGTCACCTCTTCACTAGTTCTGCAGCCTTTTTCTTCACTATTCGCGAAGTGATGGTTATCTTTATTATAAGTATTTCATCATTACATTTACTAGTCCACCAGTTGCTTTCCATATACTCCTTCGATTTCTTCTTCTTTAGTCATCCTTTTCACCAAGTGACCCCTTAGTTCTTTCTTTTGTTTTTCTTCTATAACAGTTTGTTAAACAATGGCATATTCACATCCTAACCTAGAAAAGTTCCAATTCTCGACCAATATCCTAACACTTTTGCAAGACACAAAAGAGGTAGAGCAAATGTCCCTCGTGGTGCAAGATCAACACGAGGTGGCGCATCCGGTTCTAACATCCCTTCTATTTTCAGTACTTCTTCTAAAGGATCTTCATCTGCCAAATCTTCTTCTAAGGGAAAAGAACTTGTTGAATCCCTTCAGGAACCAAATGTAGAAGAAATTGTACCATCAGATCTATCTTTTGAACATGACAAGGAATCCCTTAGTGAGCAAATGCTCAAATTGGAAAAAATTGACCAATACCCTTCTTTAATTACTGAACCATTGATCCGCATCGTCCAAAAAGATTGTCGTTGGAAAAATAGTACTCCCATAGTTATTCTCAACCCTAACCAGAGAATTTCTTCTTAAAGGCCCGGTTTTTCTTGCGTTTATACTTATCCTTTCACTCTGGGTTTTACCCCTGCTATTGACCCAGTCATTCTCGAATTTTGTCGTTTCTTTAAGATTTGCTTAGCTCAAATTGGTCTCCTGGTGTGGAGAGCAGTGGCATGCTTAAGGTTCTTATCAATCAAAGCAGATGTGGATTTTACTTTTCCTCATCTGATTCACCTCTACCATCCCAAACTCTTTTGTAATGGAGTTTTTTCATTGTCTGCTAGAGGAACATGGTTTTGATAAACCCCGAGGATATCAATGACAGTGGCTGGTACACACGGTTTGTTAGTGTTCCGACAATTGATTTGGTGGGTGGATCAAACATGCCTTTCCCAGATAAGTGGAACATGACACGTAAGTATTTTATTTCTTACCGTGTCTATTTTTAATATTTTGATCTTTTATCTTTAAAGCATTTTTGTTACGCTTTTTGATAGCTACCATGGGAGATGTTGAACTCGTCCCTGGCTTCCGTGCTTGGGTAGATGCTATTCTGAGGGCCGCACCTATGGAAGCACGTACTTAGAAATAAATTTCTTTTAAGCACGGTTGGAGAGTCAAAACTCATGAAATACTTTAATACTTTTAGTATTTCTTTTGTATAGAGTTAATTCTCTCTTTTTGTATATCCCCTCTTTTATCCTTCTTTTTATCAGGATTTGCCAATCGAGGGATGTCAGCTGAAGTAGCTACTGCCCTTAGAACTTCTTCTAATGCTTCCTTACCTCTAGGGAAGACACGTGATATTCTAATAAAAAGGAAATCATTTGAAGAAGATTCTAATGTTGAAGAAGATGATAACACCCCTTTGGCAGCTCGTCCTAGGTCTAGGAGGCGTGTGATAGTTTCTGAGGATGATATTGAAGCTTCTCCTGCTCGTACCTCCTAGCCTGTTAATATTATATCCGATGAAGAAATATCCCGAATGATATTCCTGAGTCCACTCAACGCCTTTTTATTGAAGGCTTTGAGGGTGGAAATTTTAGTCCAGTTTTGGAGGAAACTCCTCTTCCAACTTTTATTTCTGTTTCTCCTGTTTCTCCAATCACTTCAAGCGTTAATCCAACTACCATTTCCATCCCTATTTCTTTACCAACCTCTGCCCCCGTACCTGTTTCAACTTTTATTAACATTGCTGTTTTTACCTCATCTACCGTACCTCCTTCTGTAATTCCCTCTTCTTCTGTTAGTCATGTAGAAGAAGACTCCAATAATAGAAGCATGGCTATGAGGAGTGTTACGCTTGAAGTTCCGGATAACATAAGCCTTTTGAGGAAATTAGGTGGGGCGGATGTTTGGCTTGGACCTTAATAGGGGAAGTAGATAAGAGGAAAATGGACAGTCACAGCTGTTTAACTTTAATGAACGACATAGTTCATAGTACCCTGAACGTATGTTTCTTTCCACCTCTTTTTTTTAAATAAAATTTTCTTTTTAATTTCTACTTGTATGTCACCCCTTATATATATATATATATATATATATATATATATATATATATATATATATATATATATATATATATATATATATATATATATATTTTTTTTTTTTTTTACATTGCTAATTTTATAGGCACGAAACTTATGGGTTGAATTTCTCTTTTGGAAAAGAAAGCTCGTGAAGCTGACCGAGCGATTTTTGAAGCTGAAAAGAAGGCTGGGGAAGTCGACAATAAAGCAAACAGTTGGCAAGAGCAACTGAAGGATGCTCAGAAAAAGATTAAGGATTTACAAGAGAGCAACCATAACTTAGAGCAACAAAAACAATTTTTATCTTCTGAATTAGATGGGGTCAAATCTTCTTTCAGTAAGGTGGAGAAGAAAAAAGAACGCCAGAAATGTACTTTTTCTGAGCAGTTATCTAAGTCAAGTGAGGAGATCAGAGAACTTAAAGTTTTATTAAGCAAGAAGGAAGAATATGTAGGAGAGTTAGTACAAAACTTATCTCAGGCTCAGGTTGACTTGCAAGCTTCTACTGATAAGGCACGTGCTTTAGAAGACTCTCGTGCCTCCCTTGAAGCCACCCTTAGTTCTAATCTGAATGAAAATCAATCATTGAAAAATGATCTTACCTTGTGGAAGAAATACTATGCCCTCCTCGAGGAAAGTTTTGATGCGGAGGTGAGCTGGGCTTTCCTGAATTCTCGCTGTGATGCTTTGGCGGAGGCTAGTCAAGAAGGCTTTGATTTGCAATCAGAGTTGGACAAGGTCTTAAAGAACATTGAGATGACTGAACAACCACTTGACTGTCCTTCTCCCCCAGATGATACCACCGTGGATGATGATCCCCTAATGATGGAGCTGCTTCTATTGAAGTTAACAATATTGTTAACCAAGCCCCTGAGGATCAGCCGGCAGAAATCGAGGCTCCCGTGGCTCCTGCTTCTCCTAATAATCCTAATATCCCAACTGTTCCTATTCCCCTAAAAGTTGACTCCGTGCCTATAATTTCTTCATATAAGGAGGTTATCCCAATAGTTTCGGAAGAACCAGCTCCTTTAAATGCGAGTTGAGAATTATCTTTCCAACTAGTCCTCAGTTTACATTAATGGGGGTTTGTAAATATTTTCTACTTTATGAAGATTTATTGTTGAATATTTTTTAAGCTAAGAAGTTTTATAAGTACTTCTTTGAATATTATTCTTGCCTGTTTTCTTATTTAGGACTTATAGAATAATTTAGCATTTTTATTGTTTATATTATTCTTGCCTATTTTCTTGTTTAGGGCTTATAGAATAATTATTTTTGAAAATGCTTTATGATTCATCCCATGGAATATCAACATGAGGTTTAAAAAAGAGAGGGCCCTTTTGCGTGTATCGACACTTAATGAAGAAGGCGTCTCAACTTCATAATGGTGTTATAATACGACGAAAGAAGATAGGAAGCACATGTTTCTTTTATAAAATAACTTGAACAAGTTTTTATTAATGAACTTGAGAAAATTTTCGAATAATACATGTGTTGCGGTACGTCTATAACTTCCTCGTAACTGTTTTTCGTGTAACAGATTTCTTAATACAGAATGCATAAGGTTTTCTTTTACAACCTATCTTAGCATATAGCCATAACACAATCTTTATATATTTAGAAAGGGTTTGGAAAATGTTTACAATATTGAAAAATATTTTTTGTAAAGTAACATAGCTATTCATAGCTGAATCTTGATATATGGCACTTTGTAGCTATATTTGATCTGCTCCCGTATCTCTTTTCCTTTATGGACCCGCGTCTATTTTTCTGCACGAGGCTGTATATATTGTATAGTCCCCCAAGTGTTTGAGCGTTGAAGAAATGAAACCTTGAACACTTAGTTATTGCTCTTATGTTGGTCCTTTTCCTGAAACAGAAAATATGCGGGACTCGAAGATACAATTTTAGATGAAGACTTCCTACCCGTATGTACTTCCATCAGATTGATATAATCCTAGGCTTAGAATTTAAGAGTATTCTATTTCGCCATGCAGGTTGTGTTTCATCATTCGGCACGGGTTAGGGATTTTGCCTAGCATCTAATATTGTTAGTAAAATCTTAAGAAATTAAAAGAAAAATATAATTCAACATAAATATACCTGAACATGTCCGCTTCCTTTTAAAGCAATATTTTTTGAACATAAAGTCCCCAGTTTTGAAGAACCTGAGACTTTATTGCTTTTGTTCTTTCCTCGCCAGTACAGTCCGTAGAATTATATATCAAACTTTGGGAGTTGCTTTTAGCCATGATCTTTCAAGTTACCGTTCCAAATATTTTTTTATATATATGAATAATGAAAAAATACTTTTTATGATTGTGGATAAAGTATCACGTATATCAAACATAGGAGATTGTTTATTTGAACTTAAAGAATGCTTATTGTAGCTTTCGATAATAATAAATAGATAGCTTTCCACGCACCTTTGGTCCTTCCAAGTCGACCCAATTTTTGAACTTTCCTCTTGCCTGCCATTCTTACTTTTTATGGTTTATGCAAGATGGATGTCCGAGGTTTAACCTCTGATTTCAACATGGGACCAAACAAAACAGCCTTCATTGGTTTGTAATAACTCAATTAACTTACCTCCCGTGTCTGGATTTAAATTGGCTCCCACGTAGATTATTCGTTCAAGCCGCTGTTCAAGTAATTTCACAGGCTCGAACTCCTTAGTCGATCTTTCGATAGTTTCTCCTTCCTCTTGAATAGTTGGGTGTTGATCTGGATTTCCTTCGATGTTATATACGCTGTCCGTGCTTGATATTATATTGACGCTACGTGATATATATTGCTCCCCATGAATTTGGCGAATTCCCCATGGTGTTGGGAATTTCATGACTTGATGAAGATTTGATGGGACAACGCCCATTTCATGAATCCATGGTCTTCCCATGATTATATTATACGCCATTTCCACGTCTATTACCTAAAATTTGGTATCTTTCTCAATACCCTCTGCAAAAGTTATTAAGCTTAACTCTCATTTAGTTACTATGCTGGAGTTATTGAATCCTGATAAAGTATGCGCCTTTGGAATCATCTTATCCTCCATTTGCATCTCCCGTAATACCCTTAGCAGGATGATATTTGTTGAACTTCCTGGATCAATCAAAACTCTTTTTATTTTAATATCATGTATAAGTAAGGATATTACCAGTGCATCGTTATGAGGGGCGTCCACTCCTTCCATGTCTGATACCAACTTGTCACGACCCTAGTTCACCAATTGTGAACATGTCGTGATGGCACCCAATCCCCACGACTAGGTAAGCCTAACACGTTGCGGAATCTATAAGTTATAAATACTTAAATAAGAAACAGCGGAAAATAACATAAAAGATATGTAATCCGTGCCGCTTGGCACATACATCCGTCACACAATAAATAAAACACTACCAAGATCCGAAACCCCACGGTAACACAGACTAAAAGAGAAATACAACTGTGGCTCTATGTGTAAAGAGTATCTAACAACGAAATGAAGAAAAATGTCAACTAGTAATACTAGAATAGAAGGGAAGCCTCCGGATCCGCGGACGTAGCAGATCATACCTCGAAGTCTCCCAGAAAGCCGCAGAATCACCTAGTACGAGCCCGCTCTGATGTACCTGGATCTGCACAACAAAAGTGTGCAGAAGAGTAGCATGAGTACACCACGGCGGTACTCAGTAAGTGCCAAGCCTAACCTCGATGGAGTAGTGACGAGGTAGGTCAGGGCCCTACTGAGAAACAATAATATAATGATGAAAACAAAATAAACAGTTTATATGATAATAATTTCCGAAATAACAACATTATGATAATTACTGCAACTGTCTACGATTAAGCTAACAACAAATAACCAACTCAAATAAACAAATCCAGGATCCGTGGGAATTGAACCCACAGTCCCATTCTCAGTACCTCTGGGTCTCCGGGAATCGAACCCGCAGCCCAGTCCCATTAACAGTACCCCTAGGTCTCCGAAAATCAAACCCGCAGCCCATGTCTCAATAAAATCTCAGGATCTCCCGGAATCGAACCCGCAGTCCACATCTCAATAATATATCAATAGCTCAGGATCTCCGAGAATCGAACCCGCAGTCCAAACAATATCACTCCGGGTCTCTGGGAATCGAACCCACAGCCCTGGGATCTCCGGGAATCGAACCCGCAGTCCACGAGCACAACCAATAAAGGAAATCCACAGAGAGAATAATTATGCTTAACTATAACTTCCCCGAAAAATAGTGCCAATAATTATCAAGGAGTTCAAATAAGGCAATTAGACAACTAAACAGTTAAGTGCTACCTAATCATGCTTTTCTAACTACTACCGGATAAAAGTATCAAATTAACAGCCCAAGACAGGAATATCGCTCATCGAACGTTTGAAATAAAGTACGTGTTCAACAACCAGCACATGTACACGCCCGTCACCTCGCGTACAAGGCATTTAAACTATCACATAATATCCTAGGGGTGAAAATTTCCCCCACACGAGGTTAGACAAGCCACTTACCTCAATTCCGGTACAAAACCGCTAAGTAATAACCCTCTTGCCACGAATGTCGGCCTCCACAAGTGTAGAATCCGATAAAAATCAATAGAATCACATCAAAATAGGCCAATTGGGCATTACCCAATCAAATTAACTCAAAATTCACCAAAACCCACAAGTTGCCAAAACCCGACTTTCGGTACGCTTAACGAAAATTAACGAAAGTTATATATTCGGAACCCTTGTTTCAATACGAGTCTATGCATATAAAGTTTACCAAATTCGGACTCCATTTGCCCACTCAAAACCTTGATTTTCTAAAGGTTTTGGTCTAGGGTGAAAACCCCCATTAATTACCCAAATTCCTCCATTTTCATGAAAAACTTGCATAATATTATCAACAACAATCATAATTGGAGTCCATAATTGATTACCTGAAGAAACCCCTTGAATCGCCCTTCAAAATCGCCCAAATCGCCCCTTAAGCCGAGACCCAAAATGTGTGAAATGTTCTGAAATTTTTCTAACTTCTCATACACTTACTTACAGCGATTTTCGCTTCTGCGGAACATTTTCCGCTTCTACGCATCCGTATCCGCGACCAAAGGGTCGCTTCAGCGGTTCCAGGCCTGGCCGGCCATTTCCGCTTCTGCGAACAAGAGGGCCGCTTAAGCGGATCCGCTTCTGCGAAGAAGCTTCCGCTTCAGCGGACACATCCGCCTCTGCGCATAATTGACCGCTTCTGCGGTCTCGCCCAAACGGTAAGATGTCCGCTTCTGCGGACCATGTCCATTTCTCCCCGTCCGCTTCTGCGATCACTGGCTCGCACCAGCGACCCCGCTTCAGCGGATTGGCTTCCGCTTCGGCGGAAACAGCCGCTCCTGCGCATCTCGTCCGCTTCTGCGGACACGCTCCTGCGCCCAAAATTCCGCAGGAGCGGAAACAACAGAAGCAGGATCCCAACCTGCAATTCTTCCACAATTTCTCCCGTTTAACCATCCGAAAACACCCCGAGGCCCCCGGGACCTCATCCAAACATACCAACACATCTTAATACCTTATTCGAACTTGCTCAAATCCTCAAAACACGTCTAACAACATCAAAACCCATAATTCACATCGAATTCAAGCCTAAATTTCTTAAAACTTTCCGAATTGCACATTCGATCTAAAACCCGACCAAACGACGTCCGAATGACCTGAAAATTTGCGGACATACCCAAAATCACATAACGAAGCTACAGAAATTGTCGGAATTCCATTCCGAACCCCGGATCAAAATCTCACATATCGTTCGGATTCGCCAAAAATTTCAACCTTCGGCATTTCAAGCCTAATTGAGCTACGGACCTCCAAAATACATTCCGAACGCGCTCCTAACCCCGAAATTACCTAACGGAGCTAATGGAACCATCGGATTTCCGTTCCGAGATCGTCTTAACACTGTTCCGGCTATGGACCATTTTCTAGTTTCAAAGCTCTTATTTAGGGACTAAGTGTCCCAAAATGCTCAAATTTTCGGAACCGACTCTCCCGGCAACCCACAATAGCAGAAATGAACTTAGGGGAACAGTTAAATTAGGGATTGGGGCGTAATTTTCTAAAACGACCGGTCGGGTCGTTACATCTTCCCACACTTAAAGATTCGTTCGTCCTCGAACGAGCATAGAAAACATACCCGGAGTAGTGAAAAGATGAGGGTACTGGCTGCGCATATCCTGCTCGGTCTCCCAAGTCGCCTCCTCGACCGGCTGGCCCCGCCACTGAACCTTTACCGAAGCGATGTTCTTTGACCTTAGCTTTCCTGACTTGCCTGTCTAGAATGGCTACTGGCTCCTCAACATAAGACAGATCCTTGTCTAGCTGAACGGATGTGAAATCCAACACGTGCGACGGGTCACCATGGTATCTCCGGAGCATGGAGACATGAAATACGGGGTGAACTCCGGCTAGGCCTGGGAGGTAAGGCCAACTCATAAGCAACCTCCCCAACACGCCTCAAAATCTCAAAAGGGCCAATAAATCTAGGACTCGGCTTTCCTTTCTTCCCAAACCTCATAACGCCCTTCATGGGCGAGACTCGAAGCAGAACCCGCTCACCAACCATAAAAGCCACATCGCGAACCTTCTTGTCCGCATAACTCTTCTGTCTAGACTGGGCTGCACGAAGTCTGTCCTGAATTACCTTGACCTTGTCCATAGCATCCCGAACCATATCAGTACCTAGCAACCTGGCCTCGCCCGGCTCAAACCAACCCACGGGAGACCCTGCACCTCCTACCATATAGGGCCTCGTACGGTGCCATCTGAATACTAGACTGGTAGCTGTTGTTATAAGCAAACTCCGCCAGTGGCAAGAAGTGATCCCATAAACCTCCAAACTCAATCACGCACGCACGGAGCATATCCTCCAAAATCTGAATAGTGCGCTCGGACTGCCCATCAGTCTGGGGGTGAAATGCTGTGCTCAGCTCCACCCGAGTACCTAACTCCTGCTGTACAGCTCTCCAGAACCGTGAAGTGAACTGAGTGCCTCTATCTGAAATGATAGAACCTGATATAGATCTCCGCCAGTCGCTCCGATGAATATGTAGTGCTCACCGGTATAAAATGGGCGGACTTAGTCAGCCGATCCACAATGACCCAAATGGAGTCAAACTTCCTAACCGTCCGTGGAAGTCCAGATACAAAGTCCATGGTAATGCGCTCCCATTTCCATTCGGGAATCTCAATTCGCTGCATCAATCCACCCGGACGCTGATGCTCATACTTCACCTGCTGGCAGTTGAGGCATCCGGAAACATAATCAACTATATCCCTCTTCATCCGCCTCCACCAGTAATGCTGTTTCAAGTCCTGATACATCTTTGCGGCTCCCGGATGGATGGAATACCGCGAGCTATAGGCCTCTGCTAGAATCAGCTCTCGAAGATTATCTACATTGGGCACACAGATACGCCCCTGCATCCTCATAACTCCATCATCCCCGATGGTAACATCTCGATCATCACCACGCCGAAATCTATCCCGAAGGACAAGCAAATGAGGGTCGTCGAACTGACGCTGCCTGATGCGGTCAAATAGAGAAGACCAAGAGACCATATAGGCTAGAACCCGGCTGGGCTCCGAAAGATCCAATCTAACAAACTGCATGGATAAAGCTCGAACATCCATCGCCATAGGCCTCTCCGAAATTGGTAGGTATGTCAAACTCCCCAAACTCTCCGCCCGACGACTCAAGGCATCAGCAACCACATTAGCCTTGCCCGGATGATAGAGAATAGTAATATCATAGTCCTTCGGTAGTTCCAACCATCTCCTCTGACGCATATTCAGGTCCTTCTGCTTAAGCAAGTGCTGCAAGCTCCGGTGATCAGTGTAGATCTCACAAGGAACCCCATATAAATAATGACGCCAAATTTTCAAGGCGTGAACAATGGCAGCCAGCTCCAAATCATGAACAGGGTAATTCTTCTCATGCACCTTCAGCTGTCTCGACGCGTAGGCAATCACCCTACCGTCCTGCATCAATACTGCACCGAGTCCAACTCGTGAGGCATCACAATATACAGTATAGGACCCCGAACCTGTAGGCAATATCAATATAGGGGCCGAAGTCAAAGCCGTCTTGAGCTTCTGAAAGCTCGCCTCACACTCGTCTGTCCACTGAAAAGGGGCACCCTTTTGGGTCAATCTAGTCATAGGTGCCGCAATCGAAGAGAACCCCTCTACGAAACGACGGTAGTAGCCCGCCAAACCAAGGAAACTGCGAATCTCAGTAGCGGAGGAGGGTCTGGGCCAACTCTGCACGGCCTCCACCTTCCTCGATCTACTCGAATACCATCACTCGACACTACGTGGCCCAAAAATGCCACTGAACTCAACCAGAATTCACATTTAGAGAACTTGGCATAAAGCTGCTTCTCCCTCAGGATCTGAAGCACTATCCTCAAATGCTGCTCGTGCTCTTCCCGCTCCGAGAATATACTAGAATATCATCAATGAAGACAATCACGAACGAGTCCAGATAAGGCCTGAACACACTGTGCATCAAATGCATAAAGGTTGCTGGAGCATTTGTCAGCCCAAAAGACATCACGAGGAACTCATAGTGACCATACCGGGTCCTGAAGGCAGTCTTCGGGATATCTGGCTCCCGAATCTTCAGCTGGTGATACCCAGAGCGCAAATCAATCTTAGAAAACACATGTGCGCCCTGTAACTGGTCAAATAAATCATCAATACGGGCAAAGGATACCGGTTCTTCACTGTAACCTTATTCAGCCGACGATAGTCAATACACATACGCATAGAACCGTCCTTTTTCTTCACAAACAATACAGGAGCACCCCAAGGCGAAACACTGGGTCGAATGAAACCCTTACCCAACAACTACTATAACTAATCCTTCAACTTCTTCAACACAGGAGGAGCCATACGGTACGGTGGAATAGAAATGGGCCGAGTGCCCGCAACAAATCAATAGCAAAATCAATATCTCTGTCGGGCGGCATGCCCGGGAGATCAGCTGGAAATACATTAGCGAAATCATGTACCACTGGAACAGAATCAATAGAAGGAGTGTCAATACTGACAACCCGCACATAAGCTAAATGAACAGCACACCCCTTCTCAACCATACGCTGAGCTCTGAGAAAGGAAATGACACAGCTAAGGGTGTGATCTAGAGTACCACTCCACTCAATACGTGGAATGCCCGGCATAGCCAGCGTCACGGTCTTGGCGTGACAATCAAGAATAGCATAATGGGGCGACAACCAGTCCATGCACCAGAATAATATCAAAATCGACCATCCCAAGCAGCAATAGATCCGCTCTGGTCTCAAAATCACAAATGGTAATCAAACACGACCGATATACGCGGTCCACCGCCAAAGAATCACCCACCGGAGTGGAAACATAAATGGGGGCACTCAAAGAATCCCGAGGCACACCCATATGAGAAGCAAAGTAAGAAGACACATATGAAAAGGTGGAACCAGGGTCGAATAGAACCGATGCCTCCCTGTGACTAACCATAATAATACCTGTGATAACAGAGTCAGATGCAACAGCCGCAGCGTGATCAGGAATAGCATAGAATCTGGCCTGTCCCCCCTCTCGAGGGCGGCCTCTAGAACCCCGACCCCCGCCCCTGGCTGGCTGGGCAGGTGGAATAGCAGCTGGAGCTGGAATGATAGCCTGCTGACCCTGAGAGCCACGCTGATGCTGCGAAGACTGGTGAGGTGCCCCCCTCCTACGCCTGGGGCACTCCCTAACCAGGTGGCGAGTATCCCCGCACTCAAAACAAGCTTTGAGAGGACGCGGTGGCTGTGACTGTCCGGCCTCAACCCTACTAGTTTGACCCCTGGAAGGACCCCGCGCAGGAGGTGCACTGGAAACTGAGGGAGCATAATAAGGCTCCTGTGGTGCTGGAAGACCTGGAGTGCTACCGGCTGCGGGCAATGCTGAGTGAACTGGACGACCGGAATATCCCCTGCCAAAACGACCGGCTGCTGAAGTGCGGGCACCAGAGAAATGGCCCGACTCACGAGACCTCTTGGCCTCTCTATCTCCACGCTCTCTAGGGAGCATACTCTCGATCCTCCTGGCAATGCTAACTGCCTGCTGATAAGATATATCCGTCTCCAACTCTCTGGCCATGCTGGATCGGATAGGCGGAATCAGGCCCTCAATAAATCTCCGCACTCTCTCCCGAACCGTGGCTACCAAGGCCGGTGCATGCCTCGCCAGACGGGTGAAACTGATGGCATACTCCGATACTGACATGGAGCCCCTGTCGCAACCGCTCAAACTCCGAGCGCCAAGAATCCCTAAGGCTCTGTGGAACAAACTCCCTCAAAAACAGATCTGAAAACTGCGTCCAAGTCAATGAAGCAGACTCCTATGGACTATCCAACTCATACGTGCGCCACCAATCATAAGCGGCCCCGCGAAACTGAAAAGCGGTGAAAGAAACCCCGCCGGTCTCCACAATCCCCATAGTACAAAGAATACGATGACACTCCTCTAGAAAACCCAATGCATCATCTCAAACCAGACCACTAAACACTGGAGGGTCATATTTCTCGAACCTCTCCAACCTACGCCGCTCGTCCTCGCAGGCGTACCGGTCCACCTCCCGGTTGTGCCGGGGCGGCAGGAGGCATAACCAAAACATCCGGAACATGTCCCACCGGCACACGCTGCTCCGGTGTAACGGCTGCCGGAGTCCGGGCCCCTCCCCCGCCCGAGATGTAGCCGCAACAAGAGGAAGCAGCCCTCTGCCCGGGCTAAAGTGGTATACATGCTCATGAACCGAGCCGTGGTCTCCCGTAGTGCCGGGAGTGGTAGCAGCTCGTAGTCGGTGTACCGTGTGCCCGTGCTCCAACCTCGGTCTACCCGTGGCACCTCAGCCGGCAGCCGCGCGCGGGTGCTGTGGCTGCACCTCGGCGCGTCCTCGTCCTCTACCTCGGCCCCGGCCTCCGACGGCAGCAACAGGGGGCGCGGGTACCCGATCATCGCGGTTAGCTCGTGTCCTCACCATCTGTGAGAGAATAAGGAATCCAAAAGAAATGAAGAGTTTCCTAAAGAGTTACATAGCCCCTCGTAGATAAATACGGACGTCTCCGTATCGATCAACGAGACTCTAAGTAACCGGTCCGTGTCCCGTGACTCCTATGAACCTAGAGCTCTGATACCAACTTGTCACGACCCTAGTTCACCAATTGTGAACATGTCGTGATGGCACCCAATCCCCACGACTAGGTAAGCCTAACACGTTGCGGAATCTATAAGTTATAAATACTTAAATAAGAAACAGCGGAAAATAACATAAAAGATATGTAATCCGTGCCGCTTGGCACATACATCCGTCACACAATAAATAAAACACTACCAAGATCCGAAACCCCACGGTAACACAGACTAAAAGAGAAATACAACTGTGGCTCTATGTGTAAAGAGTATCTAACAACGAAATGAAGAAAAATGTCAACTAGTAATACTAGAATAGAAGGGAAGCCTCCGGATCCGCGGACGTAGCAGATCATACCTCGAAGTCTCCCAGAAAGCTGCAGAATCACCTAGTACGAGCCTGCTCTGATGTACTTGGATCTGCACAACAAAAGTGTGCAGAAGAGTAGCATGAGTACACCACGACGGTACTCGCAAGTGCCAAGCCTAACCTCGACGCAGTAGTGAAGAGAAAGGTCGGGCCCTACCGAGAAACAATAATATAATGATGAAAACAAAATAAACAATTTAAATGATAATAATTTCCGAAATAACCACATTATGATAATTACTGCAACCGTCTACGATTAAGCTAACAACAAATAACCAACTCAAATAAACAAATCCAGGATCTGCGGGAATTGAACCCACAGTCCCATTCTCAGTACCTCTGGGTCTCCGGGAATCGAACCCGCAGCCCATGTCTCAATAATATCTCAATAACTCAGGATCTCCGGGAATCGAACCCGCAGTCCACAAACAACATCACTCCGGGTCTCTGGGAATCGAACCCACAGCCCTAGGATCTCCGGGAATCGAACCCGCAGTCCACATCTCAATAATATATCAATAGCTCAGGATCTCCGGGAATCGAACCCGCAGTCCACAAACAATATCACTCCGGGTCTCTGGGAATCGAACCCACAGCCCTGGGATCTCCGGGAATCGAACCCGCAGTCCACGAGCACAACCAATAAAGGAAATCCACAGAGAGAATAATTATGCTTAACTATAACTTCCCCGAAAAATAGTGCCAATAATTATCAAGGAGTTCAAATAAGGCAATTAGACAACTAAACAGTTAAGTGCTACCTAATCATGCTTTTCTAACTACTACCGGATAAAAGTATCAAATTAACAGCCCAAGACAGGAATATCGCTCATCGAACGTTTGAAATAAAGTACGTGTTCAACAACCAGCGCATGTACACGCCCGTCACCTCGCGTACAAGGCTTTTAAACTATCACATAATATCCTAGGGGTGAAAATTTCCCCACACGAGGTTAGACAAGCCACTTACCTCAATTCCGGTACAAAACCGCTAAGTAATAACCCTCTTGCCACGAATGTCGGCCTCCACAAGTGTAGAATCCGATAAAAATCAATAGAATCACATCAAAATAGGCCAATTGGGCATTACCCAATCAAATTAACTCAAAATTCACCAAAACCCACAAGTTGCCAAAACCCGACTTTCGGTACGCTTAACGAAAATTCACGAAAGTTATATATTCGAACCCTTGTTTCAATACGAGTCTATGCATATAAAGTTTACCAAATTCGGACTCCATTTGCCCACTCAAAACCTTGATTTTCTAAAGGTTTTGGTCTAGGGTGAAAACCCCCATTAATTACCCGAATTCCTCCATTTTCATGAAAAACTTGCATAATATTATCAACAACAATCATAATTGGAGTCCATAATTGATTACCTCAAGAAACCCCTTGAATCTCCCTTCAAAATCGCCCAAATCGCCCCTTAAGCCGAGACCCAAAATGTGTGAAATGTTCTGAAATTTTTCTAACTTCTCGATACACTTACTTACAGCGATTTTCGCTTCCGCGGAACATTTTCCGCTTCTACGCGTCCGTATCCGCGACCAAAGCGGTCGCTTCGCCGGCTCCAGGCCCGGCCGGCCATTTCCGCTCTCGCGAACAAGCAGGGCCGCTAAGCGGATCCGCCTCGCGAAGCTTCCGCTTCGCGGACACATCCGCCTCTCGCGCATAATTGACCGCTTCTCGCGGTCTCGCCCAAACGGTAAGATGTCCGCTTCTCCCGACCATGTCCATTTCTCCCCGTCCGCTTACGCGATCACCGGCTCGCACCAGCCGACCCCGCTTCGGCCGGATTGGCTTCCGCCTCGCGGAAACAGCCGCTCTCGCGCATCTCGTCCGCTTCGCGGACACGCTCCTCGCGCCCGAAACTCCGCAGGAGCGGAACAATGTAGCAGGATTCCAACCCGCAATTTTCCACAATTTCTCCCGTTTAACCATCCGAAAACACCCCGAGGCCCCCGGACCTCATCCAAACATACCAACACATCTTAATACCTTATTCGAACTTGCTCAAATCCTCAAAACACGTCTAACAACATCAAAACCCATAATTCACATCGAATTCAAGCCTAAATTTCTTAAAACTTTCCGAATTGCACATTCGATCTAAAACCCGACCAAACGACGTCCGAATGACCTGAAAATTTGCGAACATACCCAAAATCACATAACGAAGCTACACAGAAATTGTCGGAATTCCATTCCGACCCCCGGATCAAAATCTCACCTATCGTTCGGATTCGCCAAAATTTCAACCTTCGGCATTTCAAGCCTAATTGAGCTACGGACCTCCAAAATACATTCCGAACGCGCTCCTAACCCCGAAATCACCTAACGGAGCTAATGGAACCATCGGATTTCCGTTCCGAGATCGTCTTAACACTGTTCCGGCTACAGACCGTTTTCTAGTTTCAAAGCTCTTATTTAGGGACTAAGTTTCCCAAAATGCTCAAATTTTCGGAACCGACTCTCCCGGCAACCCACAATAGCAGAAATGAACTTAGGGAATAGTTAAATTAGGGATTGGGGCGTAATTTTCTAAAATGACCGGTCGGGTCGTTACATTCACCTTCCAGTGTCTGACGTGTACGTTTCCCGGGCACAACTGGGAGTCTAGAAACTTTGTTGGAAGTGGGATGCACCACCTCATATATACCTTCCCCCCCCCCCTTATAACATTCACGGTTCTCTTGGGTGATGGGGGTTTTGGCGGTTCTTGTCTGTTTTTCATGTAAGCATGCTTTCCTTTTTCACTGAATAACTCAGTAAGATAATCATATTTTAATAGATAATCCCCTTCACTCTGTAGAAATCATCATTCTGGTGTCTTATGCCCGTGATCATTATGAAATTAACACCAATTATCTGGATTGCGCTTGTTTGGGTTTGAACGCATCTCCCTCGGCCATCGTACCTTATCCCCCATTCCTCGCAAAACAGCTACGAGCTCGGAGTTGGTAACATTAAAATTGTATCCACCAAACCTTGCCTTCAAACTTCCATTTTCATTAAACGGCTCTTGCATGTTTCTACCATTTCAAAATCTTGAGGAAGAACCGGACTCCCGTCCCCTTGATTTTGGATCATATCGCTGATTCTCTTGTTTCGTTCTTGAATCTTTTCCTGAAGGGCCCAGATAAGGATCGCATCTGTTCTTACTTGATCTCTTTTCAGTTTCAGACCTCCGAGACCTACTCCTTTCATCATGGGAATGTTAAAGTACAGTATCTTCTTCAATTCTGAGTTTGGTGCTATACCTATTATACACATCATTCCATGTAGTTGCAGGAAATTAGCAAGGCTTTCTTTAAGCTTTCTTGTAGCCTCAGAGCTTTTGTCATTCAAACTACTCATGAAAGCTATTGCAACCCAATTATCTGGTTGAAACCTATCAACGAAATCTCGGAGTAACTCCGTGTCTGATTGCTTCCATCCTTTTTTTCTACCTTTTGTGCTCCTGAGTGCACTTTTATAAAATAATCTGCAAGCTCAGCAAAAGAATTAATAGAATTTTCAGGTAATAGAGAGTACCAGGTTAATGCTCCCTTTGTAAGTATCTCTCCAAACTTTTTGACTACTATGGATTCGATTTCCTGTTTGGTTAAGTCATTCCCCTTAACACCCGTAGTGAATGCAGTCATGTGATCTCGTGGATCGGTTGTACCGTCATATTTTGAAATATCAGACATTTTAAATTTCTTTGGAATAGGAAGAGGAGCTGCACTTGGCTTCCAAGGTTGTTGAGAATATTTATCCGCATCAATCCCTCTAATTACTGGAGGAACTCCTGGTATTTGCTTGATCCGTTCACTTTGCTCCTTGAGTTGTGCTTGCAAGGTTAGTATCATATTTTGTAAAGAATATTTATTTGTATTACCTGTATCCATTTCTCGTGGTCCACTGGGAGATCCCTTGTTTGTGTTATCCAAAGCAGAGCGAGGATTCTCTATTGTATTTTTATTAGGGGTAGGAGTATGTGGTAAAGAAGGCAACCGGTTAACTAAAGTTTGGAGAGCTTGAATGACTTGTGCATTGATTATCCTTTGAAGAGCTTGTTCTGTCCCTTCAAGGTGTTCTGACTGCTCTTGTTCATCGGACAGAGGCACAGGAGTACCTTCACGACACTGGCGTGGAGAGGTTTGAGAGGAGGGAATTGTATTATCATTGTTCAAATTCCCTTGAACGTGAGGGATTTGGTTGTCAACAACGTTGTTGTTGTTGTTCGACATGATATTAACCACAAGTAAAGTGTGTAAGCTTTAGAAAGGATTGATTATCAGATTCCCGGTAACGAAACCAATTTGTTTAACCAAAATATAGAACTTTGATTAAAACCAGAAAATAATAGAAAAATCGGGTTACTGATAATCAAGAGACCGAAAAATATGACAGGCTTTCAATAATCAAAATGAACAGTAAAGTAAAATTGTATTTCAGTAGTCTTTCAATAGTTGATCGTGTCTACAATTGATAGAACTTTCTCCTTTTATAGCTAACTCTAGGTAGGAGGATGAAACCTAGGTTTTAATGACATAATTATGAGTAATAAATGACATTAAATGGGTCGTTACACAATCATTCTTATTGAATGCTAATTCTTCAACGTATCAAGTATTTAATGATTGAATTTGAACTTCTTTCTGCCTCCAGATCTATGTCTTAAATGCTTTTTGACCTGTTGCCTTTGAATGTCTTGAATAAATACGGAACTCGTATCTGTTTGCTCTTGGTACCCTTTATCTTTAGAATCACGTTCTAACCCACTTTGAACAGATACGAGATTCGTAGCTGGATCTCGTCCCGTGTCTAATTTGTCTTCTAATATCTTTTATTTATCCTCTTTCGGAAGGATAACCTTTTGACCTTTCCACGTGTCTTGCCACGTCAGAAAAAAACTTTTTCCCCAATACAGTTATGCAAGAATAAAATCTGAACGTGGCCTCCTGCAAATGGAATCATCAGGTCAAAATTCCTTTCATTCGAGAGTAATTTCAACATCACAATCAGCAATCTTTTACTGCACATGCGTAGGATCTTTCCCATCTACGAACAACGATCCAACCAACACAAACATCTCTAATAATTCCTTCAAAGTTCCAGTCAAATCCTCAGGAATAAAGATATTAAGAGAATCTTAGATACGGAAAAGGGCCTAAAATACCCCTCAACTATCAGATTTGGTCTAAAAATGCCTCCCATCCACCTATCGGGCCAAATATGCCCTTCTGTTAATGTTTTTGGCTCACAAATGCCCTTTGAGTTAACGGAAGGACACGTGTCATCCTCTTATTGGCGCATTCTAAATATTTGATAATTAATTAAAAAGACACATTATTCATACCTGAAAAATAAATAAAATTTTTCTAAAATACTTACAAAAGTTTATTAACAAAATCCTTTTTTTGTTTTTGTAAAAACTGGAAAAAAATGTTATTTTTAGTAAAAAACTAGATTTTTTATTTCTTTTTTAAAAAAAACTGTTTTAAACTTTTTTTTAAAACTGGATTTTTTTTTTGTAAAAACAGATTTTTAGAAAACTGGATATTTTTTGTAAAATCTATTTTTTTAGAAAACTGGATTTTTTAAAACTTTTTTTTTAAAACTGTTTTAAACTTTTAAAAAATCCAGTTTTCTAAAAAAACAGATTTTACAAAAAATATCCAGTTTTCTAAAAATATGTTTTTACAAAAAAAAAATCCAGTTTAAAAAAAAAGTTTAAAACAGTTTTTTTTTTAAATAAATAAAAAATCTAGTTTTTTACTAAAATAAGATTTCTTTCCAGTTTTTACAAAAATAAAAAAAAATAGATTTTGTTAATAAACTTTTGTAAGTATTTTAGAAAAATTTTATTTATTTTCCAGGTATGAATAATGTGTCTTTATAATTAATTATAAAATATTTAGAATGCGCCAATAAGAGGATGGCACGTGTCCTTCCGTTAACTCAAATGGCATTTGTGAGCCAAAAACATTAACAGAAGGGCATATTTGGCCCGATAGGTGGATGAGGGGCATTTTTAGACCAAATGTGATAGTTGATGGTCATTTTAAGCCATCTTAGATAAAAAACTTAGCAACATATAACAAAGCTGAATCCCCAACGACGGGATTTTACCGTAGAGTCATGCACGTGTGGGGTCAGTAAGAAGCCATAGATTCGCCAAAATGAATTTGTCGGTGTCGATTTGCTGCAAAATTTACTAGATATGGTAATCGCGATGGATCTCGTTTAGAACTAGATTCACCATGTTAACATGAAGTTTTCTTTTCAAATTATATACATATTGGGGTAAACCGAGTAAGAATTTGCGATATGGGTCTATTGTGGTTATTTGTGTATATGATAGAAATCGGGGCTATTAGATTTTGGTCTTCGATAGAAAAAGTGATACCATATCGTTAAAACAAGTCGTCGAGCTCGGGGTCAAAGTTCCTTTCCAAGGTCATGGTCGATAACCCTTACCGAGGTCAGAATAAGGCATGTTTCAGGGTGACGCCGGTATGAGTCAGTAATAGAAAGAGCAAGATAAATTTCGAAATAGATTGGTCTTCAACTGTAAAACATTTGTCAAATACGATTTCCTACTATAATTATAAGTGTACCTTATTTAGGACTCCCCTGTTATATAAAGGAGATACCATCCATTTGTAATACACTCATCATTGCTCATTGATAAGAAAATATACGCTTGCTATTCTCTTGCTGTTTCACTTACTAATCATCAGAGTTGTTTTATCATTTGTTCTTCCCATTATCATACCTTGAGATTGTCATAGTTCGAGGCGAGATTTAGTTTACACACTGGTTTGATCTATTGTATTCTTTAAGTTATATTTAATACCTTATTTATCGATTGTCATTGAATTAAATCACATATCCGTGAAACCATAATATAAATTTAATCGGTGCAAGAAAATTAGGGTAAACAGTTTAGCGCCCACCGTGGGGCTAAGGATAATAGTAATTTTTTCGGTGTTGATCCTGATAACACACGTTATTTTCACACTTGTTCTTGTCGAGATTTTAACTCTCAGGTTAAAGCATGTCAAAGTTACAAAATGCACCCATACATGGTGATGGTAGTCTCGAATTTCACGGGGAAAATGACAATGTAATTGCTCTAGGAGCCCGGGTGCCACCAGCTAATTTCGGGGGAGCACCGATCGTCGATCCAGTCGATATCAGTTTGCACGTTGCTCTAAATACGGACCTAGGTGCGGACCCCGAAGGGAGTGTACGCAGGGAAGGATGATCTGGTGGGCAAGATACACAAGGCAGAGAAGACGAGAGAGTTAGCTCCTGGTAATATTCGAGATGTTACAATTTCAGCAAGCCGCTATTGTTCAATTGCAAAATCAACATAGGACTGCAAATGTGGTCGAGCTAGAAATCACTCGCTATACCGAGCTAGTGCTAGAAAGGTCGAATGGTAATGCATCGAGGACTGATCCTACAATTATAAAAATGCTCGAGGAGCTCACCAAAAGAATTGAGACAGGGGAGAAGAAAATTGAAGATAATGTAAAAAAAAGTAGAAATATACAACTCCCATGTTGATCAGATACTGGGGGCACCCCCGATCCTAAAAGGATTGGATTCGAAAAAGTTTGTGCAAAAACCTTTTCCTCTGAGTGTGGCTCCAAATCCCATTCCTAAGAAGTTTCATATGCCGGATATACCTAAATAGAACAGGAATACCGATCCTAATAAACACATCACTTCGTACACATGCAGAATTAAAGGAAATGACATAGATAATGATAAGATCGAGTCCGTTTTGTTAAAAACAATTGGCGAAACTTTGTCAAATGGAGCAATGATTTGGTATCACAACCTACCACCAAATTCCATTGATTCATTTGCCATGTTAGTAGACCCTTTCATGAAGGCACACGCTGGGGCCCTAAAGGTCGCAACAAGAAAATCAGACAGTTTTAAGATAAGACAAAGGGATAATGAAATGCTGAGGGAGTCTGCATCCATATTTAAAATGGAATGCATGGAGTTGCCATCGGTCACAAATGATTGGGCCGTTCAAGCTTTTATCCAAGGGTTGAACGAGCGGAGTTTGATAGCATCACGACATTTGAAACAAAATTTGGTCGAGTATCTTGCTGTAACTTGGGCACATGTGCACAATCGATATAAATTGAAGATAAGGGTCGAGGACGACTAATTAGGAGCCCTTTTTGGTTTAGTACATCTAAATAGGTTGGAATTTAAAACCTCAAGAGACGTCTACAGGGAGCCAATGTCGAATAGAGAATGATATCAACCATATACTGTGGATCGAAGGAACAATGGTTCAAGATGCAACCAATCCCAAAATGATCGAAAAAGCTATCAAGGGAAAAATTCTCGAGGAGTTATGAGCAAGATTGGTTATGATAAGCATGCCAATCCCGTGGAGGCACCTCGATTATCGAAGTATAACTTTTTCATTGACGCATCGGGCATTATATCGGGAATCAGAAGGATTAAAGATACTAGGTGGCCCAGACACATACATACCAATCTTTCCAAAAGAAACTGAAATTTGATTTGCAAGTATCATGGCACGCATGGTCACAAAACCGAGGATTTCAGGCGACTAAGGGAAAAGGTAGCATGTCTATTCAACGAAGGTCATCTTTTGAGAGTCCCTCAACGATTGAGCTAAGATTCATTTCAAAGAATGGGAGGCCAATAAGAAATATGAACAGGATGAACCCGAGCATGTCATTCATGTGATCGTTGGTAGGGTTAATATTCCACAACGACACATATTCAAACGCACTAAGGTGTCAATCACTAGGAAAAACAAACATGAGATATGTGCCGAAGGATCCTTATCATTCAATGACAAAGAAGTAGAAAGCATTTCTCAGCCACACAATGTTGCTCTAGTAATTTCTATCTTATTAAATAAAGTTCAAGTTAGGCGTGTTTTAGTGGATTTAGGTAGCTCAACGAATATTATCCAATCGAGGATCGTGGAGCAACTCAGCCTACAAGATCAAATCGTGCCCGCAATCGGGTCTTAAACGGCTTCAACATGGATAATGAAACAACTCAAGGGGAGATTATTTTACCAGTGGACGTGGCTGGAACCATTCAAGATACCAAATTCCACATGATCAAGCGCGTCATGAGTTATATTACCCTAATCATAAGGCCGTGTATCCACAACATGAGTGCAATCCCCTCGACTCTCAACCAAATGATAATTTCCGACGGCGGACTGTGTAAAAATAGTATACGTGGAGCAGCATGCAGCAAAGGAAACATTTGCGGTCGATGAGGTAACACAAATATCAATACCACCAACTTCAGAAAGGTCGAGCATCAAAGGTAAACAAGATGCCAAATAGCAATCACAACCACCAGCCTCGACCAAATTGGGAAAGTAGGAGATAGAAGAAGAGAAAGAGGATTCTCTAACCCCTCGAACCTTTATTGTTCCCAAAGACTCTGACACCACAAAATCAACTGTCGAAAAGTTGGAATAGGTTATATTGATCGATTACCTACTCGTGCAAAAGGTATACCTAGGAACGGGGTTAACCCCCAAACTCAAGGAAAAACATATTCAATTTCTTATTGATAACATGGATTGTTTTGCTTGGTCCCATATAGACATGACATGGATCCCACTGGAGTAACAACACATCGGCTAAGACTTGACCCCAAATTCAAAAAAGTGAAACAAAAGAAAAGACCCTAGTCCTAGGTAAAGCACACATTCATAAAGGACGAGGTAACTAAACGTCTCAAAATAGGGTCCATTCGGGAAGTAAAGTATCCCGAATGGCTAGCCAATGTAGTCATAGTCCCTAAAAAGGTAACAAACCTAGAATGTGTGTAGACTCTAAGTATTTAAACAAGGCATGCCCCAAAGATTCTTTTCACTGCCTAACATCGATCGCTTGATAGATGCCACCACTGGCCACGAGATCCTTACCTATCTCGATGTTTGTTTCGGGTATAACCAAATCAAATAAACCTGGAAGACCAGGAAAAGACTTTATTTATTACCAAGTATGGAACATATTGCTATAACGTAATGCCCTTCGGGATAAAAAATACCGGAGCTACTTACCAACGCCTAGTAAATAAAATGTTTGAAGAACAAATAGGTAAGTCAATTGAAGTTTATATCGATGACATGCTAGTTATGTCCCTGCGTGCAGAGGACCATTTGGCTCATTTACAGGAAACATACGAGATTTTGAGGTGATATACATAAAGCTAAACCTTGAGAAATGTGCTTCCAGGGTCGGTTCGGGCATATTCCTGGGCTTTATGGTATCGAACAGGGGAATTGAGATCAACCCCGACAAAACCAAGGCCGTCATGGAAAATGTAAAGGCCGTGTAGAGGCTAACTAGATGAATAGTTACTTTAGGCCGATTCATCTCGAGTTCGTCGGATAAAAGTCATAGATTTTTCTCTTTGTTCAATAAGAAGAATGATTTTACCTGCACCCTAGAGTGCCAACAAGCATTAGAGGAACTAAAGAGATACCCATCGAGTGCACCACTGCTTCACGCTCCAAAGGCAGATAAGAAACTCTACTTGTACCCGGTAGTATAAAATATAGCGGTAAATGGTGTCCTAGTTCGGGAAAAGCAAGGTACGCAATTTCCCATTTATTATGTAATTAGAACCTTAAGAGAAGAAGAAACTAGGTATCCACACTTAGAGAAATTGGCATTTGCACTGATAAACATTTCTAGAAAGTTAAAACAATACTTTCAGTGGCACTCGATATATGTATTAACCATGTAACCACTTCGTAATATTTTACACAATCCCAAACTATCGGGCCGATTGGTCAAATAGATCGTCAAACTTAGTTGATACGATATCGAGTATCGACCTCAAACGACCATCAAGTCTGAAATTGCGGCAAATTTTGTGGCCGATTTCATGCCAACACTCGTACCTAAAGTTGAAAAAGAACTTTTGTTAAGATTAGACACATCATCGGGGGTGTGGACCCTCTTCATTAACGGTACTTCGAATGTAAAAGGAGCCGGGTTAGGCATCATTCTGAAGCCGCCCACGGCTAGCACAAGTAGTCTATTAAAACTTCTATGTTGACTAACAATGAGGCAGAGTATGAGGCCATGATTACGAGGCCATGATTATAGGTTGACTAAAAACTTCTAGGTTGACTAAGACATTGAAGTCATGTGTGACTCTTTACTAGCGGTGAACCAAGTAAACAAAACCTTCAAAGTTCGAGAGGATATAATGCGAAGGTATTTGGACAAGCTATAGGTAAGGCTGGCAAACACTCCGAGCTCGGTCCCATACGGGCTTCACGGGCCGAGCATAGATGGTTCGAGTTCAAACGAACCCCATATTAGTGGGCCAGGATCAAACGGATCCGTCATGGGATTTTTGGTGTAACCAGATCGGGAACGTGTAGTAATGGTCCCGGGCTATATGGGTTGGCCCCGGGCCTAAATAGGCCTTGACTTTTTTTACATATATTTTTATCTAAGGCAATTTCTTACAAATTATAGCTTATATATATATATATATATATATATATATATATATATATATATATATATATATATATATATATATATATATATATGCTATTTATTTGTTTAAAATTTTTATCTAAGACATTTTCTTGTAAATTATACTATATAATTGTGACTTAAATATTTTTAGTTCAATTTAAAACACAAAATATTGTAAAAAGATATCTAAAGGTATTCGTTACAATTTTTATCATTATATCATTAAGAAAATATGACCCAATCTTTCTCAGTTGCCACCCCTCCCCCCAATGAAATGAGAAAAAAAAAGAAACTAGTCAAGATGTGCCAAAATACAAGTTACATATTAATTTTATATGGTATGTCTTACAAATTTCATAAATCCATCAAGGTTTGTAAGCATTTTCGTTGGTGGTGGTGGAAAAGAAGCTTGGTCATCACCGCTTCTGGGTCAAGCTGCTCCTCCGCAAGTTCAACTACCATTTCTTCATAACCTTCGTCTACCTCTAGTTGTGATTCAGCAAGTCCCAAATTTCTTCGTTCTGAACGGATCCAATCTCTGAAAAAAAGTACTGATTTTTCAAAGGTCTCCCTCATAGATGCTCTATAATCACCAAGTTGTAGTCTTGCTTGACTGAAAGCGCTCTCCGATGCCACTATTAAAGTTTGAATGGTTAAAATGTCGCGGTCCATCCTTGAAAGGATCAGAAAGTATTTTTCTTTGGCCTTCCACCATTCTAAAAGATTAAATGAGTCGTCGAGATTCTCCTGCTAAAGTCCCTATGACAAATAAACTTCAATCTCATTTAGTTGTGAACAATCACTAGTGGTACAACCTCGAGAACCCCTGAACTCGTTCCAAGAACTAAGTGCTCTTACTCCCACAGTTCTTTTAGATGATTGAGAACTAGAAGAAGAAGAAGAAGGAATTGGAATATCTTGTCTAGCATTATCTAGTGCAATTTTGATAAGCACTATAAATAGTTAGAGCATTTAATTTAATTGGGGCTTGTGCGACTAAAAGTGTAGAGAACTCCTCACGTGCAAGTGCTAAACCATTATAAATAGATTGATACCAATATTGAGGACCACCTAATTTCATAGTAGGATTTAACAAGGCAACAATACCATGAATAGGATGAATACGGAAAAGATATTTTTAAATTTCTTTCTCATAGAATCAATAGCTACTTCATAAATTTCTCCACCCTCTGAAAAATGAGCAAACAAATTTGCAAGATCTGCAAGATAAACTAAACAGTTCGAAATAGTAGGATAATATTGCCCAAAAAATTTATTTGTAGCAACATGAAAGGTTTCTACAAAATCTACAAGCATTTTAACATTAGTCCAATCCACATTTGTAAGGTGCTCATCATCATTACTTACATGAGCATTAAACGTTGAGTTTATGGGGTTTCTATATTCATATGTAACAACTAAATTGTCATACATTTAATTCCATCTAGTTAGACTAGGTTTAAAAACCTTTCTTTCTCTTATGCCAAATTTATCGCATCTTTTAAAATATTCTCTAAGTCTACTTCTACGGTTTGAATAAAAAAACTAATTAAGAGACATTTTAACCTTTTCAATTTTAACATTTAAAATCATACCATCACCCATAATTAAATGGTAAATATGACAAATACATCTAACATGAAAAATGTTTCTAAATGCAGGATTTAGTGTAGTGGTAAGAAAGGCTACAACATTAGTGTTACTAGTAGCATTATTCAAAAATTGATATTATTTTATCACTAATGCAAAAATATCTACAAATATCCGTAACTGTGCTAGCAATAAGTTACCATGTGTGACGTGAATTAATTATTCTATAAGCAATAATGTGCTTTTGCATTATCCACTCCTCATCAATCCAATGACTTGTAACTGTAAGATAATCCCAATCATTACAACTTCTACCAATATCAGTAGTAATAACGATACGAAAATTAATATGAGTAAATAAATAGCGCAAATATTATTCATATTCATGTTTATATTTATATATATCGCTATTTACAATTGTGCGATGGCACATAACAGTAACTATTTTATCCAATTCTTCCCTATCTTTTCTTGGGTCATAATATAAAATACCACATGTAAGAGTGTTAATTCCTAGTTGACTAGGGTCAGGCTGACTAGGTAGACTTGTCCCACCGTCTGCAGCTTTCATTTGATTATATTTTACTTTATCTTGAGGGTGTATCAATATGTGTCTTCTCAAATTCCCCCCTCCCCACCCCCAACATAGTTAAAGGCTATCTCTTGGCGATAAGTTTTACACTTAGCTTTATTTTTTCTCTGATTTGAATAAAAAATGGCCAAACAAGAGATATTTCGGTCCATTTAGAAGGTTGTCTAGAAAAACTAAAGGTAGTAATAGGGGGTCAACCGGGGAATCATTTGGATTAGTTGGGTTAACTTGAGTAAAATGACTAGTGGGTGTATCATCATCCGGTTACGTTTCATCTAAATCTATTTCCTGCTCATCTTCTTCATCTATAGTTGGATTGCCATAAAGGTTGTTCATATATTCATCATCTAAGCATTCATCACAACCAATATTATGCACATATTGACTCTCCGTAAATTGTAATGAACTATTATTACTATCAAGAATAGGAGCGGGTGGAGGGCGAGAATGAGGGTTTAGGTAGGGGAGGCTCGGGAATTAAAGGAAGAATAGATTGGCCACTAGATTCACTACTCTTGAATTTTTCCTTATTTTTACTAAATACTTTTTTAAGGAATATGCCATATTTTTATGATACAAAGTAATTAAATAAAACAAACAAAAATATAATATTAAAACTAAAGAGTTGAAACGAGCTTACCGAATTGACGAATAACTTGTTGATATTAATTATCGTTGAAGAATTGAAGACTTGAACTGTCACGAGCCTGATTTTTCCCCCGACATCGGGATCGTGATGGCGCCTACTCGTGGTAGCTAGGCAAGTTACTACATTCAATATTATCCTGTTCGTATCATTATTCTTATACTCGTATTTACCAACAAGAGAAATAATATTAATTTAATAAATGCGGAAGACTTTCAAAATAGGGATAAATAATACCAAGGTAAAACACTAATGAAATCCTCTACCCAAGACGTGGAGTCACCAGCTCACGAACTACTACTGAATACTACACATAAAGGTCTGAAAGAAAATAACATATATATGTCCGTCTCGGAACAATAAGACCACAACAAATAATATAAGTAAGTGGAAGAGACGCCGGGCCTGCGGACGCCTGCAAGCTACCTCAGTCTCGGAATGCTCAACCCCCACGAATACTCTACTGCTGCTGCTGCTCCTGCTCAAATCCTGGACCTGTGCAAAAACGCACAGAAGTGCAGTATCAGCACAATCCGACCCCATGTGCTGGTAAGTGCCTTGGCCTATCCCGGCGAAGTAGTGACAAGCCTAGGACCAGACACTCACATAAACCTATGCAGTTCTATATATATGTACACCACAAGATAACAAGAAATATCAAGTAACAAATTCAACAAGAAGTATCATAAGAGGGGAAACACATCAGTTAGCAACAATTGTTAACTCAATAATGGAAATCAGAGTATAATGGAGACAGCTAATATCAAAACAAGGAATAGCAAATAATTGCACGGCATCACCCTTTGTGCTTTTACTCTCATCCTCACCAGATAAGCAAATAAAAGTGCACGGCATCACCCTTCGTGCTTTTACTCTCATCCTCACATCCATGGCATGGCATGATCCTTCGTGCATGGTTCAATAACAAGACACGGCATTACCCTTCGCGCATAATCAATATCACAAGGCACGGCATGATCCTTCGTGCATAATCAATAACAGGGCACGACATTATCCTTCGTGCATAATCAATAATATAAGGCACGACATTAACCTTCATGCAAAATCAGTAAACAAGGCACGACATCACCCTTCGTGCATTACCACTCTTCCTTACCCAAATAACAATCACAGTTAAGGGCAAAGAATGAAAACAATAATCATGAACCGTCCCGGCAAGGGACACAACAATCATCACAACAAGGTCCCGGCAAGGAAAAACAATAATTCACTTTACAATAACTCCCGGCAAGGGAAAACAGTGTATAATTCCACAACCCGGCAAGGGTTCAATAATCCATCTTTAAAACATCTCACAACAAGTGTCAACAACGACTCACGGTCATGCTAGACGCCAGTGTATGGATACTCGTCACCATAGCCCGTACACCGCACTCGATCACATAGCACATATCACATAATCCTATTCCCTCAAGCTAGGATAGATCAAACACTTACCTCTAGCCTTGAAGTCCAAATTATCCTTCAACTATGGCTTTACCTCGAATTTCAGCTCTCAACTTGCTCAAATCTAATCACAATTGATTCCATTACATTAATAAATACTATATAACTTAGTTTGGATGCTTAAAAATGGTTTTCTCAAAGTTTACCCCAAAATTTCCCAAAATGCCCCTGGACCCATGTGGTCGGAACTCGGGGTTCGGACCAAAATCCGGTTACCCATTCCCTCATGAGTTCAAATATATGATTTATTTCAAAATCGGACCTCAATTCGAGGTCCAATTCCCCAATTCATGTAAACCCTATGTTCTACCCAAAAACAAGAATTCCTACCATGAAAACCTTTGATCTCTCTTGAAAAACATGTTAATGATGTTAGGAATTTAAAGAATTAAGTAAAAAGTGACTTACAAGTGCTTTGGAGTGATTTTGCTCTTGGGGGTTCGTGTGTGGTGTGTTGGGTTTTGAAAGAATGAAGAAAAGAGGTCAAAAATTCGTTTAAGTATAAATTTGCACAGCTGTGGATATCGCAATTGCAAACACAGCAGGTTTTGGTTCTGTGGCTCTCGCATTTGTGAGAAAAGGTTCGCATTTGCGAACTGGGCTGGGACACTGGGGACTACGCATTTGCGACATATTAGTCGCATTTGCGAAGGTGGGCCATTTACTGAAGGCCTCGCATTTGCGAGGTGTAGTTTGCATTTGCGAACCTAAGAGTTTCCCGGACATCATCGCATTTGCGATCAATGGTTCACATTTGTGAACACTGCCTTGGTCTTCCATCTTCGCATTTGCGATACAATCTTCGCATTTACGAAGATACCAGCTGGGTGAAAAACCAACTGTGTTATTTTTCAGAATTTGCTCCAACGGCCTATCAAATCTTTACCCGAGCCCCCGGGCTCCAAACCAAACATGTACACAACATCAAAAAACAAACTTGCTCGTGCGATCACATCGCCAATATAACATCGTTTTCATCAAATCAAGCCTCAAGTTCATGATTATCATTCTTTTAGTTTCATAACTTTCAAATTTGGAACTCAAGGTTCAAAACACATCAAATGACATCCAAATGTCACTAAACTTTGCAGAAAGCACATATATAATATTTAAGACTTGTACCGGGCATCGAAACCAAAATACGAGCCCGATACCAAGGTCATTTAATTCATTTTCCTTTAACAATTTCAACAAAAACAATTTAACAGAAAAATTCATATCTTAGGCTCTAGGCCTCAAAATTCGACTCCAGACACATGCCCGAGTCCCATATTTTCCTACGGACCTTCCGGGACCATCCGATCTCGGGTCCGGGTTCGTTTACCAAAAACATTGATTGAAGTCAACTATATCAATATTAATATCATTTTTCTTCAAATTTCTCATAGAATTCACATATTCTATCACAGAATCTTTTCGGCTACATGCCTGGATCATGCACGTAAATCGAGGCAACATAGAATGAGGTTTTCAAGGCCTCGAAAGTGCGGAACAAGCGAGGAAAATTGGTTATGACACTTTGGGTCGTCACATGAATACTTCGATTCACCAACTTCATAATTTTTCACGCAAGGTGCAACAATAAAGTCACCAATTTTAGAAGAATATTAGAGGGAGATTAAGAGAGATTGATGATTTGGTGAAGAAAAATGAAAGAATGAGGGGGTATTTATAGTTGAAAATAGGGAAAATTATAATATAAAAAGTTTGGGGTTAAAATAAAGTTGGGGGGTTAAATGGATATTTTATAAATAGCCATCGACTAATTTTGGCAGCCATAACGGTTATTTTTTAAATAGCCAACAATCAGATTCTTAAAATAGATTTTTTTCAAAATTTAGTCGTTGGGCCTGTTTAGGACCAATTGAACCGTCCCACTTAGGAGCCGGTCCCAGGACAAAACGGTCCCGATCCTAATGGACACTTTCTTTGAACCGGCCCACATGGGCCTCAAACCCCCTAGTCCCGGGCTTAAATGGGTAGGCTCGTTTAGGCTTACTACCCATATGGGCTCGCGGGCCTGGGCCTAACCGGCCCACTTGCCACCCTTAGCTGCAGGTAGCTTTGCACTGTTTCAAGGAATGAACTTTACAACATGTACCTTAAGAACAAAACATAAGGCCAATGCACTTGCAAATCTGGGGTCGTCAGTCAAGGTAGATGAGATCAGCTCGGGTAGTGTCGTTCAACTCTCGAATTGGTGATCAAGGAAGGCCATGCTGAGATAAACTCTACAAGCTTGACCTTGGATTGGAGGAATAAATATATTGAATATGGTTACCGTGAAAATGGTAACAACAATGAAATTTGATTATGAGGTTCTAAAAATACGTGATCTATTTTTATGCTAGTTGTTTAAGAAGTGAACGCTAAGTAAAATATTAGAAAGAAAGGTTTATAGCTTATAGACGATATGATAACCGGATCAAATGGCTGAAGATCAGGGGCTAGAGTTGTCGTATGTGAGGCCTCGGGGTCAAGTTGGATGACCGATTTGGAGCAGTCTAGAGGAGATAACAGTTATGAGGACTATGATGATGGCTCTTTATGATCAATGATAGGCAATAAATGATGAAAAATAAATAGAACACAATGAATATAAGCAATAAATGAAGTAATAAGATCAAGAGAATATGTTAGAGAGTAGAGAGAATGTTCTTGTGTATTTAGTATTGAGCATCAAATATCTACAAAAGGATAGGAATCCCCTTTATATGTGAGGGGGAATTCCAACATAGTACAAGTGCATTAATTATGAAGATATGGGGATGGTACAACCATTTAATGCCTTGGTTCACTTTTTGACTAGTCCATTAGACTTGGCCAACTATATGTACGTGCCTTGGGAACTTCACCTTGATCCACCGAGACCACAAATTTACATTGCCTCGAGGTCGGTCGTTACTTACACTACCTCAAAGTCGATCACCAAGAACCCTCAAAGTCAATCACTGAAAATCTTTGAGATGCCTTGATGATCATAAAATCGAATTGTCAATTTTTAACGTATATAGATAGTCCCCCCCCCCCCGTTTCCTAGAACAAAGTGGTAGGAAATGATTTTGAACTCCTACTCCTCAAGCACTATCATCATGAAGTCAGCCCATCAGAGCATTAAATGCCACAACTCAAAGGTCGCACAAGGGTTGCCTTCAAACACGACTATCGAGAAGCACATGAACCGCCATTGATTTGTCCTTTCTACTGCCCATATGGCTTCTAGAAGTGCATAAGTTGTTTGATAATTCACACTTTTACAACATCTTCAAGTCTCAGAACCAAGGACATGCCCTTTCATGTTATTTCTTCTCCTATTCTTGATTCCTTACCTACTTTCTCAAAAATGTCTTTCCACCACCATAGCTAGAACCTATTAAATAGTGCCTCGAAAAGAGGATGCTGCCTCTTCTTTTCGAACATCCAAAGGAAATCCAAAAGTGATATCCAACCATTGAATAGTGTACCTATACAAAGTTCAACATGGCAAAGGATTTTTCATCGACAAACCCTTATCTACACCGGGCTAATGAGAATACGTGTCCCAGTATATTAGCATCGTGACCAATATAAGGAAAGTGAAGGAAGAGTGTGAATGGAAGGAGGCAGTGCTAGTTGATATCCCCCGTTCTAACGAGAACATAATGGACCATAAGGATGGTTTCCTTTATGTATATACATACCTATTCCCTTTGGGTCCGATCAATTCTTTGAACCCTTCTTCCCCTATGATAAATCTAGTTATTCTTGATTTCTGTGACAAGTACCGAGTGACGCTTGGCCAAATCTATCCATCTTTTTGGAGGATAGTCTACATGCTCCACTACTTCTTCAACAAGGTCGAGGGTATGACCTTTACCCTTGACCATTTGATTAGATTGTATATCCATCAATTTTATCAAGGTTTGATTACGCTTCACCCTTGGTCCAAGAAGCATTTTTTCTCGAGCATTGATGAGGACAAGGATCAAGGGCAGATGATCAGGTTTGTCCGAGTGGGGACCTCGGACATCATCCCAGCCGAAAGGATTCCATTCCCGAAGGAGTGGAACACACAACGTAAGTTCCTCTCCTTCGAACATGCTTTATAGTCTCCTTACTTTTCTTCTAAAAAATGATCTCCCCTTGGTTTTTGTAGCTACCATTTGGTATCATGAAGCGGCTCTGGATCTGCTGGGATGGATTAGGCGATTGGATTCTTTGTTCCCATATCTCGAGCGGTCTTGGTCCGACCTCGCTAAAATGCGATGGGTGGCCAAGAATCATGGTAAAATACTTCTTGTCACCTATATCATATTTTCATATTTCTTCTTTGTATCCTCTGTGCTGATAAATAATGGCCTCTACGTTTGCATAGGCCTTAGCGATCGAGTGCAGATGAGACTGCCTCCTAACGACGAGGTGGAGAGTTTGGAGCCTGATAGGGGAAAAAAAGGAAGAAAAAAGTGGTTGATGATTCTCCTACGGCAAAGAAACCTAAATCACACATTCCTCGAGCTGCTGCCAGGACCTTGGCTCCATCTTCTAGAGAAAGTCCAAGTACTGGGATGAAGATGATGATATGGATGAGTACCATTTGGTACAATGGATGAGGTCAGGCGCGGATGTCCTGCAAATGTCCTGCCGAAAGGCCATTGAATTGAGGACGATTGATTCAGATAAATCCTGTATGGTGGAGACCCTCGAGGAGGGTGAGAACGTGGTCCCCGAGCCCTTGGTCAGACATGATACAGTTCCTGCTCAGGAGACCATTTTCGCTGGTTCTAAAGGGTCCGAGCCCGGAGCTTTTTGGGGGCTAGAGTTTCCCCTTGGTGATATCGATGCCCTGGGTGGCCTTAATTTGGGTCCTGAGTTCTCGTCCGGGGAGTTAAGCGATGCTCAGTATCCAAATGCTGCCAACGTAGGAGGGCCTATCAAGAGGGATATGGGCTTGGAAACTTCCTTGATAATATCGATGATCTTAGTGAGGACATTGATCTTGATGCTCCTAATGCTATCGAAGAAGTGGAGAAGTTCCAGTGGCAGGTGATAGTTGTTTATGTATACTTTTCTAGTCTCAAACATTTTTCCTCATTTTTCTGACTCTTCTGTTTTATTGTAGTCTAAGGAGATGTATGATCACGCCTTCTCTAGGCCACAAGATGATCTTTCATGTCGTGGAAAGGATCCCGAGAAGCTCACATTGGGACTGCAGGAGTCGGAGGCCTCCTTTGCCCAAAAGGAGGAGGAGTTAAGCAAGCTTTGGGAGGAAGATGCTGCTATAAATATGGAGATTCTCGAGCTGAGAAGGAAAAGGAGGTTGTGACCTTGGAGTTATCATCGAACCAGGATCTTCTCCTAAATGCTAGAGAGGAGGTTGTTGCGCGATCTGCGGCCAAGTCTGAGGTCGAAGAAAATGCCGCTACATATTTGAGAGACATTGCTACTGTGAATCGGCTAGACCGAGAGATATCAGAGGAGGGCAACAAAGCTGAAGTGGACTATCGCTTACGTCACGCAATGTTAAGGAGGCAAGCCTTGGATGAAGCTAATGTTGAAGATGTCGATCTCTCAACTAAGATCGAGGAGGCCCGAGATTCGGAGGAAGAGTTAGAACTCTTAGTCACTTTGGATGAAGATCCCGGAGATGGTTCAAAGGGAAGCGGCGATGAAGAGTTGGCCTACGCCGCCTTTCTTTTTGTTTTCATTTTGTATATGTAATCCTGGGGAAATAGGTCATGTAAAGGTGCCCCTTAAAAACATATTTTTGGTAATGTATAAAAGAATTTCTTTCCAGCCTTGCATTCTTTATTTTTTAGTGATCATGCATATTTTAGTCTTGGACTTTGATGTCGACTCTTAGGAGTTTGTTTTTGGGGAAATCGGGACCCTCAAGATTGGGCACCATCTCGGGATTAGGTTGATCGCTCTTTTAGGGCTGATGCTTGTAATAGCAGGAAACCTCAGGGTCTCAATACTTCCTCAGCACCGCGTGATAACATCATTCAACGACCAGGTATTGGGGCCCCCGAGGAGGTCCCACCAGTATATTTCCCAAAAAGTGGTATTTTCATGGCTAGACTTAATTGGTCTTCTGGATAGGCGAACAGTCGACACTTGCCTCTATATATGCACTTGCTCATTTCTTAACTAGAGATTCTACTACTCTGGATAACTATCCCTTTCATAGAACTTTTGTTCTTAGTGCTAGTTCTCTCGTCGTCTCAACTCAAAGCCTCCGCCCAAATCTTCATTCTCATTTTCCCTATTTTACCGTAGCCATGGCTGCAATATTGAAATCCATTCATCAAGGACAGGGGAGTCCTGCCTCTGTTTCGTGTTCGGTCGATGGTACACCACCGGTATCCAGTGAGCGAGCCTCGAGTTATTTTGTTTCGAGGAGAAACTTTATGTTGGAGAGACCTCCCAATGTCTACGGGCACCGGGAGCATGCATTGAGGTTTATCTCCTCAATAGGGGAAGAAATTCTCGAGATGATTAAGAAAGACTGCGGATGGGGAGAAGTAGTGGTATTGCATGTACCTTCCCTTAAGGAGAGCATCGTGACCCATGTCAAGGGGTTTTTGAGCGTATATATATATATCCTTTTACGTTAGGATACCTTGATAGGGTCATGCTTGAGTTCTGCAGGGGGTATTAGGTTACCCTGGCACCGGATCACTTATCCCTTTGGAAGATAGTGTTGATGATAAGGTACTTTGCGGATAAGGTCAAGCTCGAATTCACCCTTAGCCATCTTGTTAGGTTATTTTGGCCTTTGCATCGGGGCTTGATTACTATGCGATGTTGATCCACCCGGTCCCCTGCCACTAACGATAAAGAGGACAAGGACCGAGGGTGGATGAGCCAATTTGTTAGAGCACGGACAGTTGATATTATCCCTAAAGAGTTTTTGCCATTTCCTAAGAAATGGAATCTCACACATAAGTGGGATACTTGTATTTTTATTGCTTTGTAAATAGTAGAGGCAGGCTCCATAATTTTTTTTTCATTTCATTTTCTTTAGAGATTCCTTGGCTGCTGGACGAGATTCCTGACCTTGCTGAATGGTCCCGTAAGCTGGTTGCTTGCTCGACTTACAATAAACGCATAGAAAGACTTGTCTAAGGGAGGATAGGAAGCAAAGCATCATGGTAGGTTTTCAGTGGCTCATTTCCTCAGAAAAGGTGATTTCTTTTTAGCGCAATAACTCTGTTGCTGCAAGTGTCGGAGGTTTTTCTGAGATGAGGTCGTGTCCCCTAGAGGAGGTGGTAAGATTACTAGCCTTGGGGCTGAGGATCGATCATAAACAAAAAGAGTCTTAGAGGTATGAGGATGCTCGCAGTGGGGTGAGTCCTCCTCTGAGGTTCAAATGAGAGGAGTCGGCTGAGCTTCCGGCTTTGGAGGCTTCTATTTTTGAAAAAACATTTCCTTTTCCCATCGAAGGTACTTCGAGGGAAAAGGGTCATGTGGTGCCTTCCTCTTCTCCTATCAAAGGAACTTCGAGGGAAACTAATCCATCTACCGTAGGCTCGACCTTTGGTGAGGCTCACTAGCTTAGATTCATGGTAAGGTTTGGTAGCCGGTATAGGATTCTTTTAGTTTTGCGCCCTCCCTCTCTTATTGAGTTTTCTTTTTCAGACCTTTGACAAGCTTAAGTCCAAGATGCTTCGCCATGAGGCCAGGCTACGGAAAGCTTTGGATGGCGAGAAATCACTTAGGCCTCTTTGTATGAAAAAGGAAGATGAGGTGGTATACCTGTAGTGTGAGGCAGATCAAAGTCGGAACTACGAAAGCTATCTCAAAAAATAGGTAAACTACACGTGTCGATGTTTGTTCCCCCTTCCGCTTTCAGAGGTTAATATTTTGATATTTCAGTTGGAGAGCAAAACGAAGGAGTTTCAATGACTTTGTGGCAAAGTTGGCCGGGTTAGACGTGAGTTTAACGAGTTGAAGGCTCAGGCAGATGCCCAAGTTGCGACCAAGGAGGATGCTTTGGCTAAGGCTTCCGCCCTTGAAGTGCAACTCCGGAAGACTCGTGCGAATTATTCTGTCTAAGAAAATATGATTATAAGGCTCGACTCTAAGCTTTTGAAAGTGAAGTTCGGGGTCGTGGATGCCCAGACCGAGGCTGTCATGAGCCACACTAAGGCTGACCAAAAAGTGGCGGTCTATTTGAACGGCGCTGTTGATGCTAGAGCTGAGCTGAGAAGGGATCTTAACCGTGACTGCAGAAATAAAGAGTACGTAAAGTGTAAATATCAGAGGGAAACCATCAAGGAAATTCATGTCAGGGGCTTCAACCTCTCAGAAGAGATAAAGCAGAAGAATATGATGCAAAATTCCTTCTATCTGATGCCGAGGATAGTGAGGATGAGGTCGATGGGCCATAGTCCCCAAGGGTGACATATATATCCTTTTCTGTTTCTGTACATAGTACTTAAAAGTACATTATAAATGGAGCTTGTATTTTCTCGCATATATGTATAAAAGGAAACCTCGTGATTTTATTTCTCCTGCATTTCATTTTGCCTTGATTTTAGCCAGATGAACTGGTTTTTGAGCTAAAATGAATCCCTAGATTCATAGTATGGCCCTGGGGCTCATTAGGTTGGCTCGTAGGCTCTTACGCGCTTTGGTCGGTATGACCTTTTAGCATGAGCCGACATTTAAGCTCTTATGCTTTTGCTCTTAGGCATATTTAGTTAACTATTTCAGGTTCAATCTCCGAGTTGGTTTTTGACTCGAGCTCATTTGACCCTCAAGTTTTTAAATTTAAAGCTGGCCCTTAGGCTCTTACGCGTTGGGTCGATACGATATCCAGTATGGGCTGGAGACGGTGGCTATTATGTTTTAAATTTAAATTTTACGCGCATGTATTCACATGTATTCGTGTTGTTGTATTCATGAATACAACAGTAAAAATCCTAAAATTAGGGTAGTCTAGTTGTACGCGCATGCAATGGTGGATCTAAAATTTTTAGATTATAGGTGCTCAACTACTCTTAATTTGAAAATTACTACTTAGACCGGGTGTTTAGTTAATATATTTATATAAATTACTAATTTTTCTATGTAAGTAGTAGTGTTATTTTCAAAAGCAATGGGTGCTTAAGCACCCATATGACATAATGTGGATCCGCCGTTGCGTGCATGTATTTGCGTCATGTTCATGAATACAACAGCAAAAAATACCTAAAATTAGGGCAATCCAGCTATACGCATATGTATGTATTCGCACTGCTATATTCATGAATACAACAGTAAAAAGCACCTAACTTTAGAGTAGTCCAACTGTATGCGCATGTATTCACATGTATTTGCGTCATGTATTCATGAATACAGTAACAACAATCTCCTTAAAAATAGGTATGTCCGATTGTCTAAGAGACAAGAAAAAATATAAATAACGTATTTCATGCCTCAATGGTACTTCCTCCGGTCCAAAATAAGTAATTTTTTTTTTATATTTTTACATTGATTAAGAAATCCACCTTTTAGCATTAATTAGCAATGAAATTGACCATATTAACATTTATTATCTCACATAAACACTCCTAACACACATTCCAATACTATTTACTCCTAGGACAATATAGAGAAAAAATAATTAATTTATTTTTAAAATCTTAAACAATCACTTATTTTAGACCAGAAGAAAAAGACCAAAAAATTACTTATTTTGGAACGGAGGGAGTAATATATACCTTTCATACTTATTATTTTATATAATATAAAAGGTATCTATAAAATTAATATTTTAAAATAATTATTATTTATAATAAATTGGATATATGGAGATAAAATTTCTATTTCTAACACCAAACCAATCAAACCAAACTTAACCACAAGTCATTTATTTTTGCGGTTTGACTTGGTTTGTGGGTTCGCCAAGTTCCATCTCAATTTGCCATTTTGTTTTCAGTGCTACAATAATACCCTCAACATCCCCACCAAGATGTTCCAGAAACCACAGCTCAGACTTTCCCATATCCCAAAAGACCAAGACACACAGAATCTAAAACCCAAAACATGTACAGAAGGTGAATATTTCATTCCTTAAGATCCAATCCACCTCTTATTCCCCCTTTTCTCTTCGAATATTTCATGCATTTCCATGCTCCAAATTCTTCAGTAAACTTCAAATTACAGAAAAATGAAAGTGAAAGATACAATGAGTAAGAGTTTACTCATTTTGGCAGTGTTCATTTTGTTTCTCGTTGCTTCTTTGTTCTATACTGGAAAAATCGATTACAGATCAAGCTTTTCGCTATTCGATTCCTTACCCGGTAAAGCGAAGCCCTGTTTTACTGGATCGGAGCCTCTCAAGGTATACATGTACGATCTAGAGATGAAATACAATGTGGGTTTGTTGAAGGGCTCGCATTATAATGCGCCTCCTGTGACGATCGAGACATTGCCCAAGTGGCCCAAATCCACGGGTTTGAGGAGACAGCATAGTGTGGAGTACTGGATGTTGGCTTCATTGCTCTATGCAGGTGATGATGAAAATGGAAATGGGCCCACCCGAGAGGCTGTTAGGGTTTTGGATCCGGATTCCGCTGATGTGTTTTTCGTGCCCTTTTTCTCTTCCTTGAGTTATAATACTTTCTATAGACATGGCAATGATTCAGAGGTCAAATTTGATGATCAATTGCAGGTGTGATCTCTGTTAATTATATGTATGTTTTCAGTGTTAAATGAAGAATGAATTGTTAGAAACGCTTGGCATATCTCATTTCGCATCTTCAAAATTAGTTCTCTGATTTTCATTTTAGAAATGATTATATTGTTGTTATTCTCCTGAATTCTGTATCATTGTTGTTACACTTCATTAGTTTGGTTAGAGATAAGTGGTGAGTGTTGCTTGATAATTAGGATAATTGTGAACTCTAGAGAACCTCTCTTACTGGGACTTGCATGGGGCGGAAAACTTAGAAGATTTAAATGGTCGAACTTAATTGAAAAGAAAGATGATCTTCATTATTCTTGTTTCTATTATTGGCAACAAGTGGGTTCCTCGTAAGTATAGGATAAGAAAGAACATTATAGCTCTCATTCCTAATTTGAGGAATTCTAGTTTCTTTTTATGCACTCATGTGGTTTTAATTATTAAAATAATTGGTTTAATGGCTAAGAAAACAAGATAAATATTACAGCTCATACTTAAGCGAGCTCTACCTGGAAACTTGTAGCTATCAAAAAACCAAATTCTAGTTAATGAATCCGTTAAAAGGCTTGACCTGACTGTGTACAGTTTGGCAATATTACCTGTGAAACTGGAGTAGAGACTGCTTCTTGCAATTTGTAGCGCAGCTTAAAAGTTGGCTATGTGAATATTCAACTACACGTTTGGTAGCACACTAGCACTCAATTTATATGCACATTTTGCTTATCTGGCACTCCTTCCATCCTTGAAACTTGACTTATGTTGACTGTTAGGAAGATGAAGAGAAGTTTGAGTATATGGTGTACTGAAGTTAGGTAAAATATTGTGTACAACAATATTTTAAACATGGAAAAGTGAAATGCATTGATGAGATTGTGTGTTAAACAAAATCGTACATTTTATATTAGTTTGAATTTTATAAAAATGAAAAAGCTTCCTGTTTAAGAAAATATGACTAGTATTTTGGGACAGACAAAAAGGCAAGTAGGTCAAATTTTCCAATAAAGAGGGATCCGTCTGAGTTTACTCTGATATGCTCCTTTATGGTTAAACGTTGAAATTTATGGGGCACTCGAGCAGTTTGACTCTCTCAAGGAGGTGGTCACAAACAGGACTTCTCGAGAGCATTTTGATTGCTCATTGATCCAGTGGTGATGTATTGCTACTTACTGGTTAAAGAAATGATAAATGCATCACAAAGTTAAATTGTTAGAGAAGGAACACTAAGAACCAATAAAATTTGCAAGCAATCTATGCATTTTTTTGGTCTTCTATAAAGTTCTCCTACATGTAGATTGTTAGTGAAAGCAGTCATTACCTTCTATTAATGACTAGGCAAAGATACAAAGTGACATTACGTTGCTTCAGTGTGGAATATTTGCAAAGGACCATGATTGTGTCGGAAGAGAAGGTGTATTCGTCATTAATTGGTACCGAGAAATATTTTTGTAGCATTCTTCTGGAGCCAAATAATGTGTCTAAAATATTATCGACGGGCTGAGCATATAGTAATAGTTAGGAGCACCTTTATAAGGTGAGTCGGAGCCCCTTGCTAGTTGGACTGGTCAAGTTAGTACATTATACAGATTTTTTGCATTGCTGGTATATGAAAATATAAAAAGTTGCAGATGATGGAGTGTTTGAATAGTATAAGAGAGTTATGAGAGTAAAAATGCTATTTGTGAAGCTCGAGGTGAAATCTTACGTGAAACTTTGGATGCGGGGAGTTGACAAAGAAATGTATATCCAGTACACAGAATTGACAAGAGTGGTAAAGAATTAAACCTTGTTAAGTGTACTAAGTCGTACCCCAAAATGTTTTGACAAGAGATAGTAAGATCAAAGAGATGTGTGATACTGTTAGAACAGAAGTGATGTATTAACGGGTAATTGATCTAGAGTAACATTAAAGTAACATTCTTTTGGAGCTAAATCATTTAACTTAAAAAGTCAACTGGCTGAGCATATAGTAGTACTTAGGACCAAAGTTCAACTGGTAAAGTGGGTGGGGGTCCCTTTCAGTTGAGTTGGTCAAGTTAGTAAGAATGCAGGCTTCACCCGTCTTTTGCTGGTCTGGGAAGTTATGGTAAAGTCAGAACATGGTGAAGCCTTTGAAGAGTATAACAGGAGTTAAGAAAGAAGGTAAAAAGGTTATTGGCCAAGCCAGGTAAAGTCTTATGTGACATTTGTGACTTGTTCCAGAAAATTAAGGTTCGGTAAGTGAAGAAAGAAAGTAAATCTTAGTACACATTGTCCAACAAGTTTGTCTTAGAGAAGAGGAGTAAAGATCTAAACTGGTTAATTGTACTAAAGCAATGTCCAACAAGTTTTGACAAGCCATGTCCAACAAGTTTCGACAAGCGATAGTGAGATCAAAGAGAGATGTAAATGCTATTTTAATCAGTTGCTTAACTAAACTTACAAGGATAATGTTACATGTATTTGTATATTTGCGCAAGAGAGAAACTTAACTACACTCATAAAACTAGATGAAAAGAAATTAAGGATGCCATAAAAAACTTGAGAGTGGAATTCCCTGTTGCTCAGATTATATAATAAAGGTTCTAAAGTGCCTTAGATAGGTTGAAATATTATAATCTTCTAAGCTATCTATTTAATATTTATATGAAGTAGTGGAAAGAAGCAAAGTAAGTAGACAAAGAGTACCTTCTGTTCCTATATAAGAATAAAAGAAATATGCAAAGTGTGTCTTATAGACAAAGAGATATTGAAAATGTGTGAAAGATTGGGGCAATAATAATTTTTTCTTATAAATTAGATCGTAGTAGTAAACTTTTGAGCCATAGAATAAACTTTGAAAAAAAAGAATGATAGAGCAGTAGGGATATTAGAAGGGTGCAAAGAACGAATTGTTATTTATTGTGGGAAGATCTACAATAGATGCTATGCTTTTGTCAATAAATTGGTGGAGATTTGTTAAAAAACAAAATATCCATTTACTTAGAGAAAACATATGCTGAATTGCCAAGGTCTGTGTTAGTTGCTGGAGAAGAAAGGAATTCATATCAAATGCAACTCCCGCACCAACCGTTCAATTTATATTGCATAGTGGGCTGATATGAAGGTTAAGAAAGAAGATTTTTAAAATTTGTGGTCTTAAATATGCCATAACATGCGTTTAACTGTTTTCAAATTAAGAAGTTGTCATTCTTTTTTAGAATGGACTAATAAGGAAGTAGTGCCATTTTTTTTGAGTTGTGGGGGAGGGGGAGGGGGAGGGGTAGGGGTGTATAAATTTCACAAAGGATGTGTAATAAAGAGCTATCACAAGCGTGAGACCAACAAGATATAAAGGAGCTTCTTAAATCTGTCAGTTTACACCAAAGATCTATTTATCTCTTGCTTGGGCTACTTATGGATGCAAATAGCCTCTCTGCCCTTTCGGGTAGGGATAAGGCCTGTCTACATATTACCCTCCTCAGACCCTACTTTATGGGACTATACTGGGTAGTTGTTGTTGTTGTTGTTGGGCTACTTATGGATGAATTAGCTATGTGCACGGGATGAGGCCCCTTGGTGCATACTATCTGCAGATGATATTATTATTGACAATTCAGTTAACCAAAAGCTTGCACTATAGGGAAACTCTCAAGAAAGTAAGTTGTTTGGTTAAGGGACTAGGTGGGTTATTCTAATATAAATTTTGAGATTAAAATTATCCCGTATTTGATTGGAGGTATTAGCTAAAACTGGTATTAATTTTATACTAAAATCTTGGTCTAACTAATTCCATATAGAAGGTGGAATAAGTTATCTGGGTTATAGTCCCGGTTTTAATCACATGATTATAATCTTGCGATAGCATTGAGAGTGGATTTCAGGTGTTTAGATATTTCAAGCATAAGCAGTAGTTGAACCAGCATAATGAAAAAGCTAGCAAAAGGGCAGGCCCAGAGTCGGATTAGACCAAATAAACAGAATGGCAAGCTTCATTACCATTCAAAAAATCTCATCGGTTCGAAACTAAATCCTAAACTTCGGAGATTTTGAACCATACGATCGCTAATAGTTTTAGGATAAGTAAGCAAGGCCATACATCCATTGCATGTTTTTCCCCGTAAGAAGAATAAAGTTGAAGTGATATTATGTAGAATATGATACCTGAATGAAGATAGTTATGGTATCTAGGCTCAATATCCCAAGTAGATATTCAAATATCTAGGCTCAGTATTCTGAATTGGGGTATATACAGGCTCACTATTCCTAGTGATGGAGGGATATATGAAATGTAATCAATGTTATTAAAGGCGAAAAATGCAAAAAAAACTCTAAGGTCTGTTGGGGCTTTTAGTGCAGAGAGCAAATAAAGCGTGGGCTTTAATGATAAAAGGCGCGAAAGTAAAAATTTATATTTGTAGTCCAAGACTAATAATTATAAGCATGAATAATAAATATATGGACAAAAAAATTGAAAAACATTTACGATAAAGTGAAATATCAATTATATAATGTTGTCGTTTCAAGATTACACTCATTGGTAGGGAAAAGTATGTCTTAGAGCCTAGATGTGACAATAAAGCACCCACAAAGGGAGGCGAAACGCTTAACATGTTTTAAGCCTCGCTTCAGGGCTTAAGCGCGCAATTGACAACACCGAATGTAATACATATAAGATCGATGAAATGGAGGAGCTCTACCATATGAAGATGCTTGCCACAAGTGATAGGCAAGTTCTATATGCCGCCATGGTAGGGGTGTGCATAATTTGGCATATACTGAATTATCGAACCGAAAATGAAGATTCCGGCATTTGGTATTATGGTGTGTTATTTAGTATGAGTTTATAAAGAGTTTGGTATTTGGTACGGTATTTAGAAAAAATATATCAAATTTCTGATATCGTACCGAAATCAGTGTTGTCAAAGGCGCGCTTAAGCCCTAAAGCGAGGCTCAAAACATGCTAAGCGCTTCGTCTCGCTTTGTGGGCGCTTCAGTGTCGCATCAAAGCTCGAAGGCATACTTTTCCTTGTCAATGAGTGTAATCCTAAAAAGGTGACACTAAACAATTTATATTTCACTTCGTCGTAATTTTCTTCCGATTTATTTCTCTATATATTTGTTATTCATGCTTATAATTATTGGTCTTGGACAACATATACATATTTTTTACTTTTACTCTTGTTACGCCTCTTTTCATTAAAGCTCACGCTTTAATTGTGCTTAAAGCCCCAACGGACCTTAGAGCTTTTTTGTGCTTTTTGCCTTTGATAACACTGACTGAAATACGTACTAACTTACACAATACACATATATTAGATTATAACATAAATGTAGGAGTGACAAACGGGTGGGTCGAGTCGGATATGGTTCGGGTCGAAAACGAATAATAAAAAATAGATTAATTATCCGACCCGACCCATGTTTAATACGGATAAAAAACGGGCTAACCGGCGGATAATATGGGTTACCCATATTATCCATGACTTCTTGTATATGATCACTTTTTGGAGAATTCTTAGACTCCCTAACTTGTGAAACCCCCAATTTGAGGCTTTACAAATGTAAAAGTTAGACCTATTGATTATCCATTTTCTAAATGGATAATATGGTTCTTATCCATATTTGACCCATTTTCAAATAGTTCATTATCCAACCCATTTTTTAATGGATAATATGGGTGGTTAACTGTTTTCTTTGAACCATTTTGCCACCCCTACGTAAATGTAAAATGCCTAAAAGTTTACTTTCTTTATCCTTAGTGCCATTGTCATGTCATTGGTCGATGAATCTCAGTGGAATACTGTGATGTGAGAAATTAAATTAAAACATTGAATTATCTTTAATTCTCTTTTTCCTCATTATAAAAGATCTGATTCACTTCAGATCATTAATGCTAGTTCAACTTAATTTTGTTTTGCATTATTGGTCATATTCCTGTATTTATTTCAGAATTGATGGTACTCCGGTTCAAAAGTTCATACATGATCACGTAAGCCTTTCCTCTAACTCATTCTCAAGAAAATTGAAAGTTCCAAAAAGTACTTCATTTGATTATTTGTTTTTTTCCAAGATTTTTTTACCTCTTAAAGACAAAAAAGAAAGTTTCAGTCTATCAAAACCGAACAAACCAATGTTCGAATAAACCGAAGCCAAAAAGAGAAAAATCAAGCCATATTGAATTTAATTAAATATTGTATTGATATAGCATTTAAAAAACCGAATACCGAAAATATCAAACCGAAATATCTAAAAGCTGGACCATACCCATCGACGAGCACCTCTAAAGAATAAAACACAATGTAGACAACAAATTCATGTAGATGATATCAACTTTAAGGTCTTATCGTGTTGGTACTTATACATTGGGATTGGTGTTTTCAAGAGTCTTTGTAGTTTGCGTAGAGATTTATATATTGGTGGTGTGGGATTCATGTAGCTGATCCAATTAGTTTGGAATTGAAGCATATTAGTACTAGTGTTATTCCAGTATTCTCCCTGTAATATTAATTTTCTGGCATTGACTTTGTTGTTCTAACAGGCTGAAATTGTTGACTTCTTACAAAAATCTGAACATTGGAAGAGGTCTTCTGGCCGGGATCATGTGATCCCAATGCATCATCCAAATGCTTTCAAGCGTTACCGGGAGAAGGTGAATGCTGCTATCTTCGTTGTGGCGGATTTTGGTCGCCCTCGTCCAACTGTGTCTAATTTGAGGAAAGATGTAGTGGCCCCATATGCACATGTAATTGAAACTTTTGTAGCTGATGACATTTCAGACCCATATGAGTCTCGTACAATGCTTCTTTTCTTCCGGGGGAGGACAGACAGGAAAGATGTATGCTTATTTCGGTTTCGAATAAATCAATTATGCATTCCCAAATGATAAAATCTTTCTGACACTAGTATGATGCAGGAAGGAAAAGACCGTCAGCTATTGAAAGACATGTTAAGTGGTCAAAAAGATGTTGTCTTCGAAGCAACAGGAATCTCAGGGGAAGGTGTAAATGCAGTAAGTTGTTTAATTATGCAAACTGATTTTATATAATCAGGTGCTATCTCTTAGTTGTTACATCTGGAAAATATGAGAGCACATTCTGATGTGCATATATAATGTCATATGTTAGATACTTGCATAACTTACATAATTGGTCATTTCCATTCGCCTGACAGTTTTAAGTTTCCCTGATGTATCGGTTGCCTTTTTATTCTGTTACCTAATACTTTCAGTAGGTACCAATGCAGTTCACATTCAGCAAATAGTCCCTCACTTAACTAATCGGATTAACTTCAAGATGACCCATCCTCTTCAGTGATTAGCTCCTTTTTGCTCTGATCCCCTTCCTCCTTCCATCAATGTCTTGTTATTTTTGCCTGTACTTCTTCACATTTACTTATAAGTTTCCTTTGTATGTCAGTCAACAAATGGGATGCGTTCTTCAAAGTTTTGTCTAAACCCAGCAGGTGACACACCCTCGTCTTGCCGCCTGTTTGATGCTATAGTTAGCCATTGTGTTCCTGTAATTGTGAGTGATAAAATTGAGCTACCTTTTGAGGATGAACTAGACTACACCAAGTTTTCAATATTCTTCTCGCGTGAGGAGGCAAAGAAAGAAGGATACATGCTTGATCAACTCAGGAGCGTTTCAAGAGCTAGATGGCTTGAAATGTGGAGCTATCTTAAGAATATTACCCATCACTTTGAGTACCAGTACCCTCCAAAGAAGGGTGATGCTGTAAACATGATATGGAGGCAGGTGAAGCACAAGCTTCCTTCTGCAAAACTTGATGTACATAGAAATAGGAGGCTGAAAGTGCCAGATTGGTGGAGATAGTGCTTGAAGCTTGCCGGTATAATACTGTACATTTGTATACATAGGCAAAAATCCCTTAAGGGGAACCCTTAATTGAGCAAAGATAGCGACAATCACGGTATCAGGATTATTGGAACAGTTTTAACATTAGTTGAACAATTCTTTTTAAGATTTCTTTCTTTTTCCTTTTCCTGGAGACTGAAGGTTACTTGTTTTTTCCAACGATAGCTTGCCCCAATATTCAATATGGCTTTGTAGCGTATTCATTCATTGCATCAGTAGACGCTGAGATATATCATTTTCTCAGCAGGGCTATGTATTTGAGGAGTTCTTCACCATAGTGCTAAGTTAGACATGTTGTCTCGAAAAACTATTACATGCTTCAGTTCACCATTCGAGTTGGGCTAGTCAGTTGAGTCCCATCCAGAATGTCACGTGTAGCAGCCGCAACTGGAGACTGAAATGATGCTATGTTAGTAGTTTGGAGAGGGGGAAGCAGGGGCAGAGGGAGAATAGGAGCTATTGGTTCAGTCGAATTTAGTGGCTTTGGTGCAGATCATGTATTTGTCTTATGAAATTTATTGAATATGTATAAATTATTAATTTAGAACTCAGTAACTTAAAGAAATTAAAATTTTGAATCCATAAATTTTAAATTCTGGCTCCACTTGGAAGGGAGGAATTTTGCACTTCTCTCCTCCATTGACCTGCCAACTGCATTTACTAGATATTCGTGTACTTGAAACTAGCTTTTGCTCCTAATATACCTAATAAATACATGCAGCAACTGTAAATAAGCCAAAGGATCTTGATCCAGCTTAAGAACCAATCGGTAAGTGTTTATGCAGGACCAGATCCATCTACGTCAGTTAACTAAAGATGAAACTTTTAACGTACGAAAACGCAAGATGTAACAACCTTCCCCCTTACAAACATTCGTCCTCTGTTTAATTCCCCAGTATCTATATAGCTTTGGCATAATCACATTTGTAACAACAATACTACCAACTCTCCTTGTATATTCTTAATAATTCAACGCCATATAGGACCACAATCATCAATAATTACTATGGCCTCACACAACCAATGACAATAACTAATATAATAATCCGTACATGTACCCTAAGGTTGTAATGTCTTACTTGGACCCTTGCTTGGAGGAGGAAATAAGTAGGGATATCTGGATTTTATGTCTTACTCAAGCTCCCAAGTCATTTCGTCCACATTGTTATGTCTCCAAAGTACTTTCACCGAAGCTACGTCTTTAGTTCTCAATCTCCGAACTTGATTGTCTGGTATAGCAATGGAATTTTCTTCATATAATAGCTACTCTGTGACCTAAACGTTGTCAACTGACACAATTCTGGAAGGATCTCCGATATGTTTACGGAGCATAGACACAGGAAAGACTGGATGTAGACTCCAAGTCTGAAGGCAAGTCTAACTCATATGCTACATGGCCTACCTTGCATATGATGCTATATGGTCCAATGTACCGAGGGCTAAGTTTTCCCTTTTTTCCAAAACTCATAATGCCTTTCATCAATGATACCTTTAGGATAACCAATCATCAACCTGAAATTCCAAGTCTCACTATCGATTATCCGCATAAGACTTCTGACGGCTTTGAGTGCTAATTGCCTTTCCTGTATAAGCTTAGTTTTCTCGATAGTCGGTTGTACCAATTCTAGTCCTACTAACGTAGTTTCCCCAACATCGAACCACCCTACAGGTGACCTACACTTCCCTCCATAGAGAGCTTCGTATCGAGCCATCTGAATACTGGAATGGTAGCTATTATTATGTGCGAACTCAATAAGCGGCAAATGATCATCCCACATACCTTTGAAGTCTATCACACAAGCTGGCAACATATCCTCCAGTGTCTGAATAGTATGCTCAGCCTGTCCATCTATTTGGGGATTATCGCACCCCATTTTTTCCCTCTTTGTTGTGGAAGTCCGGGTTTCGCCATTCATTTGGGACAATTAATTTCCTTTTGGGAAAAGGGTACAGAAGTTGAAGAGATGCCACTTAATAGATTTAAGGTGCGTTAAGGCACCTATAGCAAGTAACTCATAAAATCGGTTTGTGTTACTAGAGATTGGGTAAGGGCTTGAAATTACCTTAAAGGGAAGGTGTAAGGCACTCCTCGAGGTCCACAATGGTGGGTTCCAGCCAAACTTATTTTGTGAATTAGTCATTTAACAGATAGGTAGTCTAAGAACACATAAAGATAAAGGAAATTTAACAGATAAGCAATCTAAGCACACATATGCAAATAAGATGAGGGAAGTCCGAAGTTTGTTAGCCTATAGGATCACATCTTTACAATACCCAGTAATCCTTCCTTAACTAGGGGGGCTACACATATTAGCGTACATGTCATCATATCTTTTTACTACACAATTACCCTCCCTTTAGCGGTTATATAAGAAGTTTTAATTAGATGAACTCTATGCATGCATTACCTGTCCTTTCCTTGTGGTCCTGAAGGTGTTTAGGACCTCTAATTTTAGGTAGCTCTAAACTCTCCTAAGGTGTTTAAAAGGGAAAATCTAAGCGACAACAAAGAACAAACAGGACAGTCAAATAAGAAACAATTAATGGGGTTCATGTTTATGTCCACAAATAAACAGTTTAGCACATCTCAAACAACAAATTTCAGATATTTCAGAAAGGTCCTAGAACATGATTTTAGGTGAGCATGACAAGCAAAGAATATGCACATTGTGTTAAGGCGAAGCAATAGATACCTAATCTGTTTGCCTACTGATTTTAGAACCTATTAAATCTGGGCAGTCACAAATAAACAAAGTATAGTTTCACAGTTTTATTAGACCTTGATTACCTATAGGCTTGCCTAGTCTTGGATCTATAATACCTTATAAACATGTTGTCTAAATGCAATCGGAATTCTAGGAATCAGCTTAAAACATTTTGAATTTATTAAGTCTTATAGGCATGCTGGTCTAGGTGATGAATATTAAATTATAGAACCGGTTTATACAAACTTATCTCTATGACATCTAAGTGTTGGGATTGATTTTAAACCTTTTTATAGACAACATAGTTATTGACTTAGGCGATGTAGACATGGTTTAAAGCGAATACAAAAACAGTCTTAAGGCAGGATCTCTAATGCACAGATGGACATTTTTATTAGGCGGAGTTATACAAGTAACTTAATAACATGATTTCTAGATGATTATAATTATTAGAAATAGGATTTCGTAACAAATGAGGTAGTGTGCCTATAACATGTTGTCTAGAATGCCAAGTGATGGTAAAAGCATAGTTTCTAATGCAGGTAAACATAATATAAACCTAAAGTATGATTTCTAATGCAAGTAAATATAATATAGACCTAAAGGCATGATTTCTACCGGTTCCCCAAAAAAATCATATAACAATTTCCCCTCCATCTCCCCTTTACTAATTTCCCCAATATCTGTTTACAAAGATCATCATTACAGACCATAAGTGAATAAATTACATAATAAATATAAGCTATGCTTTAGGAAGCCTGAAATAGGTCCAAAAGGAACCTGGAAGTACCAGGCCTTCAAAATAGTCCAAGATGTCCTAGTCCATAGTATCCAATGAGGTATCCTGGTGCGTCAAAGTTCCCAAGGGCCTCGAGGACCCCAAGAAATCCTCACATAAAGATCCTTATGAATATAGAAATAGTTATGTACAGTGTGGAAGGGCCAGTCCCACTGTGCTAGAGTTCGGAGGAACCTCATGGATTCCTAGTCAGTACACACACTAGAGAGGCAGATCTTAAATAATCTAAGAGTAGAAGTGAGAGTTCTTGACATAATTGGAAGAACTTAGTAAAAACAATATAAAGGTAAAACATTTGGGAGTGAAAAGGTATTTCAGGAATGGAAACAGTTTTAAGAAAAAAATGTTAAGAATGAAAATATTTTGGAAGCAATTCTGAGAAGAACAAAGATTCAACAAACAACCACACAATCACAAAAACTTAGAGTGCCCAGATTCAAAGCCATTTATTACTTAATTCTAAGTGAAGACAAACAATTTTACAAACATGGATCAGGGGGTGGGAACATAGGGAGATTAAATCAGAAACACATGAACATGGATAAGAGGGAAAGCATATTGACCAACAAGTACACAGAACAATCAAAGATTGATTGATAACCAATGACCAAATTTATAGCATTAGAATACAAACTACTGATTCAGATTATTAACAAGGAAATTATACTTAAAGCTAAAGTGATAATAGACACTGAAGCATAGATACAAAATGCAGGAATATCCATATTGAAGACAAGGGTCTACCACACAGAATTAGTCATACAAATTTTAGTTAATCAGATAAAATTAGGAGCCTGAACTACTTAAAATGAGCATGCTAGTTGAAAGAAGCAGACAAGAGCTCAAGTAAACTTGATGGATAAAATAGCAAATAAGAAGATTGAAACCTAGACATGCTGATTAAGACACTGAAGAAGAGGGGTAAAACTTAATCACATTAATCAAAGTAGTAAACAGGAAGAATAACTAAGTACATAATCATTTAATCTAGTGCGAAAATAGGCATGAATTTAACAACTATGGAGCACATAAATTTGAATTTCAGAATGATATTGAAATAAGAACATACCAGTTAAGGAATCAAAGTGCAGAAAGTAAAGCAAGTAGAGTTTCACAGTCTAACATTGGCTTTCATCCGGCTAGACGAGCAATGAGCACAAGTAGTAGAAAGAGAGATGAGAGAAAGTTCGAGTGTATGTGTGTGTGTATTTTTGAACTACTGTCCGTGTTCTTGAGAGGTAGAACAAAATTAAGTATGTGTGTGTATATATATATATATATATATATATATATATATATATATATATATATATATATATATATATATATATATATATATATATATACTTAGGGAGTATAGCAAATAAGGTAAAGAGAATCAAAAGTTATTCAACTAGGGGGAAATCAAATAATCACAGAATCAATTCATGTAAGGGGGTGTGGAATAGACTCCTTAATTAAGGCTAATTACTTAAAGATAACAGCAAAGGGGTTTATTAGGGTAAGGAGTCCAAATTATACCAAAATTTAATCACATTAATTAAAGTAGTAAACATGAAGAATAACTAAGTACATAATCAGTTAAACTAGTACGGAAATAGGCATGAATTTAACAACTATGGAGCACATAAATTTGAATTTCAGAATGATATTGAAATAAGAACATACCAGTTAAGGAATCAAAGTGCAGAAAGTAAAGCAAGTAAAGTTTCACAGTCTAACATTCGCTTTCATCCGGCTAGACGAGCAATGAGCACAAGTAGTAGAAACAGAGATGAGAGAAAGTTCGAGTGTATGTGTGTGTGTATTTTTGAACTACTGTCCGTATTCTTGAGAGGTAGAACAAAATTAAGTATGTATATATATATATATATATATATATATATATATATATATATATATATATATATATATATATATATATATATATATATATATATATATATATATATATATATATATATATATATATATATATATATATATATATATATATATATATATATATATATATATAAGGTAAAGAGAATCAAAAGTTATTCAACTAGGGGGAAATCAAATAATCACAGAATCAATTCATGTAAGGGTGTCACGACCCCAAATCCGGTCGTGATGGCGCCCAGCACATTGCTAAGCCAGCCTGACCAATCCATACCAACCACGGAGCTAGAAGCTCTCTTTAACCCATTTAAGCAAATTAATTCAAGAAATAATAGTGAAATATATACTGAAAACGGGGAACCAAGTCCCATAATACCTTAACTCCCATAGACCAAGGGTCAAGAGTCATGAGCCTCTAACAGAACATGAGTGTATAAAGGTTACAAAATACCAAGTGCGGAATGAAATGTCAACACAAAATTGAAAGACAGTAGGAAGGAATTATCGGGTCCTGCGGACTCTGCAGCTACCTCGAATATCCACAAACGTCGCCTCGCACAGCTACTGGATCACTGCTGAGAGGTACCTGGATCCGCACACAAGGTGCAGGGAGTAAAATGAGTACTGCCAGACTCAGTGGTAATAAACAAGGGTAAGACAGCGCAGATAAGAAATCCGCAATAAAGCACTATGTAAAGCTATAATCGGCTACCCTGTCATAGAATCAATATTCTCTGTACCTGTACCAACAATTACCAATAAATAGCATAACAGCTAGCAGATGTAGCTAAATGCAATGCAATGCATGATATGACCGCTACGGCGTGTAGCCCGACTCCAATTTTTTGGGTACCCGTGCTCACTGTGGGGGTTCAGACTCCGGAGGGGCTCCTACAGCCCAAGCACATCTCGTAGAGATATCACTGCGGCGTGCAGTCCGATCCAACATATATCTTGCTGCGGCGTGCAGCCCGATCCACTACTAGTCAGCTAATATGCAGATACAGCCTCGCAGGCTCAAAAGTAGTTTTTGAAAACTCTTTTTATCATTTTTCAGTTGGAAAACAGTAATATCAAGTTCCAGAGATTGGAATTAGCATAATAACAAAAATAGCCGCGGACTAGTAGTAAACTAGCATGTCTATGTGATAAGACAATGATAACGATCCTCGCGGGATCCAATAACCGGCTCACGGCCCACATGTATAATCAACCGCCCAAGAAGGGGGTTCCTCGGCTCAAGAGTGGCCATTATCACAATATATATATATATATATATGCAACCATCCGAGAAGGAGGTTCGACGGCTCTAGAATAGCCAATAATACAATATCGACAGGTTGGACTAATATGTAGTCTCCAGTTCATGATCGACCCCGCACTCTCAAGAGTGTGCGTGTCTCGCCGCTATACGGCGTCACAAAGTGGTATACCGGGGTTTCGAACCCGCTGGTCATCACCCACATCTATTACTCACCTCAATACAGCGCGACGACTATTCCGCAATGCCCTTGCCACGAGAATCAAGCTCCGTACGCGTAGAATCTGATCAAATACAGTAAAAATACAACAATTTAGGCCAATGGGACGACACCCAATCAATACAACTCCATTTACATCAAAATTCCCAAAGTTGTCAAAACCCGAGCCCCGGGCCCACATTCCGAAAATTTACGAAATTCACATTTCCGGAACCCTCGTCTCAATACGAGTCTAAGCATATCAATTTTACCAAAATCGGACTCCATTTGCCCGTTCAAAACCTTGATTTTCTAAAATCCAAGACTAGGGCTAAATCCTCCATAATTACCCCAAATTCTTCCATTTTCATGATATAATTGCATGATATTATCAATAATAATCATAATACGAGTTCATAGTTGATTACCTGATGATTTCCCTTGATTTCCTCCTCAAAATCGCCCAAAATCGCCCTTAAGCCGAGACCCCCAAATGTTAAAATGTTTCTGAAATTTTTCTAACTTCTGATACACTTACTCACAGCGATTTTCGCTTCTGCGGAACATTTTCCGCTTCTACGCTTCCGTATCCGCGACCAAAGGGTCGCTTCTGCGGTTCCAGGCCTAGCCGGCCACTTCCGCTTCTGCGAACCAAGGGCCGCTTAAGCGGTCCCGCTTCTGCGAAGAAGCTTCCGCTTCTGCGGAAAAATCCGCCTCTGCGCGTCCCTGACCGCTTCTGCGGTATCGCCCAAGCGGAGAAACGTCCGCTTCTGCGGACCATGCCCCAATTGCCCTCGTCCGCTTCTGCGATCATTGGGTCGCACCGGCGACCCCGCTTCGGCGGAAAGGCGTCCGCTTCTGCGAAACACCCGCTCCTGCGCTCCCATATCCGCTTCTGCGGACTCGCTCCTGCGACCAAAATTCCGCAGGAGCGAAAATGACAGAACCAGACTCATCAACCTGCAATTTCCTTGATTTTCTTCCGTTTAACCATCCGAAAACACCCCGAGGCCCCCGGGACCTCATCCAAACATACCAACACATCTTAATACCTTATTCGAACTTGCTCAAATCCTCAAAACACGTCTAACGACATCAAAACCCATAATTCGCATCGAATTCAAGCCTAAATTCCTTAAAACATTCCAAATTGCACATTCAATCAAAAACCCGACCAAACGACGTCCGAATGACCTGAAATTTTGCAGGCACATCCAAAATCACCTAACGAAGCTACTGCAACTGTCGGAATTCCATTCCGACCCCCGGATCAAAATATCACCTACCGTTCGGATTTCGCCAAAATTCAACCTTAGCCAATTCAAGCCTATTTCTACACGGGCCTCCAAATTCAATTCCGATCGCTCCCCTAAGTCACAAATCACCTCCCGGAACTATCCGAATCATCAGAATCCGATTCCGAGTACTCTAACTCAATAGTCAACTCTTGGTTGACTTTTCATATTCAAGCTTTCTTCAAACATGCTATTTGTTTCATTTTCAATCCAAATCACTCCTAACTCACCCGATATACTCTAATACTGTTTTAAAAGCATAATATATGTAAATGCAAGGTAACGGGGTGGTAATTCCCGTAACGACGGGCCGGGTCGTTACATTCTCCCCAACTTAAACAAACGCTCGTCCGCGAGCGGGTTAAAAAACATACCTGGAGCATCAAACAAGTGTGGATATCTGCTTCGCATCTCCTGCTCGGTCTCCCAAGTTGCTTCCTCCACGGGACGACCTCTCCACTGCACTTTCACTGAAGCTATATCCTTAGATCTCGGCTTACGAATCTGTCGACCCAAAATTGCTACTGGTTCCACATCATAAGTCAAGTCTTCATCTAGCTGTATCGTGCTGAAGTCTAACACATGAGACGGGTCTCCGACATACTTCCGGAGCATAGATACATGGAACACCGGGTGAACTCCCGACAAACTGGGTGGCAAAGCAAGCATATAAGCCACCTCCCCAACTTTCCTAAGCACCTCAAAAGGTCCAATAAACCTTGGGCTCAACTTTCCTTTCTTTCCAAACCTCATAACACCCTTCATAGGCGAAACTTTCAGCAACACCTTCTCACCTATTGAATAAGACACATCTCGGACCTTCCGGTCTGCATAACTCTTCTGACGCGACTGAGCTGTGCGAAGTCTCTCCTGAATCACCTTTACCTTGTCTAAGGCATCTTGGACTAACTCTGTCCCCAACAACCTAGCCTCGCCGGGCTCGAACCAACCAACTGGAGATCTACACCGCCTCCCATATAAAGCTTCATACGGTGCCATCTGAATGCTGGACCGATAGCTATTATTGTAAGCAAACTCCGCCAAAGGCAAATAATCAGCCCATGAACCACCAAAATCAATGACACAAGCACGCAACATGTCCTCCAATATCTGAATAGTACGCTCAGATTGCCCATCCGTCTGTGGATGAAATGCTGTGCTCAACTCTACCTGTGAACCCAACTCTCGCTGAAATGTCCTCCAGAACTGAGATGTGAACTGGGTACCTCTGTCTGATATAATGGAAATAGGAACTCCATGCAATCTCACTATCTCACGGATGAATATCTCTGCCAACCGCTCCGAGGTATAGGTAGTACACACTGGGATGAAGTGAGCTGACTTAGTCAACCTATCCACAATCACCCAAACTGAATCAAACTTCCTCGTTGTCCGAGGGAGTCCACTAACAAAGTCCATAGTTATTCTTTCCCACTTCCACTCCGGAATATCAATACGTCGGAATACACCACCAGGTCTCCGATGCTCATACTTGACCTGCTGACAGTTTAGACACCGAGCCACATGGCTCACAATATCTTTCTTCATCTTTCTCCACCAGTAATGCCTGCTTCAAATCCTGGTACATCTTCGCGGCTCCTGGATGAATAGAATACCGCGAGCTATGGGCTTCCTCCAATATCAATTCGCGAAGGCCGTCAACATTGGGCACGCATATCCGGCCCTGCATCCGCAACACACCATCACTATCAATAGTGACATCCCTAGCATTACTCGCACCAAATTAGCAGTATAAGATATAGTATTCCTGTAACGACCCGGCCCGTCGTTACGGGAATTTCCACCCCGTTACCGTGCATGTACATATATTATGCTTTTAAAACAGTATTAGAGTATATCGGGTGAGTTAGGAGTGATTTGGATTGAAAATGAAACAAATAGCATGTTTGAAGAAAGCTTGAATATGAAAAGTCAACCAAGAGTTGACTATTGAGTTAGAGTGCTCGGAACCGGATTCGATGATTCGACTAGTTCCGGGGATCATTTATGACTTAGGAGAACAATCGGAATTGAATTTGGAGGCCCGGTGTAGAAATAGGCTTGAATTGGCTAAGGTTGAATTTTGGCGAAATCCGAACGGTAGGTGAGATTTTGATCCGGGGGTCGGAATGGGATTCCGACAGTGGCAATAGCTTCGTTAGGTGATTTTGGATATGCCTGCAAATTTTCAGGTCATTCGGACATCGTTTGATCGAGTTTTGGATTGAATGTTAGTTTTGAAAGTTTTGAATAAACATAAGCTTGAATCCGTGTGTAATTGATGATTTTGATGTTTAGGATGGTGTTTTTATGATTGGAACAAGTCCGTATCGTGTTTTGGAGTATGTTGGTGGTTTTCGTTGGGGTCCGGGGGCCTCGGGGTGAATCCGGACCATCATCCGGCACTTTGGAACAAGGAATGGTCTGCTGTAAATTGCAGACCACTGGGCACCAGTTAAGCCTTCGCGTTCGCGAGGGCACTGCCGCGTTCGCGTAGGCTGGGGCCAGTTGGCCATCGCGTTCGCGAGGTAACATGCCGCGTTCGCGAAGGAGAAGGTTGGAACGCATCGCGTTCGCGAGGGTGAAGGACGCGGACGCGTAAGAGGAAAAGACGAGGCATCGCGTTCGCGTGGTCTGGGACGCGAACGCGTAGAGGAAAAATCCGGGCTAGGAAGATTGGTCTTCGCGAACGCGTGACTGTACGTCGCGTTCGCGATGAAGGAACGGAGCAAGGCATCGCGTTCGCGTGGAGACCATCGCGAACGCGTAGGGTAAAATCGTCTGGCAGTGAATTAAAATCACAGAACAGAGGGCTCTCGGGTTCATTAACCCAAAACACAATTTTTGAGCCCTAGAGAGAAGAAATCACGGGAAAACGCTGGGAAATCATCGGGTATTCGTCGGAGGTAAGATTCTTGACTCAAAAACATCAATTTATGGTAGTATTAGCATCAATCTTCATGAAATTGGGTTGAAATCTTGAAGAAATGTGGCTTAAGTATTAAAAACGGGATTTTTGGATTTGGAGGGTCATTTGAACTCCGATTTCGATAAATTTTATATGTATGGACTCGTGGCGAGACGAGGGTTCCAGAAATGTGAATTTCGTAAATTTTCGGAATGTGGGCCCGGGGCTCGGGTTTTGACAACTTTGGGAATTTTGATGTAAATTGAGTTGTATTGATTGGGTGTCGTCCCATTGGCCTAATTTGTTGTATTTCTACTGTATTTGATCAGATTCTACGCGTGCGGAGCTTGATTCTCGGGGCAAGGGCATTGCGGAATAGTCGTCGCGCTGTATTGAGGTGAGTAATAGATGTGGGTGATGACCAGCGGGTTCGAAACCCCGGTATACCACTTTGTGACGCTGTATAGCGGCGAGACACGCACACTCTTGAGAGTGCGGGGTCGATCATGAACTGGAGACTACATATTAGTCCAACCTGTTGATATTATATTATTGGTTATTCTAGAGCCGTCGAACCTCCTTCTCGGATGGTTGTATATATATATATTGTGATAATGGCCACTCTTGAGCCGAGGAACCCCTTCTCGGGCGGTTGATTATACATGTGGGCCGTGAGCCGGTTATTGGATCCCGCGAGGATCGTTATCATTGTCTTATCACATAGACATGCTAGTTTACTACTAGTCCGCGACTATTTTTGTTATTATGCAAATTCCAATCTCCGGAACTTGATATTACCTGTTTTCCAATCGAAAAATGATAAAAGAGTTTTCAAAAACTACTTTTGAGCACTGCGAGGCTGTATCTGCATATTAGGCGACTAGTAGTGGATCGGGCCGCACGCCGCGGCAAGATATATGTTGGATCGGATCGCACGCCGCGGTGATATCTCTATGAGATGTGCTTGGGCTGTAGGAGCCCTCCGGAGTCTGAACCCCCACGGTGAGCACGGGTACCCAAAATTGGAGTCGGGCTACACGCCGTAGCGGTCATATCATGCATTGCATTGCATTTAGCTACATATCTGCTAGCTGTTATGCTTTTTATTGGTATTTGTTGGTATAGGTACAGGGAATATTAATTCTATGACAGGGTAGCTGATGATAGCTTTACATAGTGTTTTATTGCGGATTTCTTATCTGCGCTGTCTTACCCTTGTTTATTACCACTGAGTCTGGCAGTACTCATTTTACTCCCCGCACCTTGTGTGCAGATCCAGGTACCTCTCAGCAGTGATCCAGTAGCTGTGCGAGGCGACGTTTGTGGATATTCGAGGTAGGTGCAGAGTCCGCAGGACCCGATATTCCTTCTTACTGTCTTGATTTTGTATTGACTTTTCTTTCCGCACTTGGTATTCTTGTAAACCTTTTTGTACTCATGTTCAGTAGAGGCTCATGACTCTTGACCCTTCGTTCTATGGGAGTTAGTATAATTGGGACTTGGTTTCCCCGTTTTTCGTTATAAGTATTATTATTGTTTCATATTTTGAAATGCTTAAATGGGTTAAAGAGAGCTTCTAGCTCCGTTGTTGATGTTGATTGGTCAGGCTGGCTTAGCAATGTGCTGGGCGCCATCACGACCGGATTTGGGGTTGGTATCAGAGCCTAGGTTTACTAGGCCTCATGAGTCTTGAGCCGGTTAGTAGAGTCTTGTGGATCGGTACGGGGACGCTCGTACTTATCCTCGGGAGGCTGCGAACCTTTAGAAAACACTTCACATTTCTTGGAATTCTTATCGTGCGTACTTGATGCAGCTTGAGATATAATTTTTGAAACTCCTTCCGCACGTCTGAGTACGCTTCGATCGCCGGGTAATATGATTGCCTTATGGTTTGTGATTTCCCCGGTCGAGGGGCGAGATATAATCTCCGTGAATTCATGTTGGGTCAGTCGGGAGGACTTAAGGCCAGATCCTTGTCTATGGATTGAGCACCAAGGTACTAATTTCGCGAGCCGGTATTACGAAGTTCATACGATCGGTATTGATCTTTATTGTGATTTGATATGTAGCCCTAGCTATGGGCGTGAGAAATATTGGAAGGTAAAGTGCCTTATGTGTAGTGGAACGAGTTCAAACTCAGGAAGACTAAAATGATTATGCTATGTGTATCCTGGTGGAAGGTATTGTGCTGAAATGCCCCGCTCAGGTGGTTGCACCGGTTATTCCTCCAGCTGCACCAGCTCCAGCTCCAGAGCATATGGTTCAGGTTATGCCCGAGGACGAGCAGCGTCGTCTTGAGAGGTTTGGTAGACTTCAGCCACCCCATTTCGGTGGCGTTGAGGGCGAGGATGCCCAGGGTTTCTTGGATAAATGTCAGAAGATGCTGCGTACGGCTGGTATTCTTGAGTCCAGCGGAGTTTCATTTACTACATTTCAGTTCACTGGTCCCGCGTTTGATTGGTGGGAGGAGTTTGAGAGGCGTAGGCCTGCTAGAGCAGCACCTCTCACATGGCAGCAGTTCTCTACTCTCTTTCTAGAGAAATATGTACCTCAGTCTCGTCGCGAGGAGCTACGTCGCCAGTTCGAGTGGTTGATTCAGGGCGACATGTCTGTGACTCAGTATGAGCTTAGATTCACTCGGTTGGCTAGGCATGCCACATGGATGATCCCCACTGAGAGGGAGAGGATCAGGAGGTTCATTGATGGCCTCAACTACTCTATCCGTATTCTTATGACCAGAGAGAGAGTTTTGTCATCATCATTTGAGCAGGTTGTTGATATGGCACGCTCCATTGAGGCGGATCGTCGCCGAGAGAGAGAGGAGCGGGAGGCCAAGAGGCCTCGTGGTTCTAGCAGTTTCAGTGGTGCTCCATCTAGAGGGCATTCCCAGCAGAGCAGAGGTCGCTCGTCTAGACCTTCTCATTCAGGCCGCCCAGAGCAGAGCGGAGGTTCTTATGGTCGTGGTCGACAGGGGTTTCAGCAGGGTCGGTCATCACTTAGTGCCCTCCCAGCCCAGAGTGCAGCACCTACTTCTCCAGCACCAGGTGCATGTTATGAGTGTGGTGAGTTTGGCCACATGAGGAGACATTGCCCTCGACTACGTAGGGGCGGGACTCAGCAGAGGGATCAGCCCTCCTCTTCAGCACCATCTCGGTCTAGTAGAGGTGGAGGTCGGTCTTCTCGTGGTCGCCCGGGGGCGAGGAGAGATCCGGTGGAGGTCGGGCACGGTTCTGTGCACTTCCCTGACGGGCGTGATGCGGTTGCCTCCGATCGCTGTGATTACGAGTATCATTTCTGTCTGTCACGAAGATGCCTCTGTTCTATTTGATCCGGGGTCCACATATTCTTACGTGTCCTCTTATTTTGCACATCATTTGAGTGCGACTCGTGGTATTCTTGATTTACTTGTTCATGTATCCAACCCCGTGGGTGATACGATTGTTGTGGATCATGTCTATAGATCCTGTGTTATATCTATTGGGGGTTTGGAGACCCAGGCCGATTTGCTATTGTTGGGCATGGTGGACTTTGATGTTATATTGGGTATGGACTGGTTGTCTCCGTACCATGCTATATTGAATTGTCATGCTAAGACAGTTACATTGGCTATTCCTGGTATTTCTCAGATTGAGTGGCGGGGTTCGGCCGATTTCGTCCCTAGCCGTGTTATTTCGTTCTTAAAGGCTCGAGAAAGATGGTTGAAAAAGGGTGTTTATCGTACTTAGCTTTTGTGAGAGATGTGGGAGCTCAGTCTCCTAGCATTGATTCTGTACCTGTTGTGAGGGATTTTCCAGATGTGTTTCCCTCAGACCTGCCGGGCATGCCGCCGGACGGGGATATTGATTTTGGTATCGATTTGGTGCCAGGCACTCAGCCTATTTCTATTCCTCCGTATCGGATGGCACCAGCTGAGTTGAAGGAATTGAAGGAGCAGCTCCAAGAACTCCTAGATAAGGGGTTTATTCGGCCGAGTGTGTCGCCGTGGGGTGCGCCAGTCCTGTTTGTTAAGAAGAAGGACGGATCTATGAGGATGTGTATTGACTATAGGCAGCTAAACAAAGTAACAGTGAAGAATAAGTATCCTCTGCCTCGTATTGATGATTTATTTGATCAGCTCCGGGGAGCTAGGGTGTTCTCGAAGATTGATCTTCGTTCAGGCTACCATCAGCTGAAGATTAGAGAGTCCGACATTATGAAGACTGCATTCAGGACGAGATATGGTCACTATGAGTTCCTTGTGATGTCTTTTGGGCTGACTAACGCCCCAGCAGCATTTATGCATCTGATGAACAGTATGTTCAGGCCGTATCTTGATTCATTTGTGATCGTATTCATTGATGACATACTTGTCTACTCTCGTAGCCAGGAGGAGCATGCTCGGCACTTGAGTATTGTGTTGCAGAGGTTGAGAGAGGAGAAGCTGTATGCCAAGTTCTCCAAATGTGAGTTCTGGCTTGAGTCCGTGGCATTCTTAGGGCACGTGGTGTCCTGTGATGGTATTCGGGTAGACCCGAGGAAGGTCGAGGCAGTACAGAGTTGGCCCAGACCGACCTCAGTTACTGAGATCCGTAGCTTTCTGGGATTGGCAGGGTATTTTACGGGGCCTTACATTCTCTTCTATTGCTTCACCCATGACTAGATTGACTTAGAAGGTTGCTCCATTTTTGTGGTCCGAGGAGTGTAAGGAGAGCTTTCAGAAGCTCAAGACAGCATTGACCACGGCACCGGTCTTGATATTACCGTCAGCTTTAGATTCTTTTACTGTGTATTGTGATTCCTCGAGAGTTGGCATTAAATGTGTGTTGATGCAGGAGGGTAGAGTTATTGCATATGCTTCTCGTCAGCTAAAGCCCCACGAGAAAAACTACCCCGTTCACGATTTGGAGTTAGCTGCTATTGTTCATGCCTTGAAGATTTGGAGGCATTATCTATATGGTGTATCTTGTGATGTATATACAGACCACCGCAGCCTTCAGCATTTGTTTAAGCAGAAAGATCTAAATTTGAGGCGGCGGAGATGGCTTGAGTTGCTTAAAGACTATGATATTACTATCTTGTACCATCCCGGGAAAGCCAATGTAGTGGCTGATGCTTTGAGCCGGAAGGCTATTAGTATGGGTAGTTTGGCGTATATTCCAGTTGGGGAGAGACCCCTAGCAGTTGATGTTCAGGCGTTAGCTAACCAGATGGTAAGGCTGGATATTTCTGAGCCCGGTCGGGTGATGGCTTATGTAGTAGCTCGTTCTTCTTTATATGATCGTATTCGAGAGCGCCAGTATGATGATCCACACTTACTTGTCCTTAAGGACAGAGTTCAGCATGATGATGCTAGGGATGTCACTATTGATAGTGATGGTGTGTTGCGGATGCGGGGCCGGATATGCGTGCCCAATGTTGACGGCCTTCGTGAATTGATATCGGAGGAAGCCCATAGCTCGCGGTATTCTATTCATCCAGGAGCCGCGAAGATGTACCAGGATTTGAAGCAGCATTACTGGTGGAGAAAAATGAAGAAATATATTGTGAGCCATGTGGCTCGGTGTCTAAACTGTCAGCAGGTCAAGTATGAGCATCAGAGACCTGGTGGTGTATTCGAGCGTATTGATATTCCGGAGTGGAAGTGGGAAAGAATAACTATGGACTTTGTTAGTGGACTCCCTCGGACAGCGAGGAAGTTTGATTCAGTTTGGGTGATTGTGGATAGGTTGACTAAGTCAGCTCACTTCATCCCAGTGTGTACTACCTATACCTCAGAGCGGTTGGCAGAGATATTCATCCGTGAGATAGTGAGATTGCATGGAGTTCCTATTTCCATTATATCGGACAGAGGTACCCAGTTCACATCTCAGTTCTGGAGGACATTTCAGCGAGAGTTGGGGTCACAGGTAGAGTTGAGCACAGCATTTCATCCACAGACGGATGGGCAGTCTGAGCGTACTATTCAGATATTGGAGGACATGTTGCGTGCTTGTGTCATTGATTTTGGTGGTTCATGGGCTGATTATTTGCCTTTGGCGGAGTTTGCTTATAATAATAGCTATCGGTCCAGCATTCAGATGGCGCCGTATGAAGCTTTATATGGGAGGCGATGTAGGTCTCCGGTTGGTTGGTTCGAGCCCGGCGAGGCTAGGTTGTTAGGGACAGAGTTAGTCCAAGATGCCTTAGATAAGGTGAAGGTGATTCAGGAGAGACTTCGCACAGCTCAGTCGCGTCAGAAGAGTTATGCAGACCGAAAGGTCCGAGATGTGTCTTATTCAGTAGGTGAGAAGGTGTTGTTGAAAGTTTCGCCTATGAAGGGTGTTATGAGATTTGGAAAGAAAGGAAAATTGAGCCCAAGGTTCATTGGACCTTTTGAGGTGCTTAGGAAAGTTGGGGAGGTGGCTTATATGCTTGCTTTGCCACCCCGTTTGTCGGGAGTTCACCGGTGTTCCATGTATCTATGCTCCGGAAGTATGTCGGAGACCCGTCTCATGTGTTGGACTTCAGCACGATACAACTAGATGAGGAGTTGACCTATGATGTGGAACCGGTAGCCATTTTGGGTCGACGGGTTCGTAAGCTGAGATCTAAGGATATAGCTTCAGTGAAAGTGCAGTGGAGAGGTCGTCCTGTGGAGGAAGCAACTTGGGAGACCGAGCAGGAAATGCGGAGCAGATATCCACACTTATTTGATGCTCCGGGTATGTTTCTTAACCCGCTCGCGGACGAGCGTTTGTTTAAGTTGGGGAGAATGTAACGACCCGGCCCGTCGTTACGGGAATTATCACACCGTTACCTTGCATTTACATATATTATGCTTTTAAAACGGTATTAGAGTATATCGGGTGAGTTAGGAGTGATTTGGATTGAAAATGAAACAAATAGCATGTTTGAAGAAAGCTTGAATATGAAAAGTCAACCAAGAGTTGACTATTGAGTTAGAGTGCTCGGAACCGGATTCGGATGATTCGACTAGTTCCGGGGGATCAATTATGACTTAGGAGAACAATCGGAATTGAATTCGGAGGTCCGGTGTAGTTTTAAGCTTGAATTGGCGAAGGTTGAATTTTGGCGAAATCCGAACGGTAGGTGAGATTTTGATCCGGGGGTCGGAATGGGATTCCGACAGTGGCAGTAGCTTCGTTAGGTGATTTTGGATATGCCTGCAAATTTTCAGGTCATTCGGACATCGTTTGATCGAGTTTTGGATTGAATGTTAGTTTTGAAAGTTTTGAATAAACATAAGCTTGAATCCGTGTGTAATTGATGATTTTGATGTTTAGGATGGTGTTTTTATGATTGGAACAAGTCCGTATCGTGTTTTGGAGTATGTTGGTGGTTTTCGTTGGGGTCCCGGGGGCCTCGGGGTGAATCTGGACCATCATCCGGGCATTTTGAACTTGGCAAAATCTGCTGTAAATTGCAGATAACTGTGCACCAGTTAAGCCTTCGCGTTCGCGAGGGCTAGGCCCGCGTTCGCGTAGGCTGGGGCCAGTTGGCCATCGCGTTCGCGAGGTAACATGCCGCGTTCGCGAAGGAGAAGGTTGGAACGCATCGCGTTCGCGAGGGTGAAGGACGCGGACGCGTAAGAGGAAAAGACGAGGCATCGCGTTCGCGTGGTCTGGGACGCGAACGCGTAGAGGAAAAATCCGGGCTAGGAAGATTGGTCTTCGCGAACGCGTGACTGTACGTCGCGTTCGCGATGAAGGAACGGAGCAAGGCATCGCGTTCGCGTGGAGACCATCGCGAACGCGTAGGGTAAAATCGTCCGGCAGTGAATTAAAATCACAGAACAGAGGGCTCTCGGGTTCATTAACCCAAAACACAATTTTTGAGCCCTAGAGAGAAGAAATCACGGGAAAACGCTGGGAAATCATCGGGTATTCGTCGGAGGTAAGATTCTTGACTCAAAAACATCAATTTATGGTAGTATTAGCATCAATCTTCATGAAATTGGGTTGAAATCTTGAAGAAATGTGGCTTAAGTATTAAAAACGGGATTTTTGGATTTGGAGGGTCATTTGAACTCCGATTTCGATAAATTTTATATGTATGGACTCGTGGCGAGACGAGGGTTCCAGAAATGTGAATTTCGTAAATTTTCGGAATGTGGGCCCGGGGCTCGGGTTTTGACAACTTTGGGAATTTTGATGTAAATTGAGTTGTATTGATTGGGTGTCGTCCCATTGGCCTAATTTGTTGTATTTCTACTGTATTTGATCAGATTCTACGCGTGCGGAGCTTGATTCTCGGGGCAAGGGCATTGCGGAATAGTCGTCGCGCTGTATTGAGGTGAGTAATAGATGTGGGTGATGACCAGCGGGTTCGAAACCCCGGTATACCACTTTGTGACGCTGTATAGCGGCGAGACACGCACACTCTTGAGAGTGCGGGGTCGATCATGAACTGGAGACTACATATTAGTCCAACCTGTTGATATTATATTATTGGTTATTCTAGAGCCGTCGAACCTCCTTCTCGGATGGTTGTATATATATATATTGTGATAATGGCCACTCTTGAGCCGAGGAACCCCCTTCTCGGGCGGTTGATTATACATGTGGGCCGTGAGCCAGTTATTGGATCCCGCGAGGATCGTTATCATTGTCTGGTGATATTGACATGCTAGTTTACTACTAGTCCGTAGCTATTTCTGTTATCATTCTATTTCCAACCTCTGGAACTTGATATTACTGTTTTCCAATCGAAAAATGATAAAAGAGTTTTCAAAACTACTTTTGAGCCTGTGAGGCTGTATTTGCATATTAGCTGACTGGTAGTGGATCGGGCTGCGCGCCGCAGTGGTATATATGTTGGATCGGACTGCACGCCGCAGGAATATCTCTATGAGATGTGCTTGGGCTGTAGGAGCCCCTCCGGAGTCTGAACCCCCAGAGTGAGCACGGGTACCCAAAATTGGAGTCGGGCTACACGCCGTAGCGGTCATATCATGCATTGCATTGCATTTAGCTACATATCTGCTAACTGTTATGCTTTTTATTGGTATTTGTTGGTATAGGTACAGGGAATATTAATTCTATGACAGGGTAGCTGATGATAGCTTTACATAGTGTTTTATTGCGGATTTCTTATCTGCGCTGTCTTACCCTTGTTTATTACCACTGAGTCTGGCAGTACTCATTTTACTCCCTGCACCTTGTGTGCAGATCCAGGTACCTCTCTGCAGTGATCTAGTAGCTGCGCGAGGCGACGTTTGTGGATATTCGAGGTAGTTGCAGAGTCCGCAGGACCCGATATTCCTTCCTATTGTCTTTTGATTTTGTATTGACATTTCTTTCCGCACTTGGTATTTTCGTAAACCTTTATTGTACTCATGTTCAGTAGAGGCTCATGACTCTTGACCCTTCGTTCTATGGGAGTTAGTATAATTGGGACTTGGTTTCCCCGTTTTTCGTTATAAGTATTATTATTGTTTCATATTTTGAAATGCTTAAATGGGTTAAAGAGAGCTTCTAGCTCCGTTGTTGATGTTGATTGGTCAGGCTGGCTTAGCAATGTGTTGGGCGCCATCACGACCGGATTTGGGGTCGTGACATGGATTTACTACCTCATCCAAAATATGTTGTGCTACTACATAAGCCATCACCCGACTGGGCTCAGAAATATCCAGCCTTACCATCTGGTTAGCTAACGCCTGAACATCAACTGCTAGGGGTCTCTCCCCAACTGGAATATACGCCAAACTACCCATACTAATAGCCTTCCGGCTCAATGCATCAGCCACTACATTGGCTTTCCCGGGATGATACAAGATAGTAATATCATAGTCTTTAAGCAATTCAAGCCATCTCCGTTGCCTCAAATTTAGATCTTTCTGCTTAAACAAATGCTGAAGGCTGCGGTGGTCCGTATATACATCACAAGATACACCATATAGGTAATGCCTCCAAATCTTCAAGGCATGAACAATAGCAGCTAACTCCAAATCATGAACAGGGTAGTTCTTCTCGTGGGGCTTCAACTGACGAGAGGCATAAGCAATGACCCTACCCTCCTGCATCAACACACAACCAATGCCCACTCCCGAGGCATCACAATATACAGTATAAGAACCTGAAGCTGTCGGTAGAATCAAGACTGGTGCTGTGGTCAGTGCTGTCTTGAGCTTCTGAAAGCTCTCCTCGCACTCCTCGGACCATAAGAAAGGAACACCCTTCTGAGTCAATCTAGTCAAGGGTGAAGCAATAGAAGAGAACCCCTGAACAAATCGGCGATAATACCCTGCCAATCCCAGAAAGCTACGGATCTCAGTAACTGAGGTCGGTCCGGGCCAACTCTGCACTGCCTCGACCTTCCTCGGATCTACCTGAATACCATCACAGGACACCACGTGCCCTAAGAATGCCACGGACTCAAGCCGGAACTCACATTTGGAGAACTTGGCATACAGCTTCTCCTCTCTCAATCTCTGTAACACCATGCTCAAGTGCCGAGCATGCTCCTCCTGGCTACGAGAGTAGACTAGTATGTCATCAATGAACACAATCACAAATGAATCCAGATAGGGCCTGAACACACTGTTCATCAGATGCATAAATGCTGCCGGGGCGTTGGTCAACCCAAAAGACATCACCAGGAACTCATAGTGACCATATCTGGTCCTGAATGCGGTCTTCATAATGTCGGACTCTCTAATCTTCAGCTGATGGTAGCCTGAACGAAGATCAATCTTCGAGAACACCCTAGCTCCCTGGAGCTGATCAAACAAATCATCAATACGAGGCAGAGGATACTTATTCTTCATTGTTGCTTTGTTTAGCTGCCTATAGTCAATACACATCCTCATAGATCCGTCCTTCTTCTTAACAAACAGGACTCTGGTGCACCCCACGGCGACACACTCGGCCGAATAAACCCCTTATCTAGGAGTTCCTGAAGCTGCTCTTTCAATTCCTTCAACTCAGCTGGTGCCATCCGATACGGAGGAATAGAAATGGGCTGAGTGCCCGGCACCAAGTCAATGCCAAAATCAATATCCCTGTCCGGCGGCATGCCCGGCAGGTCTGAGGGGAATACATCTGGGAAATCCCTCACAACAGGTACAGAATCAATGCTAGGAGATTCGGCTCCCACATCTCTCACAAAAGCTAAGTACGATAAACACCCTTTTTCAACCATCTTCTGAGCCTTTAAGAACGAAATAACACGGCTAGGGACGAAATTAGTCGAACCCCGCCACTCAATCTGAGAAATACCAGGAATGGCCAACGTAACTGTCTTAGCATGACAGTCCAATATAGCATGGTACGGAGACAACCAGTCCATACCCAATATAACATCAAAGTCCACCATACCCAACAATAACAAATCTGACTGGGTCTCCAGACCCCCAATAGATATAACACAGGATCTATAGACATGATCCACAACAATCGTATCACCCACGGGGGTGGATACATGAACAAGTAAATCAAGAATACCACGAGTCGCACCCAAATGATGTGCAAAATAAGAGGACACGTAAGAATATGTGGACCCTGGATCAAATAGAACAGAGGCATCTGCATCAGAGGCAACTGCATCACGCCTGTCAGGAAGAGCATAGAACCATGCCTGGCCTCCACCAGATCTCTCCTCGCCTCTGGGGCGACTACGAGAAGACTGATCTCCACCTCTACTAGACTGAGATGGTGCTGAAGAGGAGGGCTGATCCCTCTGCTGAGTCCTGCCCCTACGTAGTCGAGGGCAATGTCTCCTCATGTGGCCAAACTCACCACACTCATAACATGCACCCGGTGCTGGAGAAGTAGGTGCTGCACTCTGGGCTGGGAGGGCACTAAGTGAAGACTGACACTGTTGAAATCCCTGTCGACCACGACCATAAGAACCTCCGCTCTGCTCAGGGCGGCCTAAATGAGAAGGTCTAGATGAGCGACCTCTGCCCTGCTGGAAATGCCCTTTAGATGGAGCACCACTGAAACTACCAGAACCACGAGGCCTCTTGGCCTCCCGCTCCTCTCTCTCTCGGCGACGATCCGCCTCAATGGAGCGTGCCATATCAGCAACCTGCTCAAACGATGATGACAGAACTCGCTCGCCGGTCATAAGAATACGGATAGAGTAGTTGAGGCCATCAATGAACCTCCTGATCCTCTCCCTATCAGTGGGGATCATCCATGTGGCATGCCTAGCCAACTGAGTGAATCTAAGCTCATACTGAGTCACAGACATGTCGCCCTGAATCAACCACTCGAACCGGCGACGTAGCTCCTCGCGACGAGACCGAGGTACATATTTCTCTAGAAAGAGAGTAGAGAACTGCTGCCATGTGAGAGGTGCTGCTCTTGCAGGCCTACGCCTCTCAAACTCCTCCCACCAATCAAATGCGGGACCAGTGAACTGAAATGTAGTAAATGAAACTCCGCTGGACTCGAGAATACCAGCCGTACGCAGCATCTTCTGACATTTATCCAAGAAACCCCGGGCATCCTCGCCCTCAACGCCACCGAAATGGGGTGGCTGAAGTCTACCAAACCTCTCGAGACGACGTTGCTCGTCCTCGGGCATAACTTGAACCATATGCTTCTGGAGCTGGAGCTGGTGCGGCTGGAGGAATAACCGGTGCAACCACCGAGCGGGGACAACCTGCGGCATCCGAAGTCCACGAACAACCGGATCGAGTGTGCGAGCCGCGAGGGTCCGCCGACCACCCCCGAGCGAGATGTCGCTACGGTAGCGGTAGCTGAAACTACCGAGCCAAGCCGGAACACACCGATAATATCCGGGCAAGAGTTTCCGAAGACCGGGAATAGCAATAGATATAGTCCGGCCTCGAACCGGGACTGCCGGAGCTTCGACCACCGGGGGCCGCTCCGAACCGGTACGACGGGCGGGTCGGTGGCATCGCCTCGGCTGCCCTACCTCTAACTCTAGCACGACCGCGCCCACGGCCTCTAACGAGTGGCAATGGAGGTCGTCCACCTCGTCCCTGATGCTCGCGTTCTCGCCATCCGCGAGAGAATAGAATATAGAAGTTCAGTTCTCAGAACAACAAGATCGCACGACGGAGTTCAAGAAAAGTGAAGTTTTCCTAAAGGTTCGCAGCCTCCCGAGGATAAGTACAGGCGTCCCCGTGCCGATCTACAAGACTCTACCAACCGGCTCAAGACTCATGAGGCCTAGTAAACCTAGGCTCTGATACCAACTTGTCACGACCCCAAATCCGATCGTGATGGCGCCCAGAGCACATTGCTAAGCCAGCCTGACCAATCCATACCAACCACGGAGCTAGAAGCTCTCTTTAACCCATTTAAGCAAATTAATTCAAGAAATAATAGTGAAATATATACTGAAAACGGGGAACCAAGTCCCATAATACCTTAACTCCCATAGACCAAGGGTCAAGAGTCATGAGCCTCTAACAGAACATGAGTGTATAAAGGTTACAAAATACCAAGTGCGGAATGAAATGTCAACACAAAATTGAAAGACAGTAGGAAGGAATTATCGGGTCCTGCGGACTCTGCAGCTACCTCGAATATCCACAAACGTCGCCTCGCACAGCTACTGGATCACTGCTGAGAGGTACCTGGATCTGCACACAAGGTGCAGGGAGTAAAATGAGTACTGCCAGACTCAGTGGTAATAAACAAGGGTAAGACAGCGCAGATAAGAAATCCGCAATAAAGCACTATGTAAAGCTATAATCGGCTACCCTGTCATAGAATCAATATTCTCTGTACCTGTACCAACAATTACCAATAAATAGCATAACAGCTAGCAGATGTAGCTAAATGCAATGCAATGCATGATATGACCGCTACGGCGTGTAGCCCGACTCCAATTTTTTTGGGTACCCGTGCTCACTGTGGGGGTTCAGACTCCGGAGGGGCTCCTACAGCCCAAGCACATCTCATAGAGATATTCCTGCGGCGTGCAGTCCGATCCAACATATATCTCGCTGCGGCGTGCAGCCCGATCCACTACTAGTCAGCTAATATGCAGATACGGCCTCGCAGGCTCAAAAGTAGTTTTTGAAAACTCTTTTATCATTTTTCAGTTGGAAAACAGTAATATCAAGTTCCAGAGATTGGAATTAGCATAATAACAAAAATAGCCGCGGACTAGTAGTAAACTAGCATGTCTATGTGATAAGACAATGATAACGATCCTCGCGGGATCCAATAACTGGCTCACGGCCCACATGTATAATCAACCGCCCAAGAAGGGGTTCCTCGGCTCAAGAGTGGCCATTATCACAATATATATATATATATATGCAACCATCCGAGAAGGAGGTTCGACGGCTCTAGAATAGCCAATAATACAATATCAACAGATTGGACTAATATGTAGTCTCCAGTTCATGATCGACCCCGCACTCTCAAGAGTGTGCGTGTCTCGCCGCTATACAGCGTCACAAAGTGGTATACCGGGGTTTCGAACCCGCTGGTCATCACCCACATCTATTACTCACCTCAATACAGCACGACGACTATTCCGCAATGCCCTTGCCACGAGAATCAAGCTCCGTACGCGTAGAATCTGATCAAATACAGTAAAAATACAACAATTTAGGCCAATGGGACGACACCCAATCAATACAACTCCATTTACATCAAAATTCCCAAAGTTGTCAAAACCCGAGCCCCGGGCCCACATTCCGAAAATTTACGAAATTCACATTTCCGGAACCCTCGTCTCAATACGAGTCTAAGCATATCAATTTTACCAAAATCGGACTCCATTTGCCCGTTCAAAACCTTGATTTTCTAAAATCCAAGACTAGGGCTAAATCCTCCATAATTACCCCAAATTCTTCCATTTTCATGATATAATTGCATGATATTATCAATAATAATCATAATACGAGTTCATAGTTGATTACCTGATGATTTCCCTTGATTTCCTCCTCAAAATCGCCCAAAATCGCCCTTAAGCCGGGACCCCCAAATGTTAAAATGTTTCTGAAATTTTTCTAACTTCTGATACACTTACTTACAGCGATTTTCGCTTCTGCGGAACATTTTCCGCTTCTATGCTTCCGTATCTGCGACCAAAGGGTCGCTTCTGCGGTTCCAGGCCTAGCCGGCCACTTCCGCTTCTGCGAACCAAGGGCCGCTTAAGCGGTCCCGCTTCTGCGAAGAAGCTTCCGCTTCTGCGGAAAAATCCGCCTCTGCGCGTCCCTGACCGCTTCTGCGGTATCGCCCAAGCGGAGAAACGTCCGCTTCTGCGGACCATGCCCCAATTGCCCTCGTCCGCTTCTGCGATCATTGGGTCGCACCGGCGACCCCGCTTCGGCGGAAAGGCGTCCGCTTCTGCGAAACACCCGCTCCTGCGCTCCCATATCCGCTTCTGCGGACTCGCTCCTGCGACCAAAATTCCGCAGGAGCGAAAATGACAGAACCAGACTCATCAACCTGCAATTTCCTTGATTTTCTTCCGTTTAACCATCCGAAAACACCCCGAGGCCCCCGGGACCTCATCCAAACACACCAACACATCTTAATACCTTATTCGAACTTGCTCAAATCCTCAAAACACGTCTAACAACATCAAAACCCATAATTCGCATCGAATTCAAGCCTAAATTCCTTAAAACATTCCAAATTGCACATTCAATCAAAAACCCGACCAAACGACGTCCGAATGACCTGAAATTTTGCAGGCACATCCAAAATCACCTAACGAAGCTACTGCAACTGTCGGAATTCCATTCCGACTCCCGGATCAAAATATCACCTACCGTTCGGATTTCTCCAAAATTCAACCTTAGCCAATTCAAGCCTATTTCTACACCGGGCCTCCAAATTCAATTCCGATCGCTCCCCTAAGTCACAAATCACCTCCCGGAACTATCCGAATCATCAGAATCCGATTCCGAGTACTCTAACTCAATAGTCAACTCTTGGTTGACTTTTCATATTCAAGCTTTCTTCAAACATGCTATTTGTTTCATTTTCAATCCAAATCACTCCTAACTCACCCGATATACTCTAATACTTGTTTTAAAAGCATAATATATGTAAATGCAAGGTAACGGGGTGGTAATTCCCGTAACGACGGGCCGGGTCGTTACAAAGGGGGTGTGGAATAGACTCCTTAATTAAGGCTAATTACTTAAAGATAACAACAAAGGGGTTTATTAGGGTAAGGAGTCCAAATTATACCAAATAGGGAGTCAATAAGAATCCCAAAACCATACGGATAACTTATTAATGCAAGTGTGATCAATTAAATTCACAAATAAGGGAACAAATAAGATCTACACACAGATTTTATCAGGGCAAAATAATAAGAAATAATTAGTAGAACCTTCAAAAGAATACTGATTTTTGGGAAAGAATTACTCAGACTCCATAAATAGAAATTAAATAAGTAAAGCTCCACAGAAATACAGAATTCAGGAAGAAAAATAGGTTCGAACATAAATAGATATTAATTAGGGAAAAATTCCAAAGAAATACTAAATTTTAACAAGGACAACATATAATCCCAAAAATGGAGTAAACTAATACGATTGGTATCAAAGAAATAACAAAGTATCGAAACAAAATCGAAGAAACCAATGTATCGCATAGAATCAACTTGATTTTGATCATCCATGCAAAAATCTGTTAAGATAATGAAGAAACAATTAACTAAACACTGAGAACATAGAAAAATCGTTGAAGAAAAGATTGATGAACCTTTGTTTAGAAAGAGTGATTAAAAATCAAAATAATCAAATAAAACAAGAGGTTTTTTGAAGGAAAACACTTAATAACATTTGAATCACCTCAGATCTATAAAGATCTGAGAAGAATTGACAGTATCGAACTAGGGTTTTCAGAAAAATAGAAGAGGTGAAGAGAATAGGTCAAGAACCCATAGATTCGTAATAAAACAAGGAGAGATCCTTACTTACGAACGAAACAATAGCCTGTGACAAGCCAGTAAACAATGTTTCAAACCAGAACTAGTTGGAGTTCTTAAAGATCTTCTCAAGGACTTATGAAGACGAAGAGCCATGGAGTGTAGGAGGCCAGTGATGGTCGGAGAAGACATAAAAGCACCATATAATTGAGGTTTACGTCGATGATGGTGACTAGAGTTAGAGTTAGGTTGAGAGAGGAGGGAGATGATGATGGCGGGTTTTGAGAGAGTGAAATGGGTTTGGGGTATGTTAGGGGTTAATTAAGGTAAGGATGAACATGGACCGTTGATCTAAAAAATCAACAACCACGATTGAAGAGGGTTATTAGGTTGGGAAGGCAAATTGGGTCTAAGGGGTTTGGCTGGCTTTTTGGGTTAATATTAAAAGGGGTTTTGGGCTGGTAAAAATGGCTAGTTCCAAAATAAAAAGGGTTATTTGTTAAATACCCAAATAGTTTATAAAATATATTTTATAAAATAATTAACTTATTATAAAAAAAAAATTCATGCATGAAAATGATTTAAAAGAAATACTCAATATTTTAAAACTACAATGAGCTATTTTCTAGTAAAATAATGCAATAATGCATGTATGGGCTATAATTGAAAAGTTATTGCAATTGTAACAAAAACTGTCGATGTGGCTATTTGCGAAATAATTTGAGCTCAATATGAATATAAATAGCAAAATTAAATTGTGAAATTTTTATAAATTCATTTGAGATCAATTTGTAATTATTTATATAAATAAAATACTGGGATAAATTAATTTTAAAATGTAGAAATTATGGGAAAATATCAGTTGATGCTAATGCTTAGTTTTGAAGGTATATATGCATTTGAAAAATATTATAGGAAATAATAATTAGGTATCAACAACTTACCCTCTTTACTCGGAAAGAATGAAAGAGTTATCGGGTAAAGATATGATAGCTAATTTTGACTAAGCGAGATGGTTTGAGAGATGTTGGACCGTACCCTAGTTTCTGAACTGCCTACATATCCCTGATTTTACAAGAATCAGGACGTGTGTAGTTCTAGATTCATCGGCAGAATATACTGTTGAAGTTATCACAAGAAAGGACACGAGACTTTGGAATGGGTAGAAAGATGGTTATGGTGAGCGGTCAGATTTAAGATAATTTGAAAGAACAGGAGCAAGACTAAATGTCATAATTTATTTCATCCATGCTCGAATCCAACACAAAAATTGAAACTATAAGAAAGTGGCGAACTATATACTATATAGACATAAAGAAAACGATTACCCTTTGTACGCGAGACTCTCTTTGCTTTCCTCAGTGTTGAATGTAGAATATCGATGGATAGCATTACCATCAGTAATTTTTGCGATGCACCTATATTTTCTACCTCGGGTGTAGAGGTTGCTTATCAGTTCACCTATAAGTAAAGAGATACTACAAGTATATATTTGTGCAGAAATTTAAACATGATGCATATTCCCTTCAGACCATGAGAATTGTCTGTGGACGATTGAGGATGACGTCCTTACACCATGATGCCCTGGGCCATGAATTATTCAATGGGGGATTTGCTGGCTATGAAATGATGTTCTCAGGCCATCAAAATAGTGCCTCTAAACCATGACGCCTTTGAATGATGACATTCAAATTTGAAAGATCCTCAGGCCATGGCATGGTATCTCCAACTATGAGGATGATGCCTTAGACAGTGACGCCATTTGACAAGTTGGCAATATTTCATCCCATGAGATGCAATAATATGATGCTAAAATCAACAAGACAAGGCATAGTCTTGTGAGGTTGAGGCTAGAGCTTAGCTCGAAAGAGGAGTAAATAGATAGTACCAGAGAGACAGTGCTTAGTCTCAGCAAATAAAGGAGATGATTGGCCTTATGCAAATAGGAGGCAGAGCTTAGCCTAATGCAAGATGCGGGACATGGCTTAGTCCCATGCAGATAGAAGGCAGAGCTTAGCCTTATACAGATATAAAGGCAGGGCGTAGCCTCATTCAAGATTTGAGACAGGGTTAGTCCCATCCAACTAGAAGGTAGAGCTTAGCCTTATGCAAATATGGAGGTAGGGCTTAGCCTTATGCAGATATGGAGTCAGCGCTTAGCCTTATGCAAATGGAGAAAGAGCTTAGTCTCATGCAAGATTCAGGACAAGGCTTAGTCCCATACAAATGGAAGGTAATGCTTAGCCTTATGGAAATAGAAGCAGGCTTAGCCTTATGCAAATAGAGACAGAGCTTAGTCTCATGCAAGATTCGGGATATGGCTTTGTCCCATGCAAAATGGAAGGCAATGCTTAGCCTTATGAAAATGGAGGCAGGGCCTAGCCTCGTGCATATGGAGAGAAAGCTTAGTCTCATGCAAGATTCGAGATAGGTCTGAGTCCCATGCAAATGGAAGGCAGGGCTTAGCCTTATACAAATGGAGGCAGGTCTTAGCCTCATGTAGATGGGGAAAGGGCGTAGCCTCATGCAAGATTCGGGATAAGGCTTAATCCCATGCAAATAGAAGGCATAGCTTAGCCTTATACTGATATAGAGGTAGGGCTTAGCCCCATGAAGAAGGAGACAGAGATTAGTCTTATGCAAGGTTTGGGATAGGGCTTTGTCCCATGTAGATGGAAGGAGTGCTTAGCCTTATGCAGATATAGAAACAACGCTTAGACTCATGCAGGGTTTGGGACAGGGCTTAGTCCCATGCAAAAATAGAATAAATAGCGGGTGATAACAGAGTTTTTTTAGCTCGTAATAGATTTCAGTATCATGATTGTTATGAAGATTGTGACTTGGAGGCATGTATATTCTTCGCTCTTGCATCCAAAAAAATGTGAGTTCTGTAAAGGAGGAGGTCAGTTCATGCCTCCATCGACTTGCTTGGCTTGCTTTACTTGGTCAGAGGGTCCTATTCAAATCATAGGGGGTATCGTTGGCTAAGGAAAATCATTTTACAAGCAAGCATGCATAGTTTTCAAAGATGTAATAAAAATATATTATTTTAGAAATTGGTTAGATGAACCAGTGACTATGACACAATCTGAGTTTGAGGGTCCTCCTCATACTTCTACCCAAATTAGATGGACATGTCTGACTGCTACACATACTGTGATCGGCTGAAATTGCTTCCAAATTTTGAGGGTCCTCCTCAAAATTTTGCCCCAGTTTCTGATTGTAGGGAAAAATAGGATTTTTACTAAATTGTGACCGGACCCACAGGGCTACCAACATATTCCCTCTTATATGGGAATCAGGTCAAGCATAGTTCATTTGACATTATTTTGTGAAAACATAAATAGTTACACATAGTATCATTTTGACTGCATCCGGGTTGATCAGTTTTGGATAGGATTCATGAGGGCTCCTCCTGTCAATACTCTGTGAACCATAAAAGGTCCTTGCAAGTTGGGAGAGAATTTCCCTTTGGCTTCATCCTGATACGGAAAGATCTTCTTCAACACCGGTTGCCCCGGTGTGAACTGTCTCTATTTGACTTTTTTGTTGAAGGCTCTAGAAATTTTGTTCTGATAGAGTTGCCCATGATACACTACGTTCATCCTTTTTCTGTCTGTGAGGTCTATATGTTCATAATGGCTCCTTATCCATTTTGCGTCTCTAAGCTCAGCTTCTAATATGATTTTCAAAAAAAGAAATTCCACTTCACCAGGAATAACAGCTTCAGTACCATAAACCAGTAAGTAGGGAGTTGCCCCAATTGATATGCGGACTATGGTACAGTATCCTAATAAAGCAAATGACAGCTTCTCGTTCCATTGTTTATGATATTTTACCATCTTTCTCAGTATCTTCTTGATATTCTTGTTAGCAACTTCTACAGCTGTGTTCATCTGAGGTCTATAGACTATGGAATTTCCTTGCTTGATTTTGAAATCTCACACATGGTCTTCATCAGATCAATGTTGAGATTTGAGGCATTGTCAATGATGATTAATTCTGGAACTCTGAACCGGAAAACAATCTAGTTACGAACAAAATCTTCTACGACCTTCTTAGTTACTGGCTTGTAAGAAGCTGCTTCGACCTATTTGGTGAAGTAATCAGTAGCTACCAAGATGAACTGATGCCCATTCCCCAGGTGGTGAATGGCCAAGGTGATCTTGTTTCATTGAGCTCACTTTAGTGGCACTTTTATCATATTAGCATGTACTTGACATTAGTAGCATTTTCGAACATATTGGATACAATCTATCTCCTTGGTCATCCAAAAATAATCAGCCCTAAGTATCATCTTAGCCAAGACAAAGTTTTTCGTATGCGGACCGCATGTCCCAACATGTATTTCCTCAAGTAGCTTATAAGCTTCTTTCGTGTCAATACACCTTAGCAATCCTAAATCAGGAGTTCTTCTGTACAAGGTTCCTCCACTGTGGAAGAAATTATTGGACAACCTTAGAAGCGTACATTTCTGAGTATGATTTGCCTGCTCCGCATATTTTCCTTTTGCCAAATATTCTTCTTCAACATGGTCATAATACGCTGGCTGGCTATGGATCCTTACTGGGATAGGATCGTTGAAGTTTTGTCGGCATGTTGTATCATGGATGACAAAGTGGCCAATACAAAACTCGTACTGAATCATGGGAACATGCCGAAACTCTATATTCGTGAACCTCTTTCTCAATTCCTACACATGGTGCTGATATGGCAATATCTTGGAATTCTTGGTGGCACATTCTCCTTGTACCTGGTGCACAATCAAATCTGAATCACTGGTTGCCGGTGTCGCGCCCCCTTTTTCATGCGAAATTAGGTTTATGACATTTGGGAGGATAACTTGTTCCCTTTTAGGAATTAGATTTGAATTGAAGAGTCACCACCTAATGATTAAAGTGTATTAGGACACTAAGAAGGGTTTGATTTGAGTAACCAGAAATTGGGTAAGGGCTTAAAATTATCCCAAGGGGAAGGTGTTAGGCACCCCTTAGGATCCACTAGTGCGGTTCCCGGCCAAACTATTGTTGTAACTTAAGAGAAAATAACATATAGGCAAATAAAAACTTCAAGTAAGAGGGGATTTTCACATAATAGTTACAAATAAGCAAAGTTAGAAAGAACCAAAAGAGAGCTGATTTTTTTCTTAAAGTAATAGTTTGAAATTTTGAGAAGGAACAAAGAAACAAATAAACAAAGGGGAGGGTCCCCTAGGTTTATAAATAATATGGATCACCCCACACAATATCCGGTAATCACTCCTCATTGAGGGGCTACGCGTGATGTTATCGCATGGTCATCATATTTATATTTACCAATTCCCACCCCGTTAAGGTATTAAAAGGTTGAATGGTCTTGTTTGCTTATTCCATACTATTACATGTCCCAATCCTATCAGTCCTGGAGGCATTTAGGACTACTAATCCTAAGTGGAAGGGATGTTAGGCTTATTCATAGTTTCAAAGGCAAAATTCTAAGGCGACATACAAAACATGTATAGCAAATTGGGGGAAAACACATAACAAGTAAAAAGGCTCAGATACACCTCCTTTAAACAGAGAAAATCAAGTAATTAGCATGACTTACACATAATGTTTAGGGTCTAATTAAAACTTAAAAGTTGAGGCAGACTGACTTATTACATAATTCAGATAAGAAGCCTGACTCAGGCCTACCTGTTGGTTATAGGTAATAATAACTAATTCAGTTTAGAATTTTTTTTACCCTAAAGCTTGCCTAAGTGTTGGACAAGGATCCTATAGGCGTGATATCTACTGATTTTGAAAAACCATAAACTAAACTGCATACTGGTTAAGAAAGGTTGCCAAATTATTAAAGAAAGGCAAGTTTTAGCAATAAGGTTATAAGTTCTGCAGATGATAGCACGTCGTTATAACTGGTTTTAGACTTATAAGTGAGTGAACTCATTCAAACTTGATTAATAGATCATATATACATGCTTTCTTTGCGTTGTTGATTTTAAACCTTTTTAAAAGACATGGTGAAATTCAGAAACCTTATGGACATGATATCTAGATGTTGAGTTTTATTTAAAGCCTATGAACGTGATATCTCATTATAGTTGAATGATTAAGACCTAAATATATGATTTACTAATGAATAGTGGATATACAAGATTCAGAAAGACCTATAGACAGATTCTCTATATGCATATGCAGAATTCGATTTTCCAGGTAATTATAGACATGGTATCTATATGAGAAAATGTAGAATTCCTATAGACATGGTATTTATATGAGAGAATGCAGAATTCAGGAATGTCTATAAGCATGGTATCTATGTGAGAGTGTAGAAATTCAGAAGTACCAATAGGCATGGTATCTATGTGAGAATGCAGAATTTTCAGAAATGCCTACAAGCAGGATATCTATACGAGAGTGCAAAAATTCAGAAGTACTAATAGGTAGGATATCTATATGATAGTGTAGAAATTCAGAAGTACCAATATGCAGGATATCTATTTGAGAGTGCAGAAATTCTAAAATAACACCTATAGGCAAGATATCTATATGAGAGTGCAGAAATTCAGAAATAACACCTATAGGCGGGATGTTTGTATACATAGTTATCCATTCCTTTTTCACTAGCCGTTCCTAAGAGTTCATTACAAATTATTACAGGCCAAAATAAAGTAAAAAATACATCAGAAATTAAAAGATACAACCAAGGATAGACTAATTTAGACTTCCTGTGTGAAATATGAAGTAAACCAACTCCAAAACCTTTATCACATTTGAGTGTGTCAGAGTTCCCTAAGAGTCTCAAATAAACTCCGGGCAGTGCTCACACCCAAATGTATCATCAAATTAAGACATATTGTAGTGTAGAAGGGTCAGCTCTCAAGTGTCCAAGTTTAGAGGGATCTCAAGGTCCCAAGCAAGGCTCACAAGAGGGGGCCAGAACTTAGAGAACAAGAGAGTGTGCAAATGCAGAAACAGAGTTCTAAAATGAGGTAAAGTAAAAAAGGAAACATGTACAAATAAATACACATAGGGGTATAGGGAAATTGAAATAGGCAAGAGTAGGTTGTGGGCATACCCAGCAATAGGGAATGCTAGCATACCCATAATCCTGTTAGAACATACTGTTTAGAGGTTGAGATCCCAAAGGATCAAGTTTAATTCATGGACAATAACCATGTCTTAAACCGTATCTCAAACGTATAAGGGGGTAGGGAATAGGGATTCATAACAGAAATAGGCAAAAAGAAATTAGCATGCTAACTTAAATATTGAACTCTACAAGAACAGTAACTAGACATGGATACACAAGTTGTAAATAAACACATTGTTGTGATGCTGAAGCTTAAATCAGGACATACCAGTTTCAAATAAACAAATAGAGAAAAGCAACATGTCTTGTAAACAGGCCACAGTGCAGACAAGAAGAGAGAATATTATTGTGTGTGAGTATGAGTTCAGAAAGATTGTGACTGTGTTGAATTTGTTAAAGAGTCATGCCTTTAAAGTGTGAAAATCAGGTAGAAATAAAGTAAGAAAACAGTTAAGGAACTGATTATCCATTAAGAATCAATCACACAAGACTTCCCTTAATTAAGGAATTCAGATTCAAACGGTAAAATTTACTTAAGGAAAGAAATCAAACAAGCTTCTTTTATGCAAAGTAGGCAATTAAGGGTAAATACATAAATAGTTACTTAAGGATAGAATTTTGAAATACACGATGCACAAATAAGGTAAGAAAATCGATCAGTAGCCAGTAAATCAAAACCAAAGATTTATTGGTCCATGAATGAACCTAGTTAGAAAGACTAAGGAAAACCTTTGATTCAAATCGAGTAACAGGGAAGTCATCAAACATGGAATGAAATCAATCAACCTTATACAAAGGAAGTCCGAAATCAATCACAATTGAAAGGCACTTAGGAGGGAAGTTCAGCACATATAAAGAGTACACAAGTAACAGGCATGCGAGGCTGAATTTAGAACGAAGTGACACTGTCATTCCATTTGCAAAAATAAGTAAGTAGTGGACCAAAGGAATGGTAATTCAGAAATAGAGAAGAGAATATCAAATATCATGCGAAAAAGGTTGAGTAGAGTTTAGCAAAAATTAGAATCACATGAAGAAACAAAATTGAAGCATTGGTTTTGAGACTGTTGAGATACAGGGTGTCCCAACAGCATGTTAGCACATGTATACACATGTATTACAACCCAGCTAGCATATGTATACAACTCATATAGTAGGTGTATTAGGTGTATAGTAACTAATAGATTAGGTGAGTTAGTATTATAAATAAGCCTTGTAATCTTCTCTTTCAAATATGAAATATAGAACTTCATTGGTTTCTAACATGGTATCAGAGCATTGAAGTTTTTCATCAGTTTGTTGCTGGGAATTTTTTTTCCCGTTCGAATTATTTTTATTTAGAACAGTCTCTCGCTGTTTTTGGTTCTATTTCACTATTTCCGAGCAGTTTGTTTTCTCACCTCCCACACTATTGACACACCCATCGTCAAGCGCACCTTCCCTAAAAATTTCACTGCCGGAAACCCTCCCACACGCCGCCAGCAGCCACCCATGTTCCACCCACCTACCACATGCGTCGGCGCGTGGACCCACTTCCAGCCACTTTTGCCCCGATCATTTCTTTACAGATTTTTCTACTCATCTTTCTAACCAAACTGTTCATTGTTCCATGTTCACTATTCATTGTTCCGACCACCGCTTCTTGGCAATTATGTGATGCTTTTATTCTGGTGCAAGATGACAGAAATGAAACCTACCGTTGATGTCATTCCGATTATATCCAAAATTACGGAGAATAAGTTCATGGGTTCCAATTACATGGATTGAATAAGACGATCTGTCTCTATTTGCGGAGTATCGACAAAGAGAACCACTTGGTTGATGATCCACCCAAGGATGATAATAAATCAATCTGGTTAAAGGAGTATGCAAAAGTGTTTCTCCAAATCAAAAATTCAATACACAGTAAGGTAAATGATCTGGTTTCTCATTATGATTATGTGAAGGATCTAATGGATTATTTAGATTTTTTGTACTCTGGCAAAGGAAACTTGTCTTGCATGTATGATGTGTGCCAGTCATTTTACCATCCATCCATGCAAGATCGCTCTCTCACCACTTACTTCTCAGAGTTTAAGAAGGTGTATAATGAGCTTAATGTTATACTGTCGTTTAGTCCATATGTGAAGGTACAACAGGCCCAGCGTGAACAAATGGCGGTCATGAGTTTTCTTTCTAGTCTTTCTCCCGAATTTGAAGTGCCCAAATTGCAGATTTTATTTGGGACTGCTATCTCTCCCTTGAAAGAGGCCTTTACGGGAGTGTTGCGTACTGAAAAGTCTCATCTAGGCCCGACAGCCACGATCGATAGTGGTGTTCTGCTTAGCCGCGGCCAAAAGAATAGGAGTCATAGTAATCGCAATCGGAGTAGCGACAGTCGAGCCCCAAAGTAAGGAGAATTTGAATGCTTTTATTGTCATGAGCTCGGTCATACCATACGTTATTGTGTGAAGCTTCAGAATAAGAAAACAATATCTCAGTATGCCAACATCGCCACTTCAGAGACTATTTCACCATCTCAGCCATCATCTCCTCCTATCAATACTATCCCGAGTCAGGTAAAACCACTACCTCTCTTCGTCATCGAAATGGGTCATTAATTCTGGTGCCATAGATCATATGATCGGTAACTCTACACTCTTTTCCACTTTTCAGTCACATACCTAATGTTCCACAATTACTTTAGCCGATGGGTCTACCTCATATGTTTTAGGGTCTGGCACTGTTAACCCAACATCTTCTCTTTCCCTTAGTTCCGTCTTAAATTTTCCTGATTTTTCTTTTAATCTAATATCTGTAAGTAAACTTACTCGTACTCTAAATTGTTGTGTCTTATTTTTTCCCAATTATTGCCTTTTTCAGGATCTTACGACAAAGTAGATTAGTGGTAAAGGTTATGAGTTTGGGGGTCTCTATGTTCTTGAATCATAGGTGCCAAAATCCATTGCTTGTTCAACTGTGTTGTCTCCCTTTGACGTATACTGTCGATTGGGTCATCCATCCTTGTCTAGTTTGAAGAAGTTATATCCTCAGTTTCAAGGTATTTCTTCTTTAGATTGTGAGTCATGTCAGTTTTCTAAACACCATCGCCTTCCTAAAGTTTCTAGAGTCAATAAACGGGTCGACTTACCTTTTGAGTTAGTTCACACCGATGTTTGGGGTCCATGTCCTATTATTTCTAAAACTGGTTTTAGATATTTTGTTACCTTTGTGGATGATCATTCTCGTGTTACTTGGTTATATTTAACGAAAAATCGTTTGGAGTTGTTTTCAATTTTTCGTGCTTTTTATGCTGAAATAAAAACTCATTTTAATATTTCCATTCGTAATTTAAGGAGTGGCAATGCAAAAGAATATTTTTCAGATTTGTTTAAAGATTATATGGCTACAAATTGTATTTTACATCAATCTTCTTGTGTTGACACTCCTTCTCAAAATGGGGTTGCGGAACGAAAAAATAGACATCTTCTTGAAGTAGGCCGAGCACTCTTCTTTCAAATGAAAGTGCCAAAATGTTGTTGGGCTGATGCCGTCTCTACAACTTGTTTTTTAATGAATCATATGCCATATTTTGTACTTCATGGTAATATTCCTTATAATGTTCTTTATCCCTCTAAGCCATTATTTCCTATTGAACCCAAAATATTTGGTTGTACTTGTTTTGTTCATGATGTTCGTCTATACGTAACTAAATCAGATCCAAAGGCCTTTAAGTGTGTGTTCTTAGGGTACTCACGTCTTCGGAAAGGTTATAGGTGTTATTCTCCAGATCTAAAAAGGTACTTAGTGTCTGGTGATGTCACATTCCTTGAAAAGTATCCATTCTTTTCTTCATATTTTTGTAACAGTCCTGAGGAAGAAGATGATACTTTGGTGTACACTATCACACATCCAGCTATTTCTCCAACGCCTATTCCTCAGTCACCCGTTTCCCCGATCCACCATCCGAGCACCCCCTGGTTCTTCATATTTATACCAGGCGACAACGAACCTCAGAATATGATCCTTTACCTCCTTCTGCTTTGTCGGTAGATCCAACCTCATATGTTTCAGATCCTAGTTTGGATATTCCTATTTCCATTCGCAAAGGTACACGATAATGTACTTATCTTATTTCTTCTTTTGTGTCTTATGACCATTTTTCTACTTCTTCTAGCTCGTACATTGCTTCATTAGATTTTGTTACGATACCTAAAACTGTTTGTAAAGCATTGTCCCACCCAGGTTGGCATGATGCAATGATAGAAGAGATGATGGTTTTATATGAGAATGGTACTTGGGAGTTGACCGATCTGCCTACTAACAAAAAGGCTATTGGGTGAAGGTGGGTATTTGCTGTTATGTTTAACTCCGATGGGACAGTAGCTCGCCTTAAGGCCCGCCTTGTTGCAAAAGGGTATGCATAGACATATGGAGTCGACTATTTGAATACTTTTTCACCGGTTTGCAAGTTAGCTTTTGTTTGATTATTCATTTCCATGGCGGCTACTTATGATTGGCCTCTGCATCAGCTTGATATAAAGAATGTTTTCCTACATGGAGATCTTCAGAAAGAAGTATATAAGGAGCAACCACCTAGGTTTGTTGCTCAAGGGGAGAATGGGAAGTTATGTCATCTTCGAAAATCTCTTTAGGACCGAAAACAGAGTCCTCGTGCTTGGTTTGGCAGATTTAGTGAGGTTGTTCTAGAATATAGGATGAAGAAAAGTAATTGCGATCATACGATGTTCTATAAAAAGTCTGATGATGGTATTTTTTTACTGGTAGTATATGTTGATGACATCTTTATTACTGGAAGTGATATTGCAGGAATTTCAACTCTAAAGTCTTTTCTTCATACTCAATTTCAGACGAAAGATTTAGGGCAACTAAAGTATTTTTTGGGAGTTGAAGTTACACGTAGCAAGAAAGGCATCTTCTTGTCACAAAGGAAATATACTCTTGACTTGTTAGCTGAAACTGGAAAGTTGGGATCTAAACCATGCAGCATGCCAATGGTTCCTAACACACAACTCGTGAAAAAAGATGGTGAGTTATTCGAAGATCCAGAGAAGTATAGGAGAATGGTTGGGAAACTGAACTATCTTAAAGTAACTCGTCCCGATATCACATACTCTGTCAGCATTGTGAGTCAGTTTATGTATTCCCCAACAGGCAAGCATTGGGCGGCTCTGGAGCAGATTCTTTGTTATCTAAATGGAACTCCAGGACGGGGTCTAATATATAAGAATAATGAACACACTAACATTGAGTGTTTTACAGATGCAGATTGGGCAGGGTCAAAAGTCGATAGGAGATCCACGACAGGGTATTGCATTTTTGTTGGTGGAAACTAGATTTCGTGGAAGAGTAAGAAACAAAATGTCATATCTCGATCTAGTGCGGAAGCAAAATACAGAGCTATGGCACAATCAGTGTGTTAGATTGTATGGGTACATCAACTATTAAGTGAAGTTGGCTTCCAAACTACATTTCCAGCAAAGTTGTAGTGTGATAATCAAGCTACTCTTCATATCTCCTCTAATCCTGTATTTCACAAAAGGACTAAGCACATTAAAGTAGATTTTCACTTCGTTCGTGAAAAGATTCAACAAAAGCTCATCTCTACAGGTCATGTCAGAACTGGAGATCAATTGGGAGACATTTTCACAAAAGCTTTGAATGGAGCTCGAGTTGAATATATCTGTAACAAGTTGGGCAAGATTAATATATATGCTCCAATTTGAGGGGGAGTGTTGAGATACAGGGTGTCCCAACAACATGTTAGCTCATGTATACACATGTATTACAACCTAGCTAGCATATGTATACAACTCATATAGTAGGTGTATTAGATGTATAGCAACTAATAGATTAGGTAAGTTACTATTATAAATAAGCCTTGTAATCTTCTCTTTCAGAGATGAAATATAGAACTTCTTTGATTTCTAACAGAGACTTTAATGAAGCAGTAGATGAAACAACTCTAAGAACTTGAATAAGTCCAAAAAATCAAGCAAGTTCAAAAATGAAGCACAAGAAAATCATGTAGCCAATGGTCTCAATGCTCGAATGCAACCCCAAATTTTAGGGGTTTTGCCATTAATCGAGCATGGAGAGAAAAGGGTAAGTAATCAAAAAATACTGATGAAATAACATTCGAAATCTCAGAAAGAAAATTGAAACCGTTAACATGTATTTTTCAGTATAAGAATCAAACATAAAATAAAGTAGGTAACATTTCATAAAAAAATATAGTAGAAGTAACAACACACGAACTACAGTAGCATAATATGAAGAGCACCGAGAAAAAATACCATAAGAAATTCAGTGAAGGAAAAGCATAGGAGATACAATAGAAGAAACACATAAGAACTACAGTAGAAACACTTAAAATGCATAGAAGAAACACTTAAAAATACACATAGTAAACATATAAAATACACATAAGATATACAACATGCTAAGGATCAGAGAAATTTTAAAAGACGACTTGACGAAACTTTAAATCGAAAAAGGATGAAGGATCTGAAGGTGTAGTTTTGAAAGAAATTTGAGAAAAGTGCTTAAGATCCTAAAGAGAACACAAATATACAACGGGTCTAAAAGAATTGGAGAAACCTCGAAGGGTTAGGGTTTTAGAAGAACCCAAGTAGTGAGAAAGGCTTGGAAAAGTCACTGATCTTAGCCGGAGAAGTCAAAACCAGGCTCGAGCAGCCATGGCATGCCGGATCAAGGCCGGAGAAGGCTACAGAACTTGAATCAAACGAAGCCTGGGCTAAGCTTCTTTATGGTCAAACCAAGAATCTTCAAATACCAGGCTTGTAGGAGGAATAAGAGGCTGGAATAGGACTTTCACGGCCTTGGAAGCCATAGATTCTGGTGACTTTTAGGGCGGGGGCGGTGGAAGGCGGCTAGGGTTTGAGAAGCTCCGAGAGATTTTGAGAGAATGGGGGGTTCAAATACGGTTGATGAAGAGAAGTGGTTAGGGTTTGGGAGTAGTGGGTAATTAAAAAGGGAAAGGAAGGAGATGAGCTGTTGATCTGTGAGATCAACAACTAGGATTAAAAGGGGTTTGGGCAGGTTATTTGAATGGGTTGCAGGTCAGGTAAATTTAGGATTTTGGTCGGGTGATGGGGTTTAAAATTGGGTTTAATTAGGGGTGCCAAATCTGGCCAAAATCGAAATACCAATAGGCTATCATTTAAATAGCCATTTTCCCTTACCTCTTTTATAAAAAATAGTAAAATAATTATTGAAAATAAATTAAAGGTACTAAAATAATTAATAATATATAGATATCAAATTAAAAATACTGGAGTCAATTTTATAATTATAAACACAATTAAATCTTATGCTATTTGCAATTATATAGAATTTAGCTTCAAAAATACTAAATAAATTTGTAAAAATATACAAAAACATATGTTAGCTATATTTTAGCATAAATATAAAATTCCAATAAATGATTTACCAAAAATAATAATTTTGGAAATAATCCTTGGGTTTCTATGGATGAAAAGGAAAATAAATCAGTTTAAAAACCTTAAAAATTATAGTAAAATGCTTAGACATACCTATATGTGCATATAAATGCTATTTTAAAGATATATTGAATATAAAAAATATACATGAAAAAATTGGGTATCAACAACCAGCAGCTCCTGAATATTCATGTTAATGGCTATGTTGAGCCTTAGTATGTTAGCTTTATACGCTGCCATGTTGTTGGTGCAGGGAAATCTGAGTTTAGCAGATACCGAATAATGTTGGCAGTTTCCTAGGCCGATTGCCTTGAAATTTAATGTTCCATCAAAGAACATTCTCTAATCGTTGTAGGACTTAGCAATATCTTATCCTATGAATAGCACCTATTCATCGGGAAAATACATTTTCAGGGGTTTGTATTCTCCTTCAATAAGGTTCTCAGCAAGATGATCTACTAGTTCTTGTCCCTTGACTGCTTTCTGAGTCACATAAATAATGTCGAACTCGCTCAACAGGATTTGCCACTTAGCCAGCTTGCCAGTGGGCATGGGTTTATGAAAGATATATTTCAAGGGATCCATCCTTGATATGAGGTATGTTGTGTAGGCACAGAAGTAGTGCCTCAGCTTCTGAGTTATCCAGGTCAGAGCGCAGCAAGTACGTTCTAATATAGAGTATCGCGCTTTATATGGAGTGAACTTCTTACTCAGGCAATATATAGCTTGTTCCTTTATCACTGTCTCGTCGTGCTGCCCCAGAACACAACCGAAGGCTCCATCTAGCATTACAAGTTAGAGTAGCAAGGGTCTACTTAGCTCTGGCAGGACCAAGAGCGGTGGTGTTGATAAGTATTCCTTGATCTTGTTCAAATCCTTTTGACAGTCTTCGGTCTAACTAGTTGCAGCATCTTTCTTCAATATCTTAAAAATATGCTCATGTATAACTGTGAACTAGGCATGAACCGACTGATATAGTTTATTGTCCTAGAAAACTCATTACATCTTTCTTACTCCTCGATGGTGGAAGCTCTTGGAAGGCTTTGACTTTTAATGGATCCAATTTTATCCATCGGCGGCTGACGATGAACCCAAGTAACTTTCTGGAAGGAACCCTGAATGCACATTTTTGGGATTTAGTTTCAGCTTGTATTTCTGCGATCTGTCAAAAAATATCCTCAAATTAGCTATATGATCTAAGGCTTTCTTGGATTTTATGATGACGTCGTCCATATATACCTTGATCTTTTTATGTTTCATGTCATGAAAAATGGTAGTCATAGCCCTCATGTAGGTGGCCCCAGCATTCTTTAGACCAAATTGCATCATCTTATAATAGTATACTCCCCATGGTGTAGTGAAAGTCATTTTCTCTGTATCCTCTTCGTCCATCTAGATCTGATGCCGGCAAAACAATCCACAAACAACTGGAGTTCATACTTGGTACAATTTTTAATTAGGATGTGTATGTTTGGAAGGGAAATCATCCTTTGGGTTGGCCCTATTGAGATCCCGAAAATCAATACAGACCCTCACCTTCCTATCCTTCTTTGGAACTGGAACGATGTTGGATAGCCAAGTTGGGTATTCAACCACCCTGAGGACATTGGCCTTGATTTCCTTAGTAACCTCCTCATCGATTTGCAGATTCATGTCAGGCTTGAATTTCCTGAGTTTCTGTTTCACTGGTGGCCACGTTAGGTTTGTAGGCAACTTGTGAGCAACAATGGATGTACTTAACCCGGTCATATCATCATATGACCATGCAAAGATGTCCTCATACCCTTTCAAGAACTGTATGTACTCTTTTTTCTGATGGTGACAAGTGGATGCTGATGCAGGTTTCCTTGACAGTTTCAGAATCTCCCAAGTTGATTATTTCTGTTTCATCCAGTTTGGACTTAGGCTTGTTCTCAAACTCTTCTACTTCTATGAAAATTTCCTTGGGTATGACATCTTATTCTTCCTAATCACTATCCTTTTGTTGCATCATCTCATTACATGTCACAATTATTGGTTCATCGAGATAGGAATTGACAATACTGTATAGATAAAGATATGATAGAAAAATGATAATAGTAAATATTGATTCATTGAAGCAAAAGAGCGGTTTTCAATAATTTAAACAACATTTTCGAAACGTTGGAAATTTTATTTAAAACGAAATTTCAAAAAGAGAAATAATTGTTCTTAGAAAATAAACAATACAATGTAGTTCAGCCTTGCTACCCCAGGACTCGTCGGGCCCTGGATAGTCTGACAGTCCAATTCTTGAGGAATGATCCTTTCTCTACAGCCCGAATGGTAGGGCCTTCCTCCTTTTCCTCCTCAACAATTACACAACAGTCCATGTCCTCATCCTCCAAGAATAGGTTTCTTAAGGATGCTAATGCTTCTTCCTTCTCTGATCCCCATATGATGTCAGCATGTTGGAAGGTCTGACTCAAGTGCGGTATAGGCTGCTCCAATGGATAGTACGGACCACGCCATGGTGGTGACCAGTTTCTATACTTTTTCCAAGTGTATCGGTATCCCATGACAAAAGTATTGCCATGACGCTTCGACTGTATTAGCTTCGAAATGCCCTGAAGATTTTTTCCAAAACCTTTGCTAGGATCATACCCTCTCCAGTTTATCATGCTTGCTATCCCACCACTTATCCTTGTCGATTGCATTGACCTGCTCTATATAATGATAAGTTTCTCCACTAAACCTTCTTCTATCTGCAACCATCGGGATAGTCTAACTGTTGTAAATAGGGTTGCTTCTATCTCCATTGATAATCCCCTTCTGGTGGTTCCACTCAAACTTTACTGCCTGATGCAAAGTTGATGCCACAACCCCAACGGCATGTATCCATAGTCATCCCAACAACATATTGTAGGATACAGATATGTCCAGCACCTGAAACTCAACATCAAACCATGTAGTCCCCATTTATAAATAGAGATTAATTTCTCCGATGGTAGCTCTATGAGACCCGTCAAATTCCTTCACATTCATGGTCCCTTCTCGTATCTCGTATAGAACTTTTCCCAACCTTTTCAGTGTTGTCAATAGGAAAATATTGAGACTGGATCCTCCATCGATCAAGACCCTGGTAATTAAGTAGTCTTTGTATTGTACTGTGATATGTAGTGCCTTATTGTGACTCAAACCCTCAGGAGGTAACTCATCCTCGTGGAAAATGATTTTGTGAATTTCCAGTACATATCCCACCATGTTATCTATTTCTCCGCTTATGATGTTATTGGGCACATATCCTTCGTCCAATACTTTCATCAATGCATTCATGTGTGTTTCTGAATTCTGTAGCAGCGACAAATTAGATATCGAAGTGGGAGTCTTGTTGAGATGATCGATGACTAAATACTCTCTTTCTTGTACTTTTTTCCAGAGGTTATTTGGACCTATTTCTATAATGGGAGGTTTTGACCCTTCTAGTCATGATCATCCCTTGTGCAGCACCAGATACTCCCATTTTGGTTTTCTCTTTTCTTCTAGCTTCAGCCACATAATCCCATGGTACAGCCCCGGTGATGAAAGGCGGTCTGGTTGATATTGTCATCATAAATGGTGTGGCTACCTTCACCTCAAATTGAATAGGTACAACTGTAGGGGTGTTATCTCAACTTTAAATGGGACTGGTGTTGTTACCTCGACCTCTACTAGAAGTTGTATCTGCACTATAATGGGGTTGAGTGTGACTGCGAGTTCTTGAAGTCGTCACCGTTTTTACTAAGTTTGATTGATCCCTCCGAATCCAATTCTTTATCCATCTCTATCACATTGACACCTTTATCCTTATGATCTAGGGGGGTCATTATAAATATTAGGCATAGCCTCCTTCGCTTGGATGATCTTGTTATCAATCAAACTCTAGATTTTGTCCTTCAATGTGTGGCACTCATCGATGGTTTGCCCTTTCATGCCCGAATGGTATGCACAAGTCTTATTTGGGTTAACCCATTGGGATGAGTTCTTTGTGGCCACAAGAGAGGTGTGAGTGATGTAACCAGCAGCATTAAACCTTTTATATCGCTGGTGGATAGGTTAAGCAATGGCTAGGTGGTCTCCGGTCAAAACTAGGCTACAGTATTGGGTAATTTTGACGAGTTAGAGGTAAATGAAAATGAGATGGTTGGGAATTATCGGTATGATAAGTAGTGACTGGTTGGGAATATCTAGGTGATGAGGGTTGATATGTAGGTGGAGGTGACAGTTGATATGTGGGTGGAGGTGCTTGATATGTGGATGGGGAGGTTCGGTATACCAATGGAGTTTTGAGTCCTTAGGCGACCATTACTGCTCCCACGTCCTTCTTCTTAGATATACCCTCAGATTACAATGCTTTATTAGTGGCCTGCAATACCTTAAAGTTTGTTACTATCTCGCTCTTGATGCCTTCTCCGATCATTTCACCAAGTTTGATGATATTAGAGAACTTATGGTTTTCAATAACCATCAACCTTTCATAGTATTGTGGATCATGTGCTTTGACAAAGAACTTGTTCACCTGTTCCTCGTCCCATGTTGACCTAACGTTTATCGCTTCTGACCTCCAACGAGTAGAATACTCAAAAAAATTCTGAGTGGGCTTTTTCTTGAGGTTCTGAATGTAGAAGACATCTAGAGCATTCTCCATGTTGAACTTGAATCAGTCTATGAAATCAGACACCATACTCACCCAGTTGGACAATTTCTTAGGATCCTGGCTGATGTACCAGGACAAGGCATCTCCCGTAAGACTCCTTAAAAACTTCATCCATATCTTTTCATCTTTTTCGACCCCGACAAGCGTGTTATAACAAGTCCTTAGATGAACCCTAGGATCTTCGGTACCATCAAATATCTCGAACTTGGGAGGTTTGTAACATTTTGGCAGTTCTACATCCGGCTATATGCATAGGTCTTCATAGTTCAGACCTTCTATCCCCTTGCCTCCTTCTACGCCTTGAACTTGGCTGGTCAACTTTTTGAGCTCCTTAGCCGGGTTCTTAATGAAAATGTCTTTCTCAATAGATTCCGGTGCATAGGAGATGGATTAAGTGGAGTGAGGTAGGTTCTCCACACATATAGAGTTGTTTTGGTGACCTGGAGTTTGAGTACAATGGTGTCATTGGGAAATTCTAGGGTTCAGGAATGACTGGTGGAGTATTTTGTGGAGTGTAGTAGATAATAGTATGGCATTGTGGTGGGATAGTTTGATTTTGTGGTGGAGTTCTATAATGGTGAGGTACAGGAAGATTTTATGGGCGTTTGTTGGGTGTTTTTGAGGTGGTGCTGGGTTATGAGTGTTTGGATGAGTGATGTCTGTGATACTGATTGAGAAGGATAGGTTGCCACATTCTGGACATGCTCAAGCTCACCCTAGAGTTTCCAGTATTTTTTGTTCGAGCCTTGAAACTACATCATTTGAAGTCCGAGTACCTCGACCATTGGAAGTTTCTACATGTTCAATATATGTGTTATTTTCCTTTCTGGTGTCGTTCAAATCTTACATTTTTTATTTTCCCTTGCCTTTTGGTGGACTAGGGGAAGGAGAAGGTAGAAGGCCCTTGGATCTTATGTGATAAGCTGATGATGCTAGTATGCATGAACCAACCTTTAGGGAATGGGAATAATCAAAAGAAAGAAAGAAAAACAAAAGGTATCCAAATCAGTAATAATTATAAAAAGAGTACTTGCAGTATTTAAACATATATTGCAGAAAGATAAAATTCGTGTCCTAATTTGGGAGCCTCGTTGTGCCTGAAGTAGGCCTAGTGACAAGTTGATTTGGAGAACTTAGATGCCAATAAATGTCTCATTCCATTAATATAAAAATAGACGAATCCCAAAATGACACTAAGATAATAAAGTCACCACTAGCACTTGGCCTTATTACATTTAGGAAAGTAAATAAATCTAGCCTACTTGGTCCTAGAAGGACCTTCCCCAGACTTAATCTTTCTAACTCCATCAACCAAGTTCCCCAGCTCTTGCAGACCTAGTAGCAGATAGGCTCTAGCAAGATGTCCTCCCTCGCTTCCTTCAGCATTCTGGCAATCGTTGATCCTCTTTATTATTTACGTTTTAGCTTCACCAATCCTCGCTCCAAATATTCCAACCTTCTGTTGGAGGTTATAGCCATTTCCTTCAATTTTTTTATCAGCCTTATATTTGTCTCATGTATTTACCGATGCTCATTCTCGGAGTCAAGAACCCTCTTGCATAGTCTATTGTATTTGACTTGGGCCTCGACATCTTCCTCTATGACCTTGCTTCCCTGACTGGTTCCTGGCTTCACTATCACATCTAGGTTGTTTTCTAACTATGCCGGGTAGAAAGGTGCATATTCAGCGTGATACCTATCCTGCTCAATAGTGGTTTTCTCCACAATCATCTCGTAGTGCCATATATGGTGAGCTTGGCACATGTAAGGGATGTTGTCATCTTGAAAGTCTGCTCTGAAGTGCCTCATCTTTGTTACCCTTGGTACAACCTTCTTCCTGCATGCTTTCCCCAAACCCGGATGGGAACATAAGGGTATATCTCTCTCAAACCAATCAATACTAAGTGACGAGCGTCTCTTGACCTAACAATGAATTCGTCAGTTGGGAACCATTCAAACATCCATTGTACTTGCTCCTCGATTATATTGTTGAAGAACTCTACCCACTCTTTGGCACTTTCTGGTTGAGCAAACATTTCCGGAATAAAAGTCATCCCCTTAGGGTGATGGAACGCAATATGATAGTGCCAAGCCCTTCGCGTAAAATCTTGACGGTACTGACCCTTTTGAAGATGCTCCAATAACCACAGTTGTAGTAGTAAATTGCAAGCCTCGAAGTGCTTGAACCCTTTCTAATAGCGGTCCAGAGCCCGGTAGATGTAGTCTATGATCATAGGGACTATAGTGTATGTCTGTCCCTCAATTCCCTCTATTAAAGTCTTGGAGACCATGGCTAGTATAGTGTGGGTTCTTTCCCTTTTTGTTGGTAACACTATTAGACCCAAGAAACATACAATGAATACGAACACTCGGAGGTGGATGTGACCTAGAGAAGTTATAGAAAACTCATCATGGAATGTACGACAAGACTTGCAACGACTGTGTCTTTCATATAGGCATTTGAAGGGTATGTAAGACTTCTTCAAGCACTCCAAGTCAGCATTTTTCTTTAAACCCATCATTTTTAGGAACCCTTTACCAGTGCAGTTCTCTAGTACCAATAGACCAGGATTGTCCCAAGGCAGTCCAACAAATCCCCCGATTCTTCCAGGAGTGGTGTCATTTCTATATTCCTGAAATGGAACATAGCTCTTTCACTCCCAGAACAGAGTCACAACTTCGATCAACATGTTGTTTGGTTGAATGTATAGTAGGGAAGGTAAATTGCCCAAGTATTTTCTCACGTGTTTCTTGTCACTTGAGGAAAGATCCTCCCACCAATCTAGTAGCAAGGGGGTATGTTGCTGGCCATGCCGAATCTAGGGACGTCGTGCCTCATTTTCTGCAAAACAAAAAGGTAGGCCATTTTCTCCGCTTGATTCGTCTATTTATACATTCATGATTAGCATATTGGCATTTAGTTCTCCAAATTAATGCACAAAATGTGGTTGCGTTTGATGGGATTATGGAAACCCCGGTGAAGTTTGGATAAGGTTTTTCTTAAAGGGTTATTATGGGGACAACGTATTAACCCGACTAGGTTTGACCATGATGCATGCACAATTATAATAAGAGTAAGGTCACTATGGGAGTCTAGACTGGTACTCAAGCAAACAACTTGAGGAGGAGAGGCACAGAACCGTCGATTGCACCGATGATCAACTAGCTTTACCGCAAATAAGCCTTTTAGAATTTAAGGGTGATATATAGGAAGAGCACAACTACCCCTCAAGTGTTGTTATAGGATTGGTTACGCACGAGTGATGTATAATGTCAAGCATGATTTATGCAGTAGTAAATAATATGTTGCCATGTATTTCCACATTAAAAAAATAATAGACACGATATTTATAATTGAAAGATGTTTAATAAAGAAAATGAAGAAACAAGTTAGTTTCATATTGAGGAAATAAATACGTGAAAATAAATAGTTAAATTCACATAAATGGAGAGAGAAAGGGTGCAATGATTGACAAAGAAAAGCAACGTTTGGACAAATTCACAAAGCACATTTGTTATGGTAAACACCTGAAAATCTCACCAGAGTTACAATGATGTCTCGTCCCCTTTTTCCATCTTTACAGGCGGAACTCAGGGTAAAAACATTCATTTGGGATAACTCGTTTCCTTTTGGGAAAGGGGTACAGAAGTTGAAGAGTGCCACCTAACGGATTTAAGGTGTGTTAGGGCACCTATTGAAAGTAACTAATAAAACCAGTTTGTGTTACTAGAGATTGGGTAAGGGCTTGAAATAATCTTCAGTGGATAGTGTTAGGCATCCCTCGAGGTCAACAACAGTGGGTCCGCCCAAACTTATTTTGTAGATTAGTCATTCAAAATATAGGCAGTCTAAGCACACATATAAGATAAAAAAAAATTTAACAGATAAGCAGTCTAAGCACAGATATGTAAATAAGATGAGGGAAGTCCTAAGTTTGTTAGCCTATAGGATCACATCTATACAATACCCGGTAAACAGTCCGCAACTAGTGGAGATACATGTGGTATTAGCGCACAGGTCATCATATCTTTTTACTACACAATTACCATTCCCTTAGCGGTTGTATAAGCGATTTTAATTAGATGAACTCTATGCGTGCATTACCCGTTTCTTCCTTGTAGTCCCAGAGGTGTTTAGGACCTCTAATTTTAGGCATTTCTAGACTGTCCTAATATGTTTAAAGGGAAAAACTAAGAGACAACAAAGAACAAATAGGACTGTCAAGTAAGAAACAATTAAGGGGCTCAAGTTTACCTCAACAAATAAACAAGCAATTAGCACGTCTCAAACAACAAATTTTAGATATTTCATAAAGGTCCTAGAACATGATATCTATGTGAGAAAGACAAGCAGGGAATATGTAGGATTATGTTAAGGCAAAATGACAGAGACCTAATTAATTTGCCTACAATTTTAGAACCTGTTTAATCGGGACAGTACCAAATAAGCAAAACATAATTTCACAATTTTTGTTAGACCTTGATTACCTATAGGCTTACCGAGGCTTAAATCTGGAATAACCTATAAACATGTTATCTAAATGCAATTGAAATTCTGGGAATCAAAACAATTTGAATTTATTAAGTCCTATAAGCATATTAGTCTAGGTGCTGAATATTACATTACAAAATTGATTTATACACACTTATCTCTATGGCATCTAAGTGTTGGAATTATTTTTAAACATTTTTATATACAAGATAGTTATTGATTTAGGCGATGTAGACATGGTTTAAAGCGAATACAAATACAATCCTAAGGCAGGATCACTAATGCACAGAAAGAATGGACGTTTTTATTAGGCGAAATAATAGCAGTAACTTAATAAGAGGATTAGATCATGATTATGCAGAAACAGAATTTCAAAATAAATGAGGTGGTATGCCTATAACATGTTGTCTAGTATGCCAAGTGATCCTAAAAGCATGGTTTCTAATGTAGGTAAACCTAGTATAAACCTAACCCATGATTTCTAATGCAAGTAAATGTAATATAGACCTAAAGGCATGATTTCTACCCAGTTCCCCACAAAAATCATATAAGACCCCCCCTCACCCTTCCTTTTTAACTAATTTCCTAAATATCTGTTTACAAAGATCATCATTATAGACCGTAAGTGAATAAATTACATAATAAATATAAGTTATGCTATAGGGAGCCTTAAATAGGCCCAAAGGGAACCTGAAAATACCAGGTCTTCAAAACAGTCCAAAATGTCATAGTCCATAGTATCCAATAAGGTATGTTGGTGTGTCAAAGTTACCAAGGGACTCAAGGCCCCCGACAATGTTCACACCAAGATCCTTATAAATAGAGAAGTAGTTATGTGCAGTGTGAAAGGACTAGCTAGCCTCAGTTTGCCAGAGTTTGGAGGAATCTCATGGATTCCTAGGCAATATACACACTAGAGGGGCAAAACTTAGATAATCAAAGAGTAGAAATGAGACTGCTTAGTTGGAAGAACTTAGTAAAACAGTATAGATGTAAAACATTTAGGAGTAAAACGGTATTTCAGGAATGGAAATATTTTTAAGACAAAAAAAATGTTAAGATTGAAACCAATTTTTGAAGCAATTCTGAGAAGAACAAAGATTCAACAAACATGAAGATATGAACCTTAATGACGTATGCAGAATTACTGGAATAACATACATGAAGAAACCTTCCAGAAAGGCATATTTGCACATACATAAGGAATATAGTGGGTGAGCCGGCAAGGCTGCTATAGAAAAGTATATACCCAAAACTAAAAACCGATAAGGCCACATACGATCCGACTATACATAATTATCTACTTGCCTCTAATAGATTTACAATTGTACAAAGACTAGACTGATCCACGCCATACTCATGTATATATACAAACATATCATACCAAATCAAAAGCCGCTCCGGATCAAGTAGAACACGCCAACTTTCGCTGATCAATGATCCTAAGAAGGGAGACCGTCAACTTGCCTATATGTACATGTGGGCATGAACGCAAACCCAGTAAAATGGGGTATCACTACGAAAATGTACTGAGTATTTAAGGCATGGAAATCAGTACATAAAAGACATAGATGAAACATGGAATAAAGAGATCCATCTATAAATCTAAATAACTTTGTAAATTCTAATATATTTATAATATCATGCACGTGCATATAAATATCGTGTCATGCATAGGTATAGGTGTACAGAACATCATCAAGCCACTGAGGGCATCCCATCATATTGTCTCGGTCACTGTGGGCAACATCATCAACATATTCCAAATGATCAGGCGGTGGTGTATATATTATACCGTAACCTTTTTCTCATATCCCATATAAATATAATATACATATATACATATATAACACCATCTGGGCATGGGTCAATATACATGTATAAATGCATAAATGCAAAAGAAATACGTTAACAAGATTTTCTCGGAATGTCTTAAAAATCAATATGTCTTTCGGATAAACTTTATCAAATACGCATTTTTCTGTACTTATAAACAGACGATAGAATAATAAGACTTATGGGAGAATAAAAATATACATATTTCTAGCATTTTTATGAATGGAGTAATTTATGAAAGTTGTGCATTTGCTCGTTTCGTTTGTGTCATATAAATCATGCCAAAAAAGAAAGAAGGGATAACCTTAACATCCCCGGAGTAGAAAAAAACTCGTATAATATTCTTGGAAAAAATTACACCGTACTCCTTTAGAACCACAAACTTTTACGTTGCTACGATTCTAACCATTGGAATTATTTGCAAATTTCTTTGGAAGCCAATTTCGTTGAAATTATTGGCATATTTTTTGTTAGAGTCTGTTCTTGAGTATTTGTGAATTACAGTTCACTTTTTAAATTTCTCTGATCAAAAAATGAACTAAACCTTTTAACGGAGACCCAAATTCTTAAAAGAGACCAAATTTTATATTCACCTTGAGTGTTACACGTTGATGTTAGATAGCCTTCATATGACTACTTAGTCATTGGCTTTGTGAGCTTCGTTGCTGCCACGTATTATTTCATAGTTTAATAATTAATTAGGTAATATTTATAATTAATCAATTACCCGCATACTTAAAAAAAATTCAAATTACCTAAATACTATTCATTTTTAATATACATTATATATCATACTATCACAATCATATGGTATATTGTATGGTACTAGTCCATAAGTATCGGATATTATCGCTCGACCCCTATTTTATTTCTAATCGGCAACCTTGAACGAAATTCATTTTTTTTAATTCGTGTACCCTTTATCCTTCATGACACTTACTTATCGCCTGTTATAAATAGCATAATATGTTAACCTCAAGATAATCTGATCCCCGAATCTATGTCAATTAACTGAAGATGATTTTAACGTACAAAAATGCGACATGTAACTCAAGTGAACAAATATTTGATTCTGGGATCCTCATTTAAGGCATACCCAAAATTTCTTAAATTTATAAGTTTAACCATTTTAGAATCAACTTTTGATATACGAGATTGAAGCTTTAAAATTTTGCGTTTTAAGTTACAAATATTGTTTGAAGTTTGGTATGCATGTTGCTTCTGCAAGCAAACTTCATACATAAGTGTGTAAAGTTTGGCTAGCCAAAGCCTAACATGTTATGCGTATGTCTTAATTTGAGGTTTTCTGAAATTGACATATATGATTGAAACTCAAGAATAAATAATTGAGACTTCGGGTATATATGAGAGAACTTCAGACATGTATGACTGTACTTTGGACATATGTGTATGTTCAAAAATTTTTGTTGAAGTATTTATAGAAGAAAATATAGATGTAGATTATGCATGGAAAGAATTTGTGAACAATCTCTATTGGGGCTATATTCATTTTGTGGACGTTTGTCCTTTGAAGCTCCATGTTTGGTTCTAATAATAATAATAATAATAATAATAATAGGAGGAGGAGGAGGAGGAGTAATAATAATAATAAGAAGAAGAAGAAGAAGAAGAAGAAGGAAGAAGAAGAAGAAGAAGAAAGAGGGGGAGAAAAAGAGACGAATAAATTACATCTCAATCTTAAATAAGTCGAGATTAGTTATATGAATTCTCACTAGCAAGAAGCAAGAGAGAACACATGAATCAAAGTCACAAACATTTAACCCTTCTTTATAAGTTTCCAACACTCGAAGATCGAGATAGAAAACAAATCAAATATCAAAGTGTTCAACATCAAAGTCACTTGTTCATGGGATAATTACTGATCTTGACAGTTATTAAAGAGTTTAAAATAAATTAATTAAATCCACATTCAAATTTAAAATTACCAATCAAGGTCAAGATTTAAGCCCTTGAATACAAATTCATTCAAGATCAAATACATTAAATTCAAGATAAGTGCTCGAAGCCCTTGAATTTATTTGTTGGAAGAAAGAATCAAAGAAACTATAAAGATTGTAATAGTCAGAATACTTGGGATATAATATTACAGTTGTTTATAGTATTTGGCAGTATTGATTATTGTATTGATGTGGATGTATTGTCTTCATATTTTGATGGTATTTATTAAATTAATGAAGTAATTTTTTGAAAATAGTACTTTTGACTTTTATCTACTACTCCCTCCATCCCAAAAACGGTGATACTTTTTAATTTCAACAGTCAAACATTTTTACTTTGACCCGAAATTTGATCATAGAATCGTTAAATATTTTAATATAACATTATATATATTTAAAAATTATATAAAAAATACTATAAATCATATTCCTCTCCGATTCAAAATAAGTGATTTTTTGGATGTTTTCACACATATTAAGAAAGTCACTTTTTAGCATTAATTTGCAATAGAATTGACCATTTTAACCTTATTATCTCACATAAACACTCCTAACACATATTCCAATATTATTTACTCCAAGGACAATATAGGAAAAACGTCATTAAGTCATTCTTGAAATCCGGAAAAATCACTTATTTTGGACCACAAAAAAAGGACTAAAAAATCACTTATTTTAGACGAAGGAAGTAATAATTAACAATTAAAAATATTTAAAAGGTATATAAAAGTCGTGGTAAAAATAAACTCATTTAACTCTCAAAATTCAAAAGTATAATATTTTGACCAAAAAGTTTAAAAAATAATTTAGTGTCTCAAGAATGGATTTGGTAGATTATTCATTTGCTCTATTATAAAAATAAGGTCTTCGGCATAAAATAAATGCAACTTGTCTATATTATAGCATACATAAAATTAAAATGTACGGAGTGATTGGATCTCCTTGCTTTATATCTATTTGGTGCACACGTACATCTTTTTCCCATTGGTGATTAAGTAATTACTATAAATAAAAAAGAAATAAAAAAATGGGAAGTCTATTTATTCTTACATAATACATACATTAATAATCAATTTAAGACCTGTTCAAATCCAGCTCAACCGGGCGTTTGACCTGAAATTAAAGAATATCCACGTTTGAGCGTAGAGGCAGCAAGTTGAAGATAACAAATGTCGTTGAATTACAAATAAAGAACGAGTCTTGTCTCTATCTTTATTTTTGGCTGAGCTGAAAATCCTCCAAATCACTATTGACGGTGTCCTTCTCTGTCACTCTTATCTTCTGCATCTCACTTACCTATACCGCTTATATATATAAATATATCTTTCTTGTTCCTATAAATTCTCTCCACATTGTTTTTATCCGAATCTACATCTCCCTTTGCACTGCGGTCGGAAAATAGCCGCAGTGTTTGTTTCAGACATTCAACTTAATTTTGGGTAATTCCATTTTACTCCCTCTTTCTCATCTCCCAGTTGTCTACATTTTGATTCTTTCTTATTAAATTATGAACTTTGTAAACATTGTATTTTTTTTTTTATCTCCATGATAGTTGGGGTGAAACACTAATTAAGAAGCTGTGTTTCTTTTGCTTTTTTTTTAATATTTATTTTGCATCCTCAACCCCCCCCCCCCCGACTTTTAAGGGACTTGTTGGGGTTTTGGTACAGGAATTTCGGCTGGTGCTCACCGGGTGGGAAACCAAAAAAAAAAAAAAAAAAGTATGGTTTGGTTAGGGTAACTTAACAATTCTCTTTTGATCTCTATCGACACGCACAGGGGATCTAGAATTTAAATATATAAATTCAGTTTTAATGTTTTTAATATTGAATCTATTATATTTTTAAAATTATGAATTCATGTCTACAGTTTTGTATTTTAATGAATTTTTACGCATAAGTTTGTACTCCGCCTCAAAAGTTATGGCTTCAATATTACATCTGACCCTGTTGGCATGCCTTACTTTTGCTTTGTTCATGTGAGGGGAGTATGTGCAGAGGCAGTGGCCGAGTTGTCTACTAATTGCTCTCTTATTTTTGGTTTATTTGCATTTTGAAGCATTTATTCATAAATTTTCTATTGTTGTTTAATGTTGAAAGGCTTAATGGTGGTAATTTGTTTTTGCTGTTGGGGAGAATATCTTCTTCATAGGGTGCAGATGAAGTAACTATATATGACTCGTTGTATGATTTAGCGCAGGTGATTCTTTGCTTTTAGCCTTGTACAGGATGGAAGTAACAGGAGGTTCAGACCTTTAAATTCTATGGCATTGGAAGGTATACCTTCAAAAAGAAACTTTATTGTAATAAATCTATGTCTTGGTTCAAAGAAAACAGTTAATCATCCATATTATTCACTAAAAAATGCGTTGGATAATGAACTTTTTAAAAAGAATCATATTACCCATTTAGAAAATGGATAACCAATAATTTACCAATGGGTCTAACTTTTACATTTGTAAAGCCTCAAATTGAGGGTTCCTCCAGTTAGGGAGACTAAGAATTCTTCCAAAAGTGATCATATACAAGAAGTCATGGATAATATGTGTCGGTTAACCCGTTTTTATCCGTATTAAATATGAATCAGGTCGGATAATTGATCATCTGTTTTTCATTACCCGTTTTCGACCCGAATTATATCCGATCCGACCGTTTGCCACTCCAAGTCTTCGTAGTGAGTAGTTATTCATTAGTCTTCTTTTGCTTTTGAAAGGAACTTAAAAACATTTACTTTTCTGAATAGGTATTTGGGAAATGCTTCGGGTAGCAGAAAACTTGCGGAAAGTAGAAAGTGGTAGCAGCAACGGTTGTTCGTCTAACAAGTTTTATCATAGAACCCGAAGAAGTGGCATGGAATTTGACTCTGATTGGTTCAAGCATAGAAAATCATTGACCATTATTACCGAACAAGTGATCAGTTCTTCAACTTCTTTTATCCCTTGGTCTTCTAAGATTGCAATTAGTGAAGGATTTCATGAATTTCTTTAGTCAATTGCCAATTTATTCAATTACTTTAGAGAAGAGGCCTGGTCAATGATTGTATCACTTTGTCAAAAAATTGTGGTTTTAAAAAATGCTTGGTGTTGTTAGTGGAAACAAGAGAGTCACTGCATCAAGTATGTGTTCCACAGATTTGAGCCAGCAAGATAGTCTAGGTTTTGATTCCTTTTTAAGTTGTAATTATGTGTCTGATGGCACCATCTTGCCTGGACTGCCAGATGATGTGGGAAAGTATTGCCTTGCACTTGTTCCCCGATCCGATTTTCCTGCTATGGGTGGTGCCTGCAAGCGGTGGAGGTCGTTTCTGCAAAGCCAAGAGTTTATCAGCATTAGAAAGCTGGCTGGTCTGCTTGAGGAATGGCTTTATGTCCTGACTGTGAATGCTGAAGGAAGAGAAAGCTACTGGGAGGTTTTCGACTGTTTAGGAAATAAACACCATCAGCTCCCACAGATGCCCGGTCATATAAAGGCTGCTTTTGGAATTGTAGTTCTCAATGGTAAACTTCTTGTTATGGGTGGTCATTCCATGATTGATGAATCTGGTTCGGTCTCATCCGATGTCTATCAATACGACTCTTACTTGAACAGGTCTGTCAGTGCTCCTGTTTTTATTTCCTTATCTTTTTGGGGCGAAATGGATGCATATTTTCAGTTACTGTAAGGTGGGATAATGCATGAGTAGGAGGTTTTGGCGGTATGGTTCCATATAAGATAATTTAGTAATTTATCTAGCTGACCCAACCTAGATAGAAATTTCTGACTTTTGTTTTTCATGTTTACATATGAGAAATGTGTTAGTGGTTGTGATTTGGGTTTTTCACCTTGCTAATCGTTTATCGCTGATTTTACTTTACTAGCCACTCAACTTCCAAGATATCCCAAATATTTTGCTAACTTCCCTAGATTCTCTCTTGTTTTCATCATTATCAATCACGAGATTTAGGTATGTTCGTTCTTATGCCTTACTGCAATGTAATTTTCCTTATTTGTGTTTACTTTCAACTGCCCATTTTCCTAGTAGATATGTGCAGGAATGCTTATGAGATAGCTTCGCCTTTACCGCCAATATAGAAACACTATCAATCCAAGGGTAATTATCACTAAAAATTTGCGCACCTGCGTCTGATTTATGAGTGCTTCAAATAGTGGAAACCCTTGTCATCTCCTTCTCAGAAATTGTTGAAAGGAAAATAGATATTGTGGATTTAATAATAAAAAAAATAAAATAGAAAAATAGACTTTGTTGATTTACATTATGGATCTGTTGGTTTATTTGCATCCCTGAGTAAACTTTACTTGGAAATACTAGGTCAATTGACACCACAACTAGGCTGGTTCTCTTTTGGAAGTAGTAACTCCTCTTTTCTCTTCCCACAATTTCCCTTTATTTGTTGGTAGGATGACAGCCTGGTATAAAGACTGTGTGCGCAATTTGATCTGCTGATTTGAACCGAGTTATGTTATTTCCTGCTTGAAATCTAAAGGTATAAGAGAACTATCTGTTGATGTTTTGAATGATTCATGTTTCTTTTTTTTCCTTTTATATATCTTGGGCAGGTGGAGCAAAATGGCTAGCATGAACGTGGCGCGTTATGATTTTGCTTGTGCTGAGGTGGATGGAATGGTTTATGCAGTTGGTGGTTTTGGGATAGATGGAGAATCTCTTTCTTGTGCTGAGGTTTATGATCCAGATCAAGATAAATGGACTGTGATCGAGAGTCTCCCCAGGCCAAGGTGGGGCTGCTTTGCATGTGGATTTGGGGGAAAGCTTTATATTATGGGTGGTCGATCAAGTTTTACAATTGGGAATTCAAGGTCTATTGATGTGTATAATCCCAAGAGTCACACTTGGGGCGAGATGAAAAAAGGTTGTGTTATGGTTACCGCTCATGCTGTTCTGGAAAAGAAGCTCTTCTGCATAGAATGGAAGAACCAGCGGAAACTATCCATTTTCAATCCAGAGGACAATTCATGGAAGATGGAGCCAGTTCCAGTGACAGGGAGTTCAAGCATTCGATTCCAGTTTGGCACACTGGATGGGAAGCTTCTGCTGTTTTCTCTACAAGACGATCCTTGTTATAACACCCTGCTATATAATCCTAATGCAGCTCCAGAATCACAGTGGCAGACTTGTGACATAAAACCATCTGGTGCATGCCTCTGTACTGTTACAATCAAGGCATAAAAATCAAATTGCAAGAAAGAGTTGGAAGACTCCAATGCATCTATGATCATCGACGCGCAAATGTCTGTATACTCAGTTTCTCTTCAGGTGTGATGATCAGTTAACCTGTTAGGTTCCTCTAAACTATTTCAAAATTTGAACTGCTTCTGGATGACTTTTGTTTTCTCTTGCTCAACTTCAATCTGATCTTAGACGGCTTCTCCCATAATTATGGCTTTTATATTCTGTTAAATAGAAACTATTTTTTGAAGGATATTGTACTCCCTAAAAGATATATGCTGTCACCCTGGACATGCTTTTCATGTCGTTACCAAATTGTAAATAAAAAAATAATTCTTTTGGTGTCTGTTCATGTATTTGATAGGGTTCACCCATAATTTTCAATTTTATACAATTGAATAGCTCAAGAAGAAAACCTTCCCTTCTTTTTATTACATAGTATGCTTTGGTTTCTTTGGAAATATCTTTTTCCATTTTTCCTATTTTTGAGTTCCAAACAGAATCGTATAGTCCAATTATTTTTATCGTTAAAATTATTGTATGAGGCAATGAATATATAAAGAAGCAATGAATTTAGAAGGCTGCTTTACTCGTTTTTGATGGTGCTATGTAGTTGAAAGGTAGGAGTTGTAATGCGGAAGGGACAACCTTCAGCATTTTTCAGTAAGGCTAGTTTATGTAACTGTATGAAAAATGAGATGTTTGCTATGGTAACTGCAGAAGTGGTGACCATATTTGATGGGTATACATTTTATAACAACAGATCATCAAAGTCTAATATTTTGGAGCAAATGATAGACTCTCCTAGTCCGTAGAAGTGGGCAGCAAAGTTGATGGGATAAGACTTAAGAGGTACAAAATGATTAAAAGAATATAGTTAACCATTTATATTATCCACTAAAAATGAGTTGGATAATTAAAAATGGGTCAAATATAGATAAGAATTATATTATCTATTTAGAAAATGGATAACTAATTGGTCTCTTTTACATTTGTAAAGCCTCAACTTGGGGGTTCTGTTTGACTCAAAATGTTTACAAATATTTATGAGTTCAAAACAATTATTGGAAATAAAGGGTCAATCATAGCAGGTCGTAACGTATCTGGAGTTTGATAAGGGAAAAGATAATAGGAACATATGTAGAGACAACAGAAGATATTAGTGATCTTTTATTCATGATAATGGGTAAGT